>CAMGYJ010000002.1:13190889-13249927 GCA_946122785.1 Linum tenue | reverse complement strand
CAAGCCATTGTATCTTGTAGAGAGGTTTAATTGGGATCATGTATAGTTAAACTGATTGGCTCCCAATCGTATAATTAAATTTGCATTCATGTATAGGTAACCCAAAAGGTAAAACTTATTGGAAGTAGTGATTTACATTGATGAGGAGAGTGGCTTAAGTACCAACTCTTGAACAGATTGAAGCTACAAAGTAGGAGCCACTAACCCACTAACTAAAACTAATGACGTTACTAACTAATAATAATAAAATTAATTATTTACAGAAATTGAATTTATGCACAGCCCTTATCATTCCATTCCTTGAATTTCCACCAACGATGTTTTCACTCCCCTTTTAGTGAGAGAATTCATTGTAGTAATAAATACAATAAAAAGGCATACATAATTAATGGATTCTTTATTGTGTATAATTAAAAGGATATTTTACTATAAACGAAGCATGATAGATCCACAGGGGGGATAAAAGAAGCATGAGTCTTGATGAAAAAGGGGGAAAAAATCACCATAGATAAAAAATCATTATAATCAACCTAATTGGAACTGCTTAGAACAAAAGCGGATTAAAATCTCCCCCAATGAAATTCATTTGCAATTTCATAGGTCCCTACTTCCACTTCTATAATTTTGACAAAACATTGCAATTTCATCAATAGTCCCCACTCGTGGGCCAATTTCAATTGCAACCAAATTTGCACCCTTGCAATAGCTTCTCACATCATAGCAAGTGTAGGATGCAATTGCACCTCCTTGCTTAGGGATGACCATTACTGCATCTCGTCACCTGTCTTAGGGAAATTAGCCATGGCAAATTCACAAAATACTGCATGCATAGAAAAATATTTGTCTGGATAATTAAAAAAATGGGAGACTTTCCTAGTCAGATGATGTACTGGCTCCCCTCAGTACCTGACAGTTTTGAGTGCTGGAGAAAAAAGACTGGAAAAAAAAAACAACGAAGCCTTACAGTAAACTTCTTAACAAAACACATCCAATGCTGGCCCCTTCACTGCTCCATCCCGCCCTGCACGGCTCCACCCCGCCCTGCATCAATCGACTCTCATGTAAGCCGAGGACGTTTGCTTGAGGATGCCTCAGGGGTCTCTTCATGCTCCGTATGCCGAAGTTCATGAAAAGTATTGGTCACTTCGACGATACGGTAGACTGGCAAATAGGCGGAATGGTCCTCCCTAGCATAAACCCCCATATCCATCCCAACCCTTCCAAGAAAGGTGGTCAAGAAGGTGGCATATGGAAAGGCAGTGTACCAGTTTTCCCCTCTAGGAGCCGCCTCAACCATGTTCACGCACATGAGAGATGCGAGGTTAAGAGGAACACCTCTTTGAGCTTGCACAAGGATAAACAGGTCAAGTGTACGAATTATCGAATGACCTCTGTACCTTGGCATGAAGCAGTTGACGATCATCCAATGGAGGAATCGAAGAGGATCTGGGAGGTAAGAAGCCTGGATGCACCCATTCGTCAGTTTCCCCAGTTCAACTTCAAAATCAAAATCGTACAGCCGCCGAAGATCGCTTCTGCTATCAATGTGGTGTCCTGCGGCGGGGAGATCGAGGATCTCAGCAAACTGATGAGGCTGGAAGCAGACTCTATGACCCAGGAAGACCGACACGAGATGAGAATCGGAGGGACCAGACAGCTCTAAATTGTGGTAGAACTTCCTCACCACATGCGGGCAGTAACTGGTGCTTCCTCGACTCCGTAGATCGAAGAACTTTTCCCAGCCAAGATTTTTAATTAACTTCTTAACTTCTTGAGGGAAAGGACTCATGTTGATGAACTCGTACTCGGCCACAATAGTTGTCTTGCTCGTGAATGAAAGATAGTCCGCGAGACTTGTGGTGGTTCGGCAGTCGTCGTTTGATAGAGTTAGAATGCCCATGTTTGCCATGGAGTCGGAGGAAGAAGGAACAAGGGAAGGTGAAGATATGTAGGAAAAAAAAATTGTAGGGAAAGAGAGATTGTAGGTGTAAGAAAAAGTGGGGGTTGAGTGTGGAGACGTGTGATGGAGACGGTTGAGTCTGGAATGTCAAGAGTTAGAAGATTTGGGAAGATATGTAGTAATGATGATGTTAACTCGTGTAGGTTAAACTAGGGTAACTAAATCTAGTTAAACTAGGGTTGGCGCTGATACCGCAGGAGAAAACTAATGGGCTCGCACGTTCCAGGCCCACTTTTGAATATTTCATGGGTCATGTACAAGCCCACGTTTGAATGTTATTTAAAAGCCTGCAAAAATCAATGATCAGACCCAGTCCAACTAGAATTAGTCCTAAACGCACCGTTAATACATAAACACAAATCTAGGAGACCTCTCCATCTGATTCGAATCAAATTAGGTCTTCTTCATCTCCTTCCTCAATCCTCTGAGCGAGACGAACACTGCATATCAGGAAACCTTAATTTCACCGAATGATATAATCACAATAACGCTAAGACAAGATGACAAAGCACTAGTGACATGAACCCTAGGGTTAGCAAACCTCTTTCAAGGGTTCTTTTCCAAATGAAAAGTTCGATGAACACAATAATAGACATGGTCGCCGTAATCGTGTTAGAAAGAGATAGGCGAGGGGAAATACAATGGCGAAGAAGAAACAAGACAAAATTATTTTGGGAAATTCAATCTACGTCGAATGTGGATGGGGAGCTTCTCTTGGAACTGTGAAGGGGCGTCCCTCCAAGACGAGAGAGGGATCGTGTAATTGGTTAGGGAGACTGGAAATTGGTTTGGGCGGCAGTGGGTCTACCCAATTGGGTTTGGGTCTTAATCCATTTAATTTAACCGGGGCAGTTAGTTGGACTAGGATGAAAACTAACTTAACGCGGAGGAGGCAATTTGTAATTTGTTTAGTTATTTAGTGGCGCAGCTAGGTTTAACAAACGTGAGCCGTGGAGATTGAAAACGAACGGTTAAGATCGGCCAAGGCACCCATACCCGGGTTTTGCCCTGGGCACCGTAGAAGTCACCATATATATATATATATATATATATATATATATATATATATATATATATATATATATATATATATATATATGGTGCCTTCTACGGTACCCCGGGTGAAATCCGGGGTACCGCATACCTTGAGTATGAAAATGCTATCTAGACCTCTAATTAGCATGATTTTTGGGCATGATACTATACCCTAACCCTTAATGAGTGAACCCTAGGTCCTAATTATCTAAATCATAAACTATAAACCCTAAGATGGAGCATTACTTTTTTTGCCTATATTTGGACGAATCATAACCGTCGATTTTTGTTTCTAATTAAATTGATCTTGGGGTATAAGATTTAGAGAATTAAGACCTAGATTTTGATCTTCTAGATAGGGTTTTCTTACTTAAGGTATGCGGTACCCCGGATTTCACCCGGGGTACCGTAGAACTCCCCATATATATATATATATATATATATATATATATATATATATATATATATATAAAGTCTACGTGGCTTGCCCTATTAATTTTTCATCTTTCCCACCAAGAACAAAGCTTTACTTTGGGTTGACAATTATGATTAAATTGAATCACATAATTATCTCTGTAGATAATTAGAAATCCTATGAGGGTTATCAAAATTTGATTGATATATATAAGTAATATATATAGATAATACACATACATATGAAAAACATTATTGACTTACTTAAGCCAATCATACAATAGTATCTGATTATTAAAACATTTTTTCTTCCACAAATAACTGGTCACATAACTTTGTCAAAATATTAACATAACATAAGAAGATTAATAATAGTACATAAATCATAACTCGTACCTAAACTATAAAAGTAATAATAATTGGCAGAGTAACATAAAAACATAATTTTACATATTCAACAAACCACAAGCATCATACATCCTTCAATAATTAAACAAAACCATCACAATTAGCAACAAGTCAATGACATAATTGAAAATACAAAGCACAAGCACAACTTCCTGTAATAAAGACATAGAGGAGCAACACAAGAGGCATTGGAGGAAAGAAGAATTACAAAGGGGGCCGATGATGCGGTAGGGGATGGCAGGATGGATGGTCTTTGAAACCAGAGTGGCGAGTGATTAATACTTGCACATGTTTATGCTTCAATTCTTGATTCGTTTGAGAGACGATTCTCATGTTTTAAGCCAATTTCACGCTAGGTTGTGCGTTAATGTCATATTTCAGGACTTGGCGTGGACATGGATATAGGTGTCAATCAGGCGGGTTCGGGCTGGGTTCAATCGGGTTGCGGGTTTATCGAGCTCGGGTTCATCGGGTTCGGGTTCAAATGGGTTGCAGGTTCATCGAGTTAGGGTTCAATCGGGTTGCGGGCAAATCGGATTCAGGTCCATCGGGTTTCGGGTCGGGCAGGTTGCGGGCGGATCGGGTTATGGGTTGTTCGGGTCAGCGCATCGAGTAACTTACTCCTTACTCGTTACCAACTTACACATTTTATTACACTAATTTAAAATATTTTTCTCAATTTTTAACAAATTTCTTTCTACCTCGTATATATATTTAATTAAAAAAAAACTATTCAAAATGTTGAATCAATTTGTATGACTTGCAAATTGTATGTAATTAATCGTAATTGGTAAAGTACACTAGCTAATAGTAATGGTGATATCAACATTTGCCACCAAAAGACACCACTAATTGTTTATTTGGTATTTTAGTATTATTTCAGTAGTAATTGGATTAACGTATCTCGTTTAGTATAACCATGCAAATCTGGTATTTGGCGTGTGGTATTTGGCAGAAGCAGAGTTGTAGAAGGAGTTATTTCGAAATAACTCATTGCCCAAATAACTTCAGTAAACTATTGCCAAACGAGTTATTTGTAAAATTATTCGAATTACCCTAAAAATTGAACCATTAAAGATTAGGACTTTGCTACGGTGACATGCATGTCACGGTGACATGCACTTTTCGGTCGACCTCATATAGGATCAGGTCGACCTAATCAGTTGTTTCCGTGTAAAAACAGTTTCATGATGCCTACTTTGGAGATTCATATCTTACAATTGGCTAGATGGAAATTGGAGATTAAAGGCTTGTTTTGAAGCTGAAGTGTCCCTCTACACATTAAAGTACTTGGGAGCTCAATAGAAAGTCTAGAAGACCATTTTTGAACCTGGCCAAAAGGCTATGCCAAAACTGGGAAACTGCCTGAAAATGGCTAAGTCTGGCAACGTGTTTGTCAAGTCTACTTTGGAGCTCAATTTGAGATGCATGGATGCGAGTCAAGTCCAGGGGCCTCTACCACGTTTAATTACGTATTTTTTTATACAAAGGCAAGGCATTCAATGAAAGATTGATAATCTTTAAGGCTTCAAACAAAAGGCTCGAAGTTGCTACGAAGGCTGTTTTTCTGGCAGCTTGCTTGTGCTCGAAGTCTTCCAGAAAAACAGCCTTCGTAGCAACTTCGACCTTTTTGTTTGAAGCCTTAAAGATATCCAATCTTTCATCCAATTCCTTGAATTTGTATAAAAACATACCTAATTTAACGTGGTAGAGGCTCCTGGACTCGACTCGCATTTATGCTTCTCGAATTGAGCTAAAAAATAGGCTTCACAAACACGTTTCCCAGTTTTGGCATAGCCTTTTGATGAGGTTCAAAAATGGTCTTCTGGACTTCCTATCGAGCTCTCAATCACTTCAATATGTAGAGGGACACTCCAGCTTCAAAACAAGTCATTAGTCTTCAATTTCCATCCAGCCAATTGTATGATATGAATATCTAAAGTAGGCATCATGAACTGTTTTTACATTGAAACAACATATTAGGTCGACCGGATCCTATATGAGGTCGACCGATCCTAAATGAGGTCGACCGGATCCTATATGAGGTCGACCGAATTCTAAATGAGGTCGACCTAATCCTAACTGAGGTCGACCGGAAAGTGCAAGTCACCGTGACATGCATGTCACCGTAGGCACACCCTAAAGATTAACTATCAAATTTAGTAATCGGGCGGGTTATTCGGGTCGGGTTCTGTTTTGACACCTATAGACATGGAGATGTGGAAACGAGTTTCGGGTCAAAAAGGAGGACGTTGGAGTGAAGGGGCGCTGGAAGAAGAAAATACCCGGTCATGAGTTAAAATACCCGACCGGGTAAAATGCAAGAGGAGGCCGGGGATAACATGTTTTGGACGCCAGAATTCCAGAAGGGGTCCCGGCCGGAAAGCTAAAATACCCGATCGGATATTATGAACCTCGATCAGGTATTTCCCTTTCCCCACTTCGTTGCATTCCAAAATACCCGCTCGGGCAACTGAAATACCCGACCGGGTATTATGGCCGGGGATCGCGGTCTGCTCTCTTTTGAGGGAAGATGGCCAATTTTACAAGGTTTCTGAGTTTTAGAGAAAGAAAGCTAATACCTAGAGAGAGAGAGAGAGAGAGCGATGAACCAGATTCTCCAAGCGCCCTAGATCGATCTTCATCACCATTGGAGCTCGGCTTAAACTTGGAGAAGTGCCGATTGACTACCAGAAGCAGAATTTCATCCTTCACAGCATGTTTTCTGCATCTGAGCTAGATCTCCCTTCTCTCTCTATGGAGTAAACTCTCTCACTCACCTGGGTATGAAGAACCCTAGATTTGTATGTTAGGTCTGATTGTATGAACCCAAGTACGAATTCATTGATATTGATCATATTCAATTGAGGTTTGATTTCCTGAATGGCATGAATCCTGATCGAATTCTTGTTATTTCTGCTTTGACCTAGAAAGAGAATATATGCCTAGGTTGATAAAGCACCCTTGATTGAAAGTAGTGAATTGACGACTTTAGTCGAGGAGTCAATTCACTATTCTGTACCGGATTTACTCCTGTAGAGGAGGTTTGGTTCGTTAGGGCCTCAATATGTTTACTCCGGTGGAGGTTAGTCGCCCGCTGGGGACTCAGATTGAGAGGGTCTGGAGACCTTTAGTCGAGACTGCTGAATGTCTAAGAACCTCCCACGATATAACTATCATTGAACTTGAACTTGGTGAATTACAACCTGGCTTAACTGCAGTGTAGGGGGAACCATATCTGGATGACCTCTCTCAACTTGAACACAACTTTCACTGTTCTTGCTTGCTAGTTTAGTTAGACCTTCACTATACTTGAACCGCTAAATAATAAGATTTTCACAGAGTAGTCATCACACCTAGGACCCGGGTTGACATTTATAACTGAACCCGCTATACTACGCATTGGTAGGTGGTTACACTTGACCACTTTCTAGTGTGACGGTAGAGGCATGTAAGGTAAATGTGTATTAGAAGCATTATCAACAGCATGAGAGGTAAAAGGATAAGTAGGATTGTACCACATCGATGGAATGAGGAGTTTCCTACTCCTGTCAATTATATAAATAGTAGGGGCATTCCTTTGATTAAAAAAGCCTTGAAGAGGGCCTCGTAAGAGCTTTTCGAAATGGGCCTAAACATTGGGCCTTTTTTGGTGTACAATGATGCTTTTTGGTAGTTGTCAAGTATAAATTTTTGTTATTAAAACCAATTTTTTTGTTTTTGGATTGCTTTATAAGTAGAGTTGGACGAGCTTGACTTTCAGGTTTGGCTTATTGAGCTCATTAGAAAGTCATTTTTTAGCTGAGCTCGTTTTGAGCTTAAGCTGACCTATTCACTTAATGGGCTTAGGTCAAGCTTGATAATAAACGTTTGTTACAAATTTGCGCTAAGCTCGATCAGATCATTTTGGATTTTTAATGGTTTTTCTATAGATTTATTTGTGTTTATTGAGTAATCAAAGTTATAATGAGAAGCGATTAAGTGATATGTGGTTGGTTGTTATTCAGGAAATGTATTCTGATTATTATCCAGTGTTTTATGTGTTAATTTTAACTTGTATCTTAAATTCTTACGATTTTAATCTACGATTCCAATTTCACTTAGGTTTTCGATTTTACTTACATCACGATTTTGACTACATTTGTTAGGTGG
The DNA here is from genome assembly GCA_946122785.1 of Linum tenue. Taxonomy (NCBI): domain Eukaryota; kingdom Viridiplantae; phylum Streptophyta; class Magnoliopsida; order Malpighiales; family Linaceae; genus Linum; species Linum tenue. Next base: position 13,241,958 of record CAMGYJ010000002.1, on the reverse strand, counting down.
ATTATGACGTATGTTTTTCCCAATAACCAAATTTAAAATTGACATAACTTACATTCTTCACCTAATATGCGTTCTACCAAAAATTTCATAACATATAATATAACTATAGTCCATGGGTTAAGGTTAGTGTATAGGGTATAGCCGTATAGAGTTATGGTTTAGGGTTTCTTCATGGTTATGCTTTACGATTTAGTGATTTAGGCTTTATGATTAAAGAGTTATGGTTATTGGATGAAAAACTCCAATAACCATCAACAAATATATAATTGTAGAGTTGATGGTAATTTTTGAGCATTTTAAATTTCCACTAACGAATTTGATTTATCTTTTTAAATTAAAAATATACAGAAACCTAAAATGTTAAAAACATATGACTTTCCATTAAGGTTAACTAGTCCACTAATGCTTCTATTAATATTTCTTTGTGTTAGATATTTTAGTTTTTATACTTCATTATTTAATTTAATTATAACAATTAATTTAGCTATTGGGTAAAAATACACATTTCAGATATTTTGAAAACTTGAGAATGTACATCGTAAATATATCATATTCAAGAGACATTCCCACCAGCAGATCAAACAACAAACTAGTTAATCAGTATAGAAATTATGATCTCTAATAATAAATATAAAAGAAAGAAAGAATTAGATGTTCACAAAAAAAGTTGAGAGATTTTTTTTGAATAAAAACTTCAACAATCACTTTTTGAATCCTCCAAATATTGGTTTAGATTCCTTCCCCCCAACCCGTAAAAAAAAATTTGAAAACCCCCACTCTCAAATATTTGGTACCAATTCCCCCCCCCCCCCCCCCCCCCCCCCCCAACATGTAAAAGAAGGTTTGAAAACCCCCATTCCCAAATATTTGGTCTAAATTTCCCTCCCGCAGGCGCCGAGTCCCCAACCGTGTCAAAGCCTCATTTTCTTTCTGTAACCAAAAATTATATATATTGGCAATAACTTTTATACTTCTTTAATAAAGTCACGTTAGTTAAGAATTACTCCCCTAAATATTGTGCCTCTTCTCCCACCCTTTTACTTTTATGTTCATTCTCTCGTGTAGTAGTAACTAATTAAAAAAAAAACTCAATGGTTTGAACTTTGAACTCAACAACCCGCAACCCGAGCTGTTCGTAAGCCGAGTAATCCACAATCCGATCAGCCCGAACCCGATTGATCCGCAACCCGATTGATCCACAACCCCGACCAACCCGAACACGATTTACCTGCAACCCGATTGACCCGCAACCCCGATTAACCCACGACCCGTTTGAACCTGACCCGAACCCGCCCGATTGACACCTATAGATGCCACCCCTTTGGAGATCGCCAAAATGGACCCAGAAGAAATCCGCCCAAATATGTGATTAATGGACTTAATCATTGTTGAAGAATAGTCTCAGACCGAATCCGAGTTTTGTAGCCTTCAAACTGCAAGGAATATACCCTTTCAAAAAATTACTAAAATGCCATCCAAAAATGAATTCACCCAAATCGATGTCTAATGCACTTAATCATTTGTGAAGAATAGGGTTAATAGAAATCATTATCAGTTGAGAATAGTCTCGGGCTGAATCCGTGATATGTATTCTTCAAAATCCAAAGAAAATGACATTTCGGGAAAATCGCCTGAAATCTGTGACGATACACATTTGGAGTCTGCCAAAATTTGACCCTGAAGAAATCAACCCAAATCGGTGCATAATGGGATTAATATTCGTTGACAAATAGCCTCAGGCTGAATCCGTGATCTATAGCTTTCAAAATCCTAGGAAAATTGATTTTCGAAAAAACATAGCCCTAAAAATTATAAAACTGCCATCCGAAAATGAATTAGCATAAATCGGTGCCTAATAGACTTAATCATCATTGCAAAAAATGATGAATAGATTTCATTATTGGTGGAAAATAGTCTTGGACTGAATTCATGATTTGTAGCTTTCAAAATCGAAAAATGGCATTTCAGAAAAATTCCCTGAAATCTGTGATGGTATCCCTTTGGAGTCGACAAAAAATGGATATAGAAGAAATCCGCCCACATCGGTGCTTAATGGACTTAATTATCTGTGAAGAATAATCTCGGGCAGACCCCATGATCTGTAGCCTTCAAAATCCAAGAAAACTGGCCTTTCGAAAAAAAACACCAAAAAAGTACCAAAATGCCATCAGAAAATGAATTCACCCAAATCGGTGTCTAATGGACTTAATCATCGGTGGAGAATAGGATCAATAGACTTTATTATCGGTGCAGAATATCATCGGGCTGAACTGTGATCTGTAGTGTTCAAAATCGAAATAAAATGGCATTTCGGGAAATCATCCAATTTTTTTTCGATGGTAACCATTTGGAGTCCACCAAAAATGGAACAAGAAGAAATCCGTCTAAATCGGTACTTAATAAACTTAATCATCGTTGAAGAATAGCCTCAGGTCGAATCCGTAATTTGTAGCATTCAAAATCTAAGAAAAATGGCCTTTCGAAAAAAATAGCCAAAACAATTACGAAAATATCATCCAAAATTGAATTCGCCTGAATCGCTCCCTAATAGACTTATTCATCAGTGGAATAAAGGATCAATAGACTTCATTATCGATAGAGAATAGCCTCGGGCTGAAACCGTGATTTGTAGACTTCAAAATCGTAAGAAAATGGAATTTCGGGAAAATCGCCCAAAATCTGTGATGGTACCCCTTTGGGATTCGCCAAAAATGGACTTGGAGCTTAATGGACTTAATCATCGTTGAAAAATAGACTCAGGCCAATTCCATGATCCGTAGCCTTCAACATCCAAGGAAAATGGCCTTTCAAATAAAATTGTCCAAACAATTATGAAAATTCCATTAGGAAATGAATTCGCCAAAATCGGTGTCAAATGGACTTAATCATCGGTGGAGAATAGGATCAATAGACTTCATTATCAGTGGAGAATAGCCTCGGACTGAATCTGTGACTTGTAGCCTTCAAAATAAAAAATGGCATAGAGCAAGTATTTAAATTGTAAACCCAGGCCGTTCCCTGTACCCCTACTTCAGACTCTTAAGTTTTTATCTAGCAAAACGGTTTTGGTTTTTAAAAATAAGAAAACTACAAACTAAACTAGCAATAAAGGAAAATTCTAACTAAGGTAGCTTCACCCAGGAGTTGCTTCCCCCTAACTAGCTACTGCGACTCGCTGGATTGAAACGATTGCTATGGGCAAGGTAACCGCGAACTGCAGAGGGATGCAAATATGTTCGTAGACCACAATCTCAATTGCTAAACCAAGGTAAACTTTATAGGCCGTGTCACTCAGCCCTCTCGGTTTAGGCAATCAGTGGTTGACTTACTCCCTCACTCAACTCAAGGGTTGGACGGCTTAATCGCGCTTAACCAATTTGCTTAATTCAATATTGAGGTTTGCCCTAAATTAACCTAGTTAGGTGGCTTAAAAATCTAAAGGAAAACCAACTCGATTGAGTCTCCCTAGGAAGGGGGATTTTCCTCTCTAAGCTAGGTTAAAGTGGCTAATTAGATTACAAAGCACCAACATGCACAAACCTAAGGATGCTAATCACAATTATGCACAATCCTTAGGTTGCTAAGCACCAACATGCACAAACCTAAGGATGCTAAGCACAAAACATGCACAACCCTTAGATTGCTAAGCACAAGCATGCACAATCAACATGAATAATACCTCAATCATTGAATTAAACAATACCTAATGACAATCATTCAATCTAAACAAGTAATTACAAAGTATTAGAGATCTACAACACCCAAGAGAAAAGAGTGAGTTTCTAGAGAGAGAGAGAGAGAGGGATTACAAATTTGAGCTCAAAATCTTCTTCTTTCTTCTTATAGGCTTGAATCTCCACCCAAGCCTCCAATGATGCTCCAAGATCACAATAGGACTCTCTCTATCTCCCTAGACCTCCCCTTTGGTGATTTAGGTTGAAACCCTAGAGAAAGAAAGTGTTCCTTCTCCAAATACCAGCTCCCCTTTTCTCTCTCCCTGCTGTTGTCTTCATATTTGTCTGAAAGTGATAAGTTCATGGATGCTTTCGCCAGTTCACAGCCGTGAACACCTAAACGCGTCTGTGAACTGACTAGTCTCCAAAATGCACTGCGTTGCTTCCTGGGTTCACGGTCAATGGCCACAGTTCACGGTCTTAGAGACCGTGAACTGCCTTGTCGTCAGTAACTTCAGGAACCTCGCTGGACGCCTCGGTGTTCACGGTTTTTGGTCGAAGTTCACAGTCTTCGGTTTTTGGTCAGAGACTGTGAACTGCCTTGTCCGGCCATGATCTGCGACTGTTTCCTGGGACGCCTTCACTTTACTGTTATGAGGCAATTGTCACGGTCGCTGCTTCCAAATAGTGACTTCGGACTTTTCTGCAGTTTTTGACCTTCAATTATCCCAAAATTCGACATCGACCCTTCCACTTGTGGTAGGACCTGAAATGTATATAAAAAAGCACAACCTAGCGTGAAATATGTTGAGGAACGATAAAATACTAAGCTAAACGAATAAGAAATGACGGATAAAATGAGGGCCCAAATCACACCCCCACACTTAGACGTTTGCTTGTCCCAAACCAAACCATTCTCAACCTACGTAATATTCCAACCTACAAAGATAGCTAGGGGACATTTCAAAAGGAACAAGGCTGTGAATTTCAAATGACTATTTGGGCATAGACACTCGAACCGTCTCAAACAATTCCGACATCCACCACAAATGACATTCAATTGCATAAAAAATGGGCAAATGAAAAGTTCTCATTCTATCCAAAATCAATGCTAGTCTCAACCGGGCCACTGATCAATCACAATCGACCATGCATAGTACTCAAGTCAAAGGAACAATCAACGGGGCAACATAGGTCCTCACCGGGATAGATATGAACATGCAAGAACAAGAATGAATTACTCACTCTCGACCAGTGGGGTCAGGACCTTTTGATGCAAAAGATGTGCACAATCGTCACCACTTATCCTACCATCTCACCACCACAGCGGAAACCTCTAAACGCTAGAGTTCACGGAATGGTTCTCATCACTAGCTTGTCCGGAGGTCTTAGACACGAGTTCAGATGACTGGCGATTGTCTTAGACATGGGGAAAAGGCCTTTTGGGTGGTGGAAAACACAACATGAGGTTCTACATCTTCAACCTAAAACCGAAGGTTCTATGGTTTCGAATAAGAACCTTCTCTACAAAGAAAGGCCACTAGCATCGGCCACAAGCCTAACTTCTCCCTTCCAAACTATCACCCATCATGAACTACATTTAAGCGCTCTTCCTCGGTCTTCTCTTGCTATCACCTTTCGATTTGGTAGTGAAGGATTTCTAAAAAAATGTGGGGGTCTCAATGGCTTGAGTGCTAAGAAACCCCTCCTAGAGCATACACTTTGGTGTTTCGTGGCACTCTCTACTTTATTTACCCCGTTTTATTACCTTTTTTCGCACCACTTTTCTATTCTTTTCTTTCTTTTGTTTTTGAGGGGGGTACTAGAGAGTAAAACCTTTGCCACCTATACATTTAACGACCAACGCTCTCTTTTTGAAGAACTCATTCCAACACTACACCTCATTTTTTATTCTTAGCAAGAACCACACACAAACCTCCTATGTAGAACCTCGATGGAACTCAAAAACGAGAGCTCCGGGACACAAGGAAGACTCGTGTTTAGACACGAAGAAAGGATTGGGGTCGTTCTATCAACACCATAAAGCTCACAAGCAAGAAGCTCCTAACATAAGAACGACCCTCGAAGTCACAAGGCTCAAAGGGGTTGACTAAGGGATAACACATTTCGGGACAATCAACATTTGGGCGTGGACTAATCCTATGCCTCCATCCTACTCGCTAATGACAAATGTGATGCTACACATCGTGGTGAGAGGGAACTATCACACCAGAAGAAAACGATCAGCTCAAAACTCACAGGCTACCTAGCCGCCCAATCGTCTATTCTACATTCGCAAACTCGATGCATGGCGATTGTAATCGAAGAGTAACCAAGTCAAGACATTCCATTCATTTAAGCACACATGAGAACTTTGCTTTTGCACAATCCTAATGCACTCTCACTCATCTTAATAGGATGCACTCGACTATATGCAACAATTCAAGAACGATGCCAAAGAAGCACGAGATTCATCATCCAACCGCCCAATCGTCTATTCTACATTCACAAACTCGATGCATGGCGATTGTAATCGAAGAGTAACAAAGTCAAGACATCCCATTCATCTTAAGCACACATGAGAACTAAGCTTTTGCACAATCCTAATGCACTCTCAGTCATCTTAATAGGATGCACTCGACTATATGCAACAATTCAAGAATGATGCCAAATAAGCACGAGATTCATCATCCAACCGACCATTTTGAACAAGCATTGCTTGGAGCCCTCAAAAGTTTTCAAATTTGGGCATACATCTAGGCTCCAAAGCATTCCAGATCACACCAATCATTCACACCAACATGCATAATGGACTACCCCCCCCCCCCCCCACTTAAGCTCGGCATTGCCCTCAATGACGTAAAAGAAGGGGATAGAACGATGTTACCAGTCAAGTTGTGAACGTTTGTGCTCGGGAGCGGAGAGCGGGTGAGATCCGGAAGAGCAAGGTGACGTCCAAAACACCACCAAAATCTCTTCAATGGTCTTCTTATTCGAGCGGAAAGCAAACTAACCGATGGTAGATGGGTTGCCTCCCACTAAGCGCTTCTTTAACTTCGTGAGCCGAACGGTTGGTCCTCAAGTTTCGGTACACCCAAGAACCTCCTTGAAGTTAAGGTTCTTTTCATTGAGGTGATGTCTCAAGTCACGAGCATTGGACGAGTCCATGATTGAGTGCTCGTGAACTTGAGTGGCTTTGAGGCTCCACCCAGGAGACCTCTTATTCTTTCCTTCTTCTTTCTTCTCTTTTCCCCATACCATGTAGTGCAAACTTGATTGGTTTCCGTCGCATCCACCAAGAGGGATCGCAAATGGTTTGGCCTTGGCTTGGCAAAGAGCCGCAAATGGGTCCTTCTCCAAAAGCGCGTCGAGGTTCGGTGGAAAGCTTTCATAGCCCTCGTAACTTGTGGATGCTTCATCCACCCCGACTTCGTCCTCATCTTGGACGCCACTTGATCCTTTTACTTCATCTTCAACCTCCCTTCCTTCTTCTTCTTCAATTTCCTCCCCTTGGGAACACTCGAGATCGTCCCCCCTCTTCAATGCTTTCTTCCTACTCTTCAACCTCTTCTTTCTCCTTCTCTTTCAGTTTTCCAAGCACGATTTGGAGGGCAAGGTGCCATGCAAGATCATAGAAAGGATTCTCTAGCTCCTCCTCACTCGTGTCTTGGTCTTCAAAGTTTCTTTCGGGAAGGGGAAAGTGATGGGAGTCATCAATGCAACCTTCTTGTTCATCCTCACCACGGGAGCTCTCCGGGGTGAGTTCTTCTTACTCCACACGGTTGTCATTGAGCGCCCCTTCAACCTCCTCTTTCTCCTCCAATAATGAGAGGCGATAGCTTTTACAAGCTCGTGCCACTTTCTCTTCTAGTGTCAAACCGGGAGGAGGGAGGGGTTGGAAATCTATGTCGGAGGTCGTTCTTCCAAAATCATCATGGCTCGCCTCTTCGACTTCCTCTCTTTCTTCCAACGGTAGGAGGCGATTGTGAGTAAGTTGTGCACATGCTTGCTCAATAAGCTCTCCTCGCCTCCTCGGGCGTCGAAGGAGCTCCTCCGATTCTCGGAGAAATGTTGAGTTGATAGGGCCGGTGATGGGCAGATCCAAGTTGGAGCATCCCTCATCGGTACCCCGGGCAAATTTCTCCACCATGAGCTCCCAGTTTCTCTTTGGCTCCGGTTGTGGAGTGACACATGGTCTTGATGATTGTCACATGAAGGCCTCCGTGGCCAACTCCAACTTGGATGTCTCCTCAGGTTGTGGAGGAAAATCTTCTTGATATGAGGAAGCCTCTTCATACCCCAATGGTATGGTTGTTCTTCTTGGAAGGGGGGTTGGTAATAGAACCCGGATCCTTGGCTTCCCCCTTCTTGTTCACTCCATGAAGCTCCGGGGTTCCCTCATTTGGGTGGTTGTGGATACCCCCACCTATTGTAGAAGGCATTTGGATCCATGATTCATATCCTACACGAACAAAAACACAAAAAGAAAATAAAAAAAACACAAACCACCCTTCAAGACGAAGAGTAGGTAAACAAAACACAACACGAAACTCAAAACACAAACAAAAAGGCAATATAGAAAATGCTAGAGTAACACTAAGCGACCTTTTCAAAATAATTGACCGCGATTCCCCGGTAACGGCGCCAAAAACTTAACTCGCACGAAACTACACCACAAATTAATCCCGACGAGATCCCATGTTTTTAAACTCTATTCGGGTGTAGTATAGAGCAAGTATTTGAAGTATCAACCCGGGGCCGGTCCATGTACCCCTACTTCAATCGCTTAAGTTGTCATCTAGCAAAACAGTTTTGGGTTTTAAAACTAAGAAAACTACAAACTAAACTAGCAATAAAGGAAAGTTCTAACTAAGGCAGCTTCACCCAGGAGTTGCTTCCCCTAACTAGCTACCGTGACTCGCTGGATTGAAACGATTGCTATGGGCAAGGTAACCACAGAGGGATGCAAAAATGGTCGTAGACCACAATCTCAATTGCTAAACCGAGGTAAACATTATAGGTCGTGTCACTCGACCATCTCGGTTTAGGCAATCGGTGGTTGACTTACTCCCTCACTCAACTCAAGGGTTGGACGGCTTAATCGCGCTTAACCAATTTGCTTAATTCCACATTGAGGTTTGACCAACTCGATTGAGTCTCCCTAGGAAGGGGGGTTTTCCTCTCTAAGCTAGGTTAAAGTAGTTAATTAGATTACAAAGCACCAACATGCACAAAGCTAAGGATGCTAATCACAATTATGCACAATACTCAGGTTGCTAAGCACCAACATGCACAAACCTAAGGATGCTAAGCACAAAACATGCATAACCCTTAGATTGCTAAGCACAAACATGCACAATCAACATGAATAATACCTCAATCATTGAATTAAACAATACCCAATGACAATCATTCATTCTAAACAAGTAATTACAAAGTATTAGTTAGAGATCTACAACACCCAAGAGAAAAGAGCAAGTTTCTAGAGAGAGAGAGAGAGGGATTATACATTTGAGTTCAAAATCCTTTTCTTCTTCTTCTTCTAGGCTTGAATCTCCACCCAAGCCTCCAATGATGCTCCAAGATCACACTAGCACTCTCTCTCTCTCTCTCCCTAGAACTCCCCTTTGGTGTTTTAGGTTGAAACCCTAGAGAAAGACAATGTTCCTTCTCCTAAAACCAGCTTCCATTTTCTCTCTCCTCGCTGTTGTCTTCATATTTTCCCGAAAGTGATCAGTTCACGGACGCATTGGTCAGTTCACGGCCGTGAACACCTAATGCGTCCGTGAACTCAGTCGTCTCCAAAACGCACCGCGTTGCTTCCCGGGTTCACGGTCATTGGCCACAGTTCACGGTCTTAGGAGACCTTGAACTGCCTTGTCTTCAGTAACTTCAGGAACCTCGTTGGACCATGAACTGCCTTGTCCGGTCATGAACTGCGGATGTTTCCTGGGACGCCTTCACTTCACTGTTATAAGGAAATTTTCACGGTCTAGCGACCGTGACAATTGCTTCCAAATTGTGACTTCGGATTTTTCTTCGGTTTTTGCACTTTTGACATCCAATTATCCCAAAATTCGACCTTGACCCTTCCACGCGTCCTAGGACCTGAAATGTATCAAAACAAGCACAACCTAGCGTGAAATATGTCGAGGAACGATGAAATACTAAGCTAAACGAATAAGAAATGAGGGATAAAATGAGTACATTTGGGCCCGAATCAATATGTTATTCATTGGTTGGTTTAGTCATATAAACAAATAAAACGCTTAATTATGATAATGACCAAACATGCATGAGTACGAATTCTTAGTACCAATTTCAAATTGTACAATAAGGGGGATTTGTGCTTCAAATGTCTTCCAATATAATGGACATGTGATTCAATGATTTGTTTAGCATATAGCACACAAACCGCTTAATTGTGTCATAATTACACACCGTGCATAAGTACGAGCTCCTAGTACCGAGTCCAAATTGAACAATAAGGTAGATTTGTATTCCAAATGTCTTGTAATGTTAATGGATATGTGATTCATTGGTTGATACTGGTGCACGTTAAACATTTGGAGCGCAAATCCACTTTATTGTACATAAGGTGGATTTGCGCTCCAAATGTGTTGTAATGTTGATAGACATGTGATTCATCAATTAGTTTAGTCATATAAACACATAAACTGCTTAATTGTGTCATGATGATAGAACGTGCACGAGTACGAACTCTTATTACTGAGCCCAAATTGTACAATAAGGTGGATTTGCACTCCAAATGTCTTGTAATGTTCATGGATATGTGATTCATTGGTTGATGTAGTCATATAAACACCGTGTTTTGCCCAAAACTTCCAAGTCGAACAACAGGGGAATCCGATTTTTAGAGCTAGAGAGTAGAAAACCTAGAGAGAGAAAGTGACGAACAAAACTTCCAAGTGCCTAAATCGATCTTCAACACCATTGGAGTTCCGTGGAAGCTTGGAGGAGTGGCGATTGATTACCAGAAGCAGATCCTCATCCTTCACAGAATGATTTCTACATCTGAAGCAGATTTCTCTTCACTCTCTATGGAGTAAACTCTCTCACTCACCTGGGTATGAAGAACCCTAGATTTGTATCTTAGGTATGGTTGTATGAACCCAAGTACAAATTCATGTTATTCCTGCTTTGACCTAGAATGAGAATATCTGCCTAGGTTGATAGAGCACCCTTGATTGAAGGTAGTGAATTGACGACTTTAGTCGAGGAGTCAATTCACTATTCTGTTCTGGATTTATTCCAGTAGAGGAGGTTTGGTACGTTAGGGCCTCAGTCTGTTTACCCCGGTGGAGGTTAGTCGCCCGCTGGAGACTCTGATTGAGAGGGTCTAGAGACCTTTAGTCGAGAATGCAGGCTATCTAAGAACCTCCCGCAGTATAATTATCATTGAATCTAAACTTGGCAAATTACAACTTGGCTTAACTGCAGTCTAGGGGGAACCATATCTGGGTTACCTATCTCAAACTTGGAACACAACATTTACTGCTTTTATTTGCTAGTTTAGTTGGAACCTCACTACAGTTGAACCGCTAAATAATAAGAATCTCATGGAGAAGCCATCACACCTAGGACCCAGGTTGACATTTGAACCTAAACCCGCTATACTACGCATTAGTAGGTGGTTACACTTGGCCACTTTCTAGTGCGACGGTACAAGTGTGTCAAGTTTTTGGCGCCGTTGCCGGGGGACTTTCTAGATTATTAGGAAAGGCAGAAGTTTGTTAATTTAGCTTTTTTCTGTTTTTTTTTCTTTTCCACACTTGCTTTTCACTTGGGTGTTTTTGTTTTTGTTGGTGCAGTTTGGATCATGGATCCTCATGGCTTCTCCAACCATTGGGGGTATCCACCACCATCCGAGTGGTATTACCCCGAGATTTCCTGGAGCAATCAAGGAGGAGAAGACTATGGATTCAGGTTCTAGTACCAACCCCCTTACTACGAAGAACAATAAGACCCCTGGGCATATGAAGAACAACCTCCTTATCAAGAAGAATTTCTCCCACAACCAGAAGGGCAATCGTAGCTTGAGTTAGCCATGGCGGCCTTCACGGGCCATTCTGCAGAGCTATGCTACACTCCACGGCCAGATTCAAACTATGAATTGAGGCTTCTCGTGGAGCAGTTTGCACGAGACACTAAGAAATCATACTCCAAGATGGATCTTTGTACCCAGACCTATCGTGAAACATAGGAGATCCTCCTAAGCATTAAGAAGAGCCTCGAGGATCTTGAGAAATCTTACGCACAACCTGCTCAAGATCACCCTTCTGCTACTATACCAGAAGAGGAGGAGGATGAAGAAGGCTACAAGGACATTGTGGAACAAGCAGAAGTTGTCACAGAGAGCTCCCGTGATGATCATGATAAAGAATTTCCTTTTGTAGCAGACCACACCTTCCCACATCCCACACCGAGATTTGAAGAGGTGGGCATGAGCAAGGAGATGCAAGATGATCTCATGAAAGAAATTGCTTGGCGACAAGCTCTCCAATCCGTGCTGGAAGAAGAAGAGCAAGAAAGCGTGCAGAAAGAAGTTGTGGAGGATGAAGAAAGTGAAGCAGAAGGAGTTTTGATCCTTTTCTAGGGGTGATACCACATTTTGAAGAAGGAAGGAAGTTTGAAGAAGCAATTGACGTCCAAGCCGAGGATGAAGTTGAGGTGGAAGAGGCTTGCACCGGCCATGAGTTACATGTGATATCTCCACCAAACTTCGAGGAACTACTTGGAAAAGACCCGTTTGTAGTGTCTCTTTGCCAGACCAAGGCCACATCGACATCGGTCCCTCTTGGTGGACGCGATGGTGGTCAGTCGATACTGTTATATCTGGTTTGTGGCAATGTGACAAGAGAAGAAACGAAGAAGAGGTCTCGAGGGTGGAGACTTGAGCTGCATCAAGTGCACGAGCTTCCATCACCTGTCATATCACATGCTCGTGACTTGAGACTCCATTTCATTGATGAGAACCTCAACTTCAAGGAGGTTTTGGGGTGGACCAAAACTTAGGAACCACCATCCGGCTCACGACGTGAAAGAAGCGCTTGTTGGGAGCCAACCTAACCAGTCAGTTTGCATTTCTTTCCCTATTTCTCTTCGGTTGAGTTAGTTTATTTCTTTGATTTTAGAGTCAATAACTCAACTTTTGTGAGATTTTGTGTAGTGTTTGCATCCCGACTACTCTCTCCTCCTGGTATGCACCACTTGCCCCGTCCACCATCATTCACCCTTGATCTGGTAACTTCGTTCTACCCTCCTTATCCTTCCTCCATTGAGGACAATGTGGGGGGATGTTTGGCTGTATGTGTGTGCTTGGAGCCTAGTCCACTGTCCAAATCTTAAGATTTGAGGGCTCCCGGTGTGGTTTGGCCTAACATTAACCCACCACGCTATGTGGCTTTTGTGCTTTCCGTTGCCTTGCAGGATCATGGAGGACTACCCGGACCTCTTAAGCATTACACAGTGCCACCACCTGTGGACCATCCGCACACGCCATATCTCTGAGCACCTGCACCTGGACTTTGGGGGTGTTCGAGGCGCTCCACGCTCGCCAGCAGATGGAGGCCATTGTTTGCGCCTCCTCTGCCTCGCCGAGCCGACCTACCAGGTGCTTGTTTGGGAGTTCTACGCTTCCTTCTCCCATTCATAGAGGAAGTCGGCTAACCATGTTGATGCTGTCCATTTCACTCTCGGCGGGGTCGAGCACTCCGTCAGTTACTGGGAGTTGGCTGTTGCACTTGGCCTAAACTCCCCCGACTCCAGCAATGGTGCATTGGTCGTGGACGAGGCGGATCCCACTTTCTTTCCTTTCCAAGCTTACTTCGAGCGCATCTGCCGACCTGAGAACTTGGGTGAGGAGTACGTACCTAGCCAGACGAGGGCCACCCTACTCCGTCCGGAGTGGCGAATCCTGAACCACCTGCTCACACAGTCCTACACTCCAAGTCGGGGCTCGGCCAACCGGGTCACCCTTCGGACGATGTAATTCATGCATGCGATGGGTCTAGAGGAGGACACTATAGAGTTGAGCTCTATTGTCGCGCATACAATCACCAAGGTCTGGGCCATCCAGGATCGCTACCTTGTTTGTGGCCCGGTGATCACAGCCCTTGCCCGCTACTATGGGGTCGACACTGCTGGCATGACCCTGATCTGCATCGCGACACCATTCAGCGAGGCTATTCTCCAACATCAGCACTTGCTCGAGCGTGAGTGGCGCCTGATCTGGATCGCGGGTCTCCCTTGGCCGCCTATGCCTGCTCCTACCGGGGACGACCAGCCAGAGTTGAGTGCTGCTGGGGGGCGCCGTGTCCCCCACCGTCCTGCACGCCGTACCCAGTCTCCGTTCCTGATCTTCATTTCACGGTAACATCGTTCCCCTTCTCTCTGCTCCATTGAGGACACTGTCGAATTTAAGTGTGTGTGTGTGGGGGGGGGGTGATTTGTCTTTATTGGAACGTATTTGTGTGTGCTTGGGGCCTAGTCCGCTGTCCAAATCTTAGGATTTGAGGGCTCCAAGTACTGATGTGTGCATGATCATATTGGCTTTGTGGTTTAATTGGTGAATCGAATGGTTGTTAGAATTGATGCATGACAACTTGATTGTGACTACGAAAACCGTTAATGGTGACTGAGATGTGCAGTAGAGTTGTGTAGGGGTTCAATTTTTTTTTAATTGTCTGCTTACGAACTTTGACTTGAATTGATCACGTATTTTCTAAAGTTGTTCATGCATCTAGTTCAGGAAATCAGAATGAGAGATAGAGCATATAGGTAGCCATGTGAGATTTGAGCCTGCTCGTTTCTTTCTTGTGCGATAGATCCCTCCTCCATGATGTGTAGCACTCACGTTGTCACTAACTAGGATGATGGAGGCATAGGAATAGCCCACTACCAAATTGACTGTCCTGGTGTGTCATACCCCTTAGTCAGCCCCTTTGAGCCGTGTCACTTTCCTTCTTTCGGTCTACAATAAAATAAATCACCCTTTTGCATCTCTTAGAGGTTCCACAGATTGGTTTTGCATGTTCTCTGCTATTTCTGGTATAAATAATGTGAGGGTTGGAGGTAGTTCTTAAAAGTTGGGCATGTGTTTGAAAAATGTGCAGAGGTGATGGTTCTCTCAAGAAATGAAAAAAATAACAAAGAAAAAAAAATGAGAGCAAAGGAGAACCACCAACAAAAATATGAGTATGCTAATTAGATAGTGTTTCTTAGCAGTCTGGCTTGGGAACGCTAGCAGTATTGTAACCTCCTTCACTCTTGTGCTCTAAAGAACGTGATTAATGCAGAATGGCATAGAAAAAGCAATTGGTTTGAATGAATGTGGCTGTGATTGGTTTTGGAACTGTGGAACCTTGCGTTATGAATACTTTCACCCTCTAAAAGGCCTTTTCCCCATGTCCTAGACCCTAGCCAGTCATTTGAACCTGTGTCTAAGACCTCCAGATTAGTTAGTGATGACACCCAATATGTGAACTCTAACAATTAGAGGCTGCCATCATGGTGAAGAGACATTAGGGATTGAGAGAATAAGCATGCACATTTTTCGCATCAAATTGTCTTGACCCCACTGGTCGAGAGTGAGCGATTCATTTCCTTATTCTTTACGCTCTTTACCCCGGTGAGGACCTAGATGGCTTGGTCTTGATTCTGATGTCTTGAGTTTTATGCATGCAGTGACTATCTTGGATAAGTGGTTGAGTCGATTCTATGTTGGTTGGTGAACAGAAGGGAGACTCTTCCTTTGCTCGATTTTGCTGCACTCAAATGTCATCTGTGGTGGTTGTCTAGGTTGTCGTTGAGGTTGTTCATGTGTTGATGACTAAAGGCTAGTATGATTCACGTGTTTTATGCCAACATGACATGTCCCAAATATTTTGACACCTTGTGTCTGACTTGGTTTGCTTGGGGACAAGCAAACGGTTAAGTGTGGGGAAATTTGATAACGATGTATTCACACGTGTTTGCACCTTTATTTCTCATCCGTTTGAGGCTCCTAGTCATGCATCATTGACCTATTTTATGTTGTGTTGTGCTATTTTGTCACATTTCAGGTCCCAAGCGTCGAAGGAAAGGCTAGGCACGAGTTTCGGGTCATTTGGAGGTCGTTCGGTGAGGATGGGGCAAAAACACGGGCAACCCTTTCCAAAACACGGTCGTGTTCCTCAAACCGTGTTTTTACTGTCGAGGGCGTGTTCGTGATGGTTGCTGAGGAGTGAAAAACACGGGCGCCATTGGAACAAAACACGGTCGCATCACTTTTTGGGCACGACCGTGTTTTGGGATCGACGCGGGCGTGTTTTCCACACATGAAGCAAAACATGGGCGGGCAGAAGCAAAACATGGCCATCTCCTCGACCGTGTTTTTCCAATCTCGGATTAAAAGGAGATTTCAAGACGAAGAGAAGGGGAATCCGATTTTTAGAGCTAGAGAGGAGAAAACCTATAGAGAGAAAGTGACGAACAGAACTTCCAAGTGCCCTAAATCGATCTTCAACACCATTGGAGCTCGGCGGAAGCTTGGAGGAGTGTCGATTGATTACCAGAAGCAGATCCTCATCCTTCACAGAATGATTTCCGCATCTGAAGCAGATTTCTCTTCACTCTCTATGGAGTAAACTCTCTCACTCACCTGGGTACGAAGAACCCTAGATCTGTATGTTACAGCTGGTTGAGAGGGTCTGGAGACCTTTAGTAGAGACTGCAAACTGTCTAAGAACCTCCAGCAGTATAATTATCATTGAATCTATACTTGGCAAATTACAACTTGGCTTAACTGCAGTCTAGGGGGAACCATATCTGGGTGACCTCTCCCAAACTTGGAACACAACATTTACTGCTTTTGTTTGCTAGTTTAGTTGGAACTTCATTACAATTGAACCGCTAAATAATAAGAATCTCACGGAGTAGTCATCACACCTAGGACCCAGGTTGACATTTGAATCTAAACCTGCTATACTATGCATTAGTAGGTGGTTACACTTGGCCACTTTCTAGTGTGACGGTACAAGCATGTCAACCTCCGAGTTTCTTCTCCCGAATCGTCAATTGATATCCGATTGACTTGAAAATTGCGTGAATGCCTCCCTTTACTCACTAGGGCCAGAAATATGACAAAATAACACAACCTAGCGTAAAACAGGCCGAAGAAGAGATAATGCAAGCTTAAACGATCAAAAAACAAAGGGGAAAACATGTGCAAATATCGAATCATCAATATGTGATTCATTGGTTGATGTAGTCATATAAACACATAAATCGCTCAATTGTGACATAATGTCAAGACGTGCACGATTACCAACTCTTAGTACCGACTCCAAATCGTAAAATAAGGGTGATTTGTGCTCCAATTGTCTTGTAATGTTGATGGACATGTGATTCATTGTTTGGTTTAGCATATAAACACATAAATCGCTTAATTGTGTTATAATGACAAAACGTGCACGAGTACAAAGTTTTAGTACTAAGTCCAAATTGTACAATTATGTGGATTTGAGCTCCAAATGTCTTGTAATGTTAATGGATATGTGATTCATTGGTTGGTGTAGTCATATAAACACATAAATTTCTCAATGTGTCATAATGACAAAACGTGCACGAGTACGAACTCTTAGTGCCGACTCCAAATCATACAATAAGGGGAAATTGTGCTCCAAATGTCTTGTAATGTTTATGTACATGTGGTTCAATGATTGGTTTAGTCATATAAACACATAAACGCTTAATTGTGTCATAATGACAAAACGTGCGAGTACGAACTCTTAGTACCGAGTCCAAAACATACAATGAGGGGGATTTGTGCTACAGATGTCTTGTAATTTTGAAGGACATGCTATTCATTGATTGGTTTAGTCATATAAACACATAAACCGCTTAATTGTGTCATAATGATAACAGACAATACATTTGTATATCCAAAACTTTCACGGTTGTATAAATAATATCCAAATTTCCCGAAATACCACTTATATCCAATTCCTTCACATTCTTTAAAAGTGTTTTTGGATATACAACTGTATTTAACCAAAAATATATTGGGAAATGGATAGATTGGACAAAGAATAACTTTAAAACATGGATATAAGTGGTATTTCGGGAAATTTGGATATTATTGGCACAACCATGAAAGTTTTGGATATACAAGTGTATTAAACCTAATGATAAAACGTGCACGAGTATGAACTCTTAATATCAAGTCCAAATTGTACAATAAGGTGGATTTGCGCTCCAAATGTCTTGTAATGTTCATGGATATGTGATTTATTGGTTGATGTAGTCATATAAAAACATAAACCGCTCAATTGTGTCTGTCGCAACCGCCCTCGAAAAACCCGGGCGCATCGCCCGAGGTTCGGTTTGGAGTCGCCTTCGATCATATTTTGGGGTGGGTCGAACACCCTCTTCCGGTTTTAATTTTTGTTAAAACCAGAATTCTGGTCTGCGAATTTTAGATTTTTGGATTCGGGAGTACGGTTACGTGTGGGGAAGTGTATTCACACCCCACAACGCCCAAAGTTGGTACTACTTAAATCGATAAGTTTTTAAAAGTTGGGTGTATTATAATTTGTGCCTTATTACATATTTAATTCATTGACTTGATTAATTACACGTTTGTTATTAATAGTTAATCATACGTCTATCAACATAATTCTCAAAATTAAAGAAAGATTTTTTAAATGTTGGTTGGACTCGAACCTATCGGTTGTCTACGTACCCGGGTTAGCCGGGATCAAAGTCCACATAGTTCGAATAAAGCTTTGATGTTTTAAGAAGTACTTTTAACCTCGTTCCACCGAAAGTAATTTTCGTATTATAATTTAATGAAACCTAAATTATATTGTCCACGGATTTTAATATTTATGAGGTAACCCGACGTATTAGGCAAAAAATATGAGATAAATTTAATCCGCTTCTTAACATTTCGTATTAAGGTTTTTAAATAAATAAAATTATACGGGATGATTAGGTTGTTGCAAGTTGGGCCAGCAGCCCAACTGGCTAAGGCGCCAGCCAAATGTCGCGTTCGACCTGAGCATCTGGGTTCGAAACCCATAGCAAGCAATTTTTACTAATTATCGTTTTGGTTCAGCCGAGGGGAAAGGGTAGTTTGGTAAAAAGCCAAAAACGCGGTGGCAGGGGCGTGTAGTAACTAGGAAACCCTAGGGGTAAATTGGTCTTTCTCGGGTGGGTATAAATCCATCTTTTGGACGAAAAATTCAACCCTAATTCACTCTAACCTAAACAGCCGCCTCCACTCCTCTGTCTCTCTATCTCTCGGCTCTTCTTCCCTCTTCTCCATCAGAGAAACGAAACCTTAATCAAAACCTAACTCTCTCTCACTCTCCTCTCTCACTCGCCTGCCTATCGTCCCTCTCGTCCTAGACCAAACGAAACCCTATCCCAACTAAGCGCCGCTCTCTCTTCTCCCATCCTCACCCGTTTCTCTTTTCTGGAGAGCAAACCAAAACCCTAGCACAAAACGAAACCCTAGCCGCCTAATCATCCAACAACCCGCCCTCTACACCTTCTCTTTCCCTTATTTCTGGAAAACCAAGAGTGAAAGGAAAAAAAAAGGCGTCGCCGGCGGCGACTGGTGGCGAGCGCTGCCAACAATGACGACGACTAGGGAGTCCTAAAGGTTCGATTTTCTGTTTGCATGTTCGATTCCTATCATTTTTAGATTTGATTTTAGGGTTTTAGAGTTCTGATTCTTTTTTTTCTTTTTTCTTTCCGGAAATTGGCTTGAAATTGAAGTGGAACTCTCGAATCGCCTCCTACTGCTCTCGATCTACCCTTTTAAGTTGGGATGGAGGCAACGACGAGGGGACCTTGCCCTCTGGTAAGGTTTTTCTACAAGCATGGCCATTTTTGTTCGATTTAATGAACTGGATCGACATTTGACTTGTTTTATTTTTGTTTTGTTTTGGTTTCTTTTGTTTGGGCCTTTTCCGAGAGAAGGAAGGGAGTGGCGGCGGTCGCCGTCGCCGGCGGCGTGGATTATACCAAGGCCGACGGCGAAGGCTTAGGTAGGTTCTGCGTTTTTCGTGTTTTTGGTTATTTTTGGTTTTTTTTCATTTGGAGTTCTAACTTTGACTTCTCTGATTTTTGCAGATTTAGGGTGAAAAGCCCACAGGTGAAATCTCGCCAAACTTTTGCTTGAACACATGATTTAGCAAAAAAAAAAAAAAAAGATTTTGGTGCGATATAAATTATTATAAGAACCAGAATGGGTTTAGCAAGAGCTACAACTCATGCTAAACTGGTTATTAAAGCCTAAATGCTGAGTTATAGATAAAATAATGAGTTTATGATAGAGGGGGAGCCCTTAAACAAAAACAAGGTATTTTAAAATACCTTTCCAGAATTGTTCTTGCTTGTGTGGTGTCAAGTTATTGTTTCTGGTTGTTTGAAGGTTTGAAATCTTAGTTAATGGTGCTTAATAAAAAACGAGACCTTTGGGATTGATAAATACTTAAACTACCTAAACAATGATTAGCAAGTTTAGTAAGATAGAGTATTTTAATGTGTGTCATGTTTAAATATATTAGTAGTGCATGAACTAAACAACAAAGGTTGGTTGGTTCCAACAGCCACATATTTTGAGTTTACTGTTTTTTTATTTTTGACTGAAAAGCTTAGATGTTTCTTTGGTATGAGTCTCTTTAGTTAATATGCTTGGAGAACATAAACAGATAGTAGCAGAAAGTAAAAAATCCCAGTTTAGGAAGCAATCAAAATAAATGTAGGAAGCAGAAACAAAAAGAGCTTAGAAAGTAAAGAAACACAAACATAGAAAGCATATAAAGTACTGAAGGTAGAACTAAACAAGCTTAGCAAGTAACAAACATAGAAAATGTTTATACATATATCTGTGTTTTTTGAGTATGGAGGGTGTGAAGTGGTGATGATGATGTTTTTTAGGTTCTGAGAAGAACCTACCCTGGCTTGTGATTGAGATGTGGTGGTTGTTTGTTTGTTTCCTTCTTTGGCCTCTACTGGTCCTGGCTTCAGTCGCTTTCTCTTTATTCCCCTTTTCTTGGAAGCTTGTTATGAGAACAGAAAGGTAGAAGGTGGAAGTTTGCTCTTTTGACTCTTGTAAGCTTGCTGTTTTTTACTCAAGATCTGGGTATGATCTTGGGGAAAGTTAGGCGAAGGTGGATGGCTTTTTAGGTGCTCTCTTTACTGCTCTTTACTTTTGGGATGAGGATGAGGATCAGGATGAGAATATGAATCTCTGTCTCTTTTTTACTTTTGGGATGAGGATGAGGATGAGAATATGAATATCTGTCTGCTTCTCCTTCTTACCGCTGCCCAGGCAGGTTGTATTTATATCTGGGAAATCACTGTAACATAGGGTGTAGACTCCCTCTCTGCTTAATTTCCATTGGTGGAGGACTGTAGCTACAGTAACCGACTTGGTTCAGGCCGAACCGGGGTTCGAGTCAAACGAACCGGTCCGGGTTGGATACAGATCTGACCGGGTCGATCCGTTGACCGGACCTTGACCAATATGAAATGGCCTGACTAGGTTTGACCAATCTGAATGGGCCTGGTTGGGCTTGGGTTAGACTTGGTTGGGTTCTGACCCAAATTAAATAATTTAATTATCTTTAATTATTTATTTATTTTATTTTTGCAGGCCTATTTTTTAGATTTTTAGGGCCCAAAATGATGACCTGAGACAACCAAATCCAAAGAGGATGGTTCTCAAAATCTGATTTCGCCCGAAGTCTTAAAACGAAAGAAAAGTTTTCAAAACCAAAGGCCTTGTTATTTTCTATTTATCTTCCTATTATTGTAATTAGTTATGATGTAATTATTAATACGTTTGTGATTATGCGATGTTGTACATTAATTTCAATTGTTGTAATGGTCATGTATATTTATCATAGATGTAAATTATTTATTAATAGAACAATACTATTTCACTATTTGTTTCGTCATTTGTCAAGCGATACCTTAACTTGATACTCCAAATTCGAAAGCCCAACGTCCAACAACCCCAAACTTATCAAAGCGATCTCGTACTAAGGATAGAACTAAAATAAGGCCCAAGAATAGAACTAAAATAAGGCAATTGTCTTATGAACTTTCTCATCAATCGGCATAGGAACAGAGGAGATGCGACTTTTGAGACTTGCTATTGCTAATTCCAAATGCCCAAATTACATACTCTCATATCTTTATGCTAAATATTTTGAGAATATTTAATAGTTCATTCGAAAATTAGCAATTGTCCATCTTAAATGGGTTAAATTCTTCGTAAATTAGGATATTTTAGCCCGGACAAAATGAGGTGTCTACAGTTGCCCCCCTTTGTATACCTCTTAAAAAGTCGAGAGGTGTACAAAGTTATCCGTACACACCGATTTTGGCCAGTCTATCGACTGTATACTGTTATTTGAGCAGACTGAGGCGTTCACGTACTCGTATCAAAGGAGAGGTAAATCGATTAGCCCTTGAAGCGGCATAGCTGAAAAGGGATTGCTTGCTCCAATATGACGGTAGAGTCTGATTTGATTTTCATGGTTTTTCCAAGGCGGTATAGCCTGATTTGGTTTTCATGGTGTTTCCCAGGCGGTATAGCCTGACTTTCTTTGGCGGCAGCAGCATGGCCGTAACATTAATGAAGACATCTAGAGTAATACCCTAATCCAAGATTGGTATACAGCGAGGTTAAAATGAAGCAATGTGCCAAAAAGTTTTGTGGACAAGGTATGCTTGATTCTTGAAAATGTTCTCAACCTTAACTTCGATAAAAAAGAAGCTTGATGCGTTGAAACAAAATGCTAGTGGCTCGCAAGGCGTGAAATAATATGATGCGATGTGATGTCATGCTTATAATGAGCTATAATGATGAATGCGCTCGTTTATTTGACAGCAAGCTTATAATGACATCTTGTTTGGCCATGGGTTTCCTTCAAACTGATGACCCACAAGAGAAGGAATCAATTCCTCGGTTTGTTTTGACACTGCACAACGCACATTGTATTGTCTTAGGCCATAAAGAGGATCATCACCGGTGCTCCACCCATTTGTTTGTCCGTCGACAATTTACTCTTACGGTACGTGGGTCCTTCGCCGTTTGAGATCGTATGTCAAACTCCTGGCCGGACTCATGCGTTTGAGTGGGGTTATTGGAGGCGTTGCTAGGTATCTTCTATCAGTTGATTCTGGATTCATAATGGGTATTGACCCCTCATTTGGGCTTTAGAATAATCAATTGCCATAAAGTCATGGATCTATAGAAAATTCTAAACCGAGCTCTTCATGCCTATTTCCAGGGATGGCAACAAAACCCGAACCCACGGGTACCCACCCGACCCAACCCGGTCAACGCGGGTAAAATCCGTGTTGACGGGTTTTGGGCCGGGTTTGGGTTTAAACCCGTTCACTATTCACCGGGTTGGGTTGGGTTTGGGTTTAGGTAAACCCGGCCCGTGGGTACCCGCCCATCCATATAATTAATTTTTTCGGTATATTTAATATTCTAAACAACTAATCTTATTTATGTTTGTGGAGACATGTCTAATTTTTTCTTTTTAATTGTGTAGAATGAAGTTGATGTTATGGAGTGGAGAGTAAAGTAACTTATTTGAAAGGAAGAAGCTTTCAATTAAACATGTTATTTATGGATAATTTGTGATTTGCTTCAATTTTCTTGAGTTTTCTAGATTGGTGTTGAACAATTTGTATAGTTAATTTGTGATTTGCTTGAATTTTCTAGAATGGTGTTTTATATATGGATAAGTTGTATTGAGAAATTGATATTTGACTTTAATTTTGATAAGAACTTGTAATTGTAAATTTTTTACGACAAAACCCGTGGGTACCCATGAACCCGCGGATACCCAACGGGTTGGGTTGGGTTTGAGTTTTCAAACCCAGTGGGTTTTACCCCGGGTTTTTTTCAAAGATAAACCCATGGATTTGGGTTTGGGTTTGGCAAAACCCGACCCAACCCGACCCATTGCCATCCCTACCTATTTCCTTGGGATATCTTGTGTTTAAGTCTTAAAGCGAAGATCGTAATGACAGTGAATCGACAATTTGACTGGAAGAAAAGGATGGATCGTGATAAGGGTGTATTTGGTGCGAATAAAAAAAGAAGGTTATATTTATTAAACGAGAAATGACAGGATACATGAAGAATTAGAAAAGCGCAAAAGACATTTCATGATTAAACAAATTATTCTGTTCTTATCCTCTTATTCATATGGAATCGGCTGCAATTTAGCGGCTTGCCCCCTTATGCGTAGTATTTCTTGACTGAATCGGAATTCACTGGATGTGTCAACTCGTCTCCATCCATATCTGTCAAGATCAAAGCCCCTCCGGAGAAAGCTTTCTTCACTACATAGGGCCCTTCATAGTTAGGCGTCCACTTTCCCCTTGGGTCTCCTTGTCGCAGAGAAATCTTCTGTAAGACGAGTTCTCCCTCTTGAAACTGTCGGGGTCTTACTTTCTTCTCAAATGCGCGGATTAACCTTCGCTGGTATAGGTGTCCATGATGAATGGCCCTTAACCTCTTTTCTTCAATTAAGTTCAACTGGTGGTACTTGGCCTCAACCCATTCAGAATCTTCTAATTCTGCTTCCTTTACCACCCTTAGGGATGGGATTTCCGCCTCTATTGGCAGAACAGCTTCCATTCCATAGACTAGGGAGAATGGGGTTGCCCCCGTTGATGTTCTCACTGTCGTTCGATACCCATGTAGAGCGAATGGTAACATGTCATGCCAATCCCGGTATGTGACAACCATCTTTTGGATGATCTTTTTGATGTTTTTATTTGCTGCCTCAACGGCACCATTCATCTTGGGTCGATATGGTACCGAGTTGTGATGTTTGATCTTGAATTGTACGCATAGTTCATCCATCATTTTATTGTTGAGATTTTTGGCATTGTCAGTAATCAATCTTTCTGGCAACCCGTAGCGACAAATGATCTCCTTTTTTATGAATTTGACCAACACACTTCTTGTTATGCTTGTGTAGGAGGCAGCTTCCACCCATTTGGTGAAGTAGTCTATCGCGACTAAAATGAAGCGGTGTCCGTTAGCAGCTTTGGGTTCGATCATCCCTATGACATCGATTCCCCATACGGCAAAAGGCCAAGGAGAGGACATGACGTGTAGTGGGACTGGCGGGACATGGATTTCGTCTGCATATATTTGACACTTGTGACATTTTCGGACGTACCGAATACAGTCTGCTTCCATTTTTGTCCAATAATAACCCATCCTTAGGATCTTTCTGGCCATGACATGACCACTTGCGTGCATCCCGCATATGCCTTCATGTATCTCCTCAACTATCTTTTGGGCCTCTTTAGCGTCCACGCATCTGAGTAAAGTCAAAATTACTTTTGTAAAGCGTTGAATCACTCAGGTAAAACCCACATGCCAACCTCCTAATTGTCCTTTTGTCGTTCTCGGATGCCCCTGGTGGGTATTCTTTTTTCTGGATGTAGGTCAGTATGTCGTGGTACCACGGTTTACTGTCAGGCTCTTCCTCTACATTTGCGAGATATGCAGGGTTTTCTCGTTTCTCAATCTTGATACAAGGCGTTTCTCTCATTTCTTCTGTCTTATACATTGATGCCAATGTGGCCAAGGCATCCGCCACTTGATTTTCCACTCGTGAAACATGCTCAAACTCTATTTCTTCAAGTTGTGACGCCAATTCTTTGATGAATTTCTGGTATGGGACTAGTTTGTGATCTCGGGTTTCCCATTACTCTTTCAACTGGTAGATCACTAGTGCTGAGTCTCCAAACACTTTCAACTTCTTAATCCCCATTTCTATGGCTGCTTGGATACCGAAAGCGCAGGCCTCGTATTCTGCTATATTGTTGGTGCATATGAAACAAAGTTTAGCCGTAATGGGAAGTATTCTGCCTTCCGGGGACATAAAAACGACCCCGACTCCAAAGCGAGCGCACAGCGAAAATTAAAGGCAAACTTCAAACTTCCCCTTAATGGGTATGCAACACAGGAACCAGATCATCACCCCTTACCGTGGGCGAGGTAACAATGAAAAGAGTTGCAAGAAGACGGTTCGATGCTCAAAGCACGGAGCCCGCCCCGCCCTCCCAAACAACTCAACTACCACTCATGCGCATCACGTACAACGCAAACCAACCCCAACAAGATGACCCACTGCCAAGCTTAACATATAGCTAAAACTCAACTCGCGAATTCACTTGATGAAGCCACTTGCGCACCGCTTAGCACGTAAATTGCCTCCAAAGAGACAATTCAAAGAAACCCACATTCGTCGAGAGAAAATATCGGTACACGGTTCACCCGCTGTCGTTGATCCACAAAAACATTTTCGGACAACCCACATTCACCTCCGAAGAGGAAAATCAAAAGAACCCACATTCGTCGAGAGCAAATATCGATACACGGTTCACCCGCTGTCGATGATCCACAAAAACATTTTCGGACAACCCACATTCACCTCCGAAGAGGAAAATCAAAAGAACCCACATTCATCGAGAGCAAATATCGATACACGGTTCACCCACTGTCGATATTCCACAAAAACATCAGCGGACAATGGTTGGCCGAGAAATCTCGGCAGCAGCTGGCCGAGTGCACTCGGCAGCGCTGGTCGAGAAGTGCACTCGGCAGCGCTGGCCGCAGATTCTCGACCGCCTGTGCGAGATCTCTCGGCCTGTTACAAAGGCTGGCCGAGATTTCTCGCCTGGGGTGGCCGAGTGCACTCGGCTGGGCTGGCCGAGAGCACTTGTCGGGGCTGAAATATCGGTTTTTTCGGTTTTTCCCCACGTTTAATCCCACATTTTTTCCCACTACCGACATTTCCTCACTCCCCTTGGCCCTCCAATGACGATTCTAGCACCCCCCCTCGTCATTGGCCTCGGCCACCCATGGGCCACAGGGGGTCAGACAGGTACCACCCCCCTATAGTGCTCTTAAGGTTTTCTGCACACTGTCAAAGGTTGACATGCCAATGTCCGAGGAGTCACACCCCCATAAAATCTTCAATTTAAGGAGTTTTGACCCAAAATTTTGCATGCACGTTAAGGACACTAATTCTAGGTCTCCCACCAAGTTTCATGAATTTTTTATGTGTAGATTATTGTCTACGAACGTTTTAGTGTCGAAACTTTAAAACGTCATAAAACGAAAACCACAACTCCAAAATTCGTTAAATTTGTTTTGGAAGCACCTTACTATGTGTACAATTGAATGGGACAATAATATTGAGAAAGGCCCGACAAAATTTTACAAACTCTTCACAAAGGCACTCGGTACCATTGAAGGCGCTTAACAAACAACACTTAATGTGAGTCTATGTTTAAGTGTTCAATATTATGTGGTTGTAATTCACCATGATACAACTATTGGGATCAATGAATTATGTTTGGACAACTTTTCATGTTGTTTCAACACATAAAATCGGCATTTTGTAATTCATCATGTGCACTCGGCCAGGTGTGCACCTTGGCAGTGCACCTTGGCCGAGGAAAAGTGCACTCGGCCTTTTCCTCGGCCGAGAAGCCAGTGTGCACCTCGGCCGAGCAATATCGGCTAGGTGTGCACCTTGGCAGTGCACCTTGGCCGAGGAAAAGTGCACTCGGCCGAGACTTCTCGGCCAGGTGTGCACCTCGGCTGTGCACTTGGCAGAGGAAATATGCACTCGGCCGAGAAGTCTCGGCAATGTGCACACCTCGGCAGTGCACTCGGCCGAGAAGTCTCGGCCATGTGGACACCTCGGCAGTGCACTCGGCCGAGGAAAAGTGCACTCGGCCGAGAAGTATCGGCCAGGTGTGCACCTCGGCTGTGCACTCGGGCGATGAAAAGTGCACTTGGGCGAAAAGTCTCGGCCATGTGCGCACCTCGGCAGTGCACTCGGCCGAGGAAAAGTGCACTTGGGCGAAAAGTCTCGGCCATGTGCGCACCTCGGCAGTGCACTCGGCCGAGGAAAAGTGCACTCGTAAATAATGTTATTATTGTTATTATCTTCATCCTAATAATCACCATCCTCATCTGCACGTTACCCCAACAACAACAGAAAGGATGGACAAAAAAAAAAGAAGAAAGAAACCCAAACATAATTACACTCTTACGCTTCCATCTAATTAAACGCCACCAAATTAATCTCCATTTCCTAACATACCAATCTCTCTCCTCTCTCCTCTATAATTAACAAAAACGTTGGCAGTGGAAAAGGAATTCACCCGACCACATATCTCTCGTCCTCTCTGCCCTAGAAGCTGCAATAATCGACCAATAAAGACCCATCCATCTACCTTGGCAACCATTTCTTTTTCAATCTGTAGCAGTAGCAGCAAGAAGCCTAGAGACAGCATCAAGAGAGCTGCCTCCATCGACGACAGCGTGTCCTCTGGCGTTTTAGAGATAAGGTCCCCGATCTCCCCTGTCCTAAGTTCGAACCTTAAACTCCGTTTAACTCAACGAACGCACACGATGATCGTAGCTCCGACGGCAGCCTCGGCGTAGTCGATCTCAACAAAGTTTCGAAACCTTGGTACCATCGTGGGGAGGGGGATTTCAGGAACATCCCGGTTTTGACGGAATTGAATTTCAACGTCGGACGAGGAAGATACGAGCCTCAAAAGCTTGGGCGTGAACCGGATAGTTCAGGTACTAATCTGTCTATTCGAAAAACATAAGGATTGTGGCAGTCCCTAGTCCTAAGTTCGAACCTTAAACATAAGGATTTTTGGTTCGAGCAGCTTAGTCCCTAGTATTTTGAAAGATAACAATGGGCCGAAAATAGTATTTTTCTCATGGTTATTATTATTCGTCCACGTACTGTACGAACTTTTATGAGTTGTTAATTTTATAAACTAGGGGATATTCGTGGGATGTATGAATATACATCGGAGAATTTTTGGAGCTTTATTTATAAGTGTAAAAAAATAGGTAAAAAGGAAGTTTTAACCAAATAGAATATTATTCAAGCGAGTATGTTTGATTTAATAATTTAAATAGAATTCAAATACCCATGAGTTTATCCATAATTCATTTCGGTGTTTTTAGAGTCAATTTTTGTAATTATGAAAATTGGTAAGATGTCAATTTTAATTGATTAAGTTACGGTTTGCATATCTTTAATTATTTTTTTTTTTAAAAACTAGAATACTGGTAGTTTGTTTTAAAGTTAAGATCGAGAATTTTAGATGTTGTTAATGTATATATAAAATGTATTTAGGTTGCAAGTCAATAGGAAGAGGGGGTTAATTACTATGTAATAATTTTAGTTTATGTTATGGATTATCCAAAGTCAGAATTTGGAGTTTTTAAGATGGAAAGGGTTTGTTGGAAATTTAGGAGATTTATTTAATGGATTTTTATGTTATTGGTAATAGGTTAAGTCTTGTGAATTTGGGGAAAGATTTTCAGCGTTTGAGAAAAATTATTTCAAGTGATTAAGGGTCTTTTTAAGGAATTTTGGGACTAAGCTGGGAGGACGGAAAACTCTAAGGAATACCGACTAAGAGTAATTAATCTCAATTGATAGGATTAAGGAAGCGATCAAGTTAACGATCTCCGCGTCCAACGAATTAAAGTATCGACACTTGAGAGGTGAGTGTAAAGGGGGTAAATTCTACGCCTTACGGTATTTCAGCTTTGAGGTTGACCTCTATGTGCTATATATGCCTTTGTGTGTTTGTTTGATGCATGTGATTGCGTGTGATTTATGCTTCCAGTTATACATATGATAATGTGTGTTATATTTATAAATAAGTTGAAGTTTAAGAATACGCTTTCTTTTCAGAAGTACTTCACCTTCAAGAAGGTGAAACCGTTTTAAGAGTTTTAGTCACTAGCGCCAGTCCGTTGCCATTTGAGATGTTGAGATAGAGCAGCAGTTATGCTCTTAAGACTTTTAATATGAGCAGCAGTTATGCTCTTGAGAATCGTGGAAGAAGAGCCTTCCACGATAAGTTTAAGTTTCAGGAAAGCCTAGATGGCTTCTCATACGTATGAGTTGGCAACCGGACTAGCTAGTGAGGGATCCCAGTGTCATTCAAATATTTAAGTTGAGATTTGAGCTTTAAGTATAAATTTTTAAAGAGTAGAAGTATCATCCACCAGTTTAAGCTAAGTTATCAAGTAAGAAATACTAGGGTTTTCAAACGTAAGGGCGTAGACTGACCCCGACTCACTCACCAGATCGTAGAGGAAATCCTAACCAGCCAGTTCGCGATAAGCAAGCTAGAGGAGCTCAACACCATCGTCGCTGAGAGATGTCGAGGCAGGCGTCAGAGTAAGCACCGAAGAACTTTTCAAGTTATTAAGACTTTATGGTTAAGAGTTAAAGACTGGAGATTCATTTCTTATAGACGATTTAGTTTTTGCCCAAGTGTTTAGGGCTTCGATTTGAGATATTAAGATGTTTGAGTTTGGTTTTTTTATTTTAAAGTTGTGTTATTTGAGATTTTTAATTATACCCCGGGGTAGAAATGTCTTTTTCCAAGTTCAAAGTAGTGGGATGTTTCATTTTGGTATCAGAGCCGGTCTTCCGCTGTTTCTTGGTTCCCAAGAAATACTGGAATGTCGGTCTCAGTTTTTAAAAGGTTTTGTTTTTAAATATTTTACATCAAAGTTTGGCCAAACAAGTCAATGATTTCTTTTAAGAATTTAGAATCTCCAGTCTGCTCTAAACCATATTAAGGAAGAAATAACTGAGTTCTAACGAGACCCTGTGTATCTACAGTGCAAGTGTTGGCCAGAACCCCACACCACCGGTACCACCACCAGGGAGACGTCCACCGGACTATGTAGGTTTCCGGAAGAGAAAGGTGGAAGATTTTAAGGGGGAGCGTTCAACGGACCCCATGGAAGTAGAGCAGTGGCTAGCCAAGGTCACTCGTACGCTGGTCGAGATGAGAGCTGATGACGAGGATAGAGTACTGCTGACAGTGTCCTTTCTGCAGGACGCTGCATACACCTGGTGGACTACCCAGCAAGCTAGTCGAGAGGACCCACCGGCCATCACTTGGCCAGAGTTCGTGCAGCTATTCAAAGACCACTTCATACCGGAGGCCTACCGGATCGGGAAGCAGATGGAATTTCTGCTGATCAGGCAGAAGTGGGGCAGTGAAGGCAGGGAAAGCGTGACTGATTACACGGCTAGGTTTGACAAGCTACTTACCTATGGAGGGCCTCAATTTCAGGATGTAGCAGCTCAATGCACCCATTACCTAGAGAGTCTGAAGCCTGCTTTTAGGCGCCAGCTGAGCATACTGAGTTGGAACAACAGGGAAGAGATTTATCAGGCAGCTCTTCGGTTGGAGAGGGCGGATATAGCTCTGCATGAGGAGGGAATGCAACGTGAAGGCAACAAGAGAAAGGCTGCTAGCCTGTCTGAGGGGCCAGGACAACCGAGTCAGCAGAGAAGGCGGCCATCCCAGAGCTACTATGGGGCCACCCAGAGTCAGGCCGGCTCCACCAGATCAGGGCCGACCTACATTCCTCGGGACCCATGCAACAAGTGTGGGAGAACTCACCCAGGAGAGTGTAAGGTGCACCTGGGAGGAATCTGTTATCACTGCAACGAGCCGGGCCACTATGCCAGAGACTGCCCTAGGAGAGGAGGGCAGGGGAGAGCCCAGTCCGAACAATCAGTCCGAGGAGGAGGAAGAGGAACTCAGACCGGACAGCAGTTTGGTAATCAGCCAAACCGGTCTTATCACCAGCAGGGAGGCAATGCAGGGAGGTTCAACCGCAATGAGCGAGATCGAGGGCAAGGATCTCAAGCATCTGGGCAACCAAGACTGTTTGCCATGAGGAGAGAAGAAGCGGACGCTGCACCTGAGGTGGTGACTGGTATGATCTCGCTTTACCACCAGCCAGCTTTTGTATTATTTGATTCCGGTTCCACGCATTCTTTCATTTCTATCAAGCTTGCTAGAACCTTAGGAGTCCCATTTGTGAGGTTGGGGCAGAATTTAGGGGTCAGGACTCCCGTGGGGGATACCCTTATAGTGGACTCAGTCATTCAGGATTGTCTTATCACCGTGGCGGGGCACGAATTCGAGGCGAACCTAATTCTACTACCCTTCGACGAGTTGGATGTTATCTTGGGTATGGATTGGCTATCAAAGAATAGAGCAAAGGTGGACTGCTATAAGAAGGAGGTTAGCCTGGATATAGAAGGAAAGGGCATTGCTTTGTTCAAAGGGACTAGGAAGCTTATCCCTGGGTGCTTAATCTCTGCGGTTAAGGCATTCTCATTGATTCAAGAAGGATGTGAAGGATATTTAGCTCATGTTAAGGAGGTGAAAGAGAAGAAGATAGAAGATGTACCTGTCGTAAGGGAATACCCTGAGGTATTTCCCGAAGACCTTCCTGGGCTACCGCCGCAGCGAGAGGTGGAATTCGATATTGAAGTGATTCCTGGCACGGCACCGATATCTATTCCTCCTTACCGTATGGCACCAGTGGAGTTAAAGGAGTTGAAGGAGCAGTTGCAGGAGCTGTTGGAGAAGGGGTTCATACTCCCTAGTGTATCACCATGGGGAGCACCGGTGTTGTTCGTGAAGAAGAAGGATGGCAGTATGAGACTATGCATTGACTATAGGAAACTGAACAAGGCTACCATCAAGAATCGCTATCCTTTGCCAAGGATAGATGATCTCTTCGATCAGCTACAAGGAGCAAGGGTGTTCTCGAAGATCGATCTGCGATCAGGGTATCATCAGTTGAGAGTGGCAGATGGTTCAATACCTAAGACGGCTTTTCGCACCAGGTATGGCCACTATGAGTTCCTGGTCATGCCATTCGGTCTAACTAATGCACCAGCAGCTTTTATGGCACTAATGAACCGGGTTCTTCACGAATACCTGGACAAGTATGTCATCGTCTTCATAGATGACATACTCATCTACTCGAGAAGCAAGAAAGAGCACGAAGAGCACCTTAGGGTGGTTTTGCAGAAATTAAAGGAGGAGAAGCTATATGCCAAATTCTCGAAGTGTGAATTTTGGTTGGAGGAGGTCTTGTTCTTGGGTCACATGATTTCAGGAAGGGGAGTTGAAGTGGATCCCAAGAAGATTGAAGCTGTAACAAACTGGGCTCCACTAAAGAATGTTTCCGAAGTGCGGAGTTTTTTGGGTTTAGCTGGGTACTACCGGAGATTTGTGGAAGGCTTCTCCAGTATTGCGAGACCCATGACACAGCTATTGCAGAAAGGGACGACGTTCGTTTGGGACGAGAAGTGTCAAACGGCGTTTGAGTTGTTGAAGGAGAAGTTGACCTCTGCACCGGTGTTAGCACTACCGACTAACGGTGGGGAGTATTCCATCTATAGTGATGCTTCCTACCAAGGTTTGGGTTGCGTACTGATGCAGGATAAGAAGGTGATTGCCTACGCTTCGAGGCAGCTACGACCCCATGAGGTGAACTACCCCACCCATGACCTGGAGTTGGCAGCAGTGGTCTTTGCTTTGAAGTTATGGAGACACTATCTCTACGGCGAGACGTTCACCATCTACACTGATCACAAGAGCCTTCAACACCTGACTGATCAGAAGGAGTTGAACATGAGGCAGAGGAGGTGGATGGAGCTGTTGAGCGATTATGACTGTACCATTAAGTACCATCCGGGAAAAGCAAATGTGGTGGCTGATGCCTTGAGCAGGAAGAGGGAGAGCCCTTTACCCGAGTTGGTCTCTTTGAGGGCCATGAACGTGGAGTTGGAGCTAGAGGAGGTGACAAAGTTGTTAGCCACTTTGAAAATTCGTCCTATGCTGCAAGAACGAGTCAAGGAGAAGCAGAGTGAAGATTTGGAATTAGAGAAGTACAAGAAGCAAGTGTTAGAAGGGAAAGACACCAAATTTGAATTGGTAGATGGGGTACTGATGTATCAAGGAAGGCTGTGTGTTCCAAATGTTGACAAGCTAAGGAAGGATATTTTGGACGAGGCTCACTCTGCACCTTATGCGATGCACCCGGGGACTACTAAGATGTACCGTACCCTCAAGGAGCATTTTTGGTGGCCAGGGTTGAAGAAGGAGGTAGCTGCACACGTCTACCAATGCTTGGAGTGCCAAATGATCAAGGCTGAACATCAAGCTCCAGTCATTGAGCACCTACCGCTGGAGATCCCGTAGTGGACTTGGGAGAAGATCACCATGGATTTTGTGTATGGTTTACCGAGGACCCCAAGGGGAAATGATGGGGTATGGGTGATTGTGGATCGCTTCTCGAAGGTGGCTCATTTTATACCCATCAAGTTCAAGCCAGGGCTGGAGGAGCTGGCTAGACTGTATGTGAGGGAAATAGTGAGATTACATGGAGTTCCACTTAGTATCGTGTCTGATCGCGACCCTAGCTTCACGGCACGATTCTGGGTGAGTCTTCAAAAGGCAATGGGCACTAAAGTTCACTTCTCTACCGCATACCACCCCCAGACGGATGGGCAGTCAGAGAGGACGATTCAGACACTGGAAGACCTGCTGAGGGCGTGTGTCTTGACCATGGAAGGATCTTGGGACGAGCATTTGCCTCTAATGGAGTTTGCTTACAACAACCAGTATCACAGCTCGATACAAGCAGCTCCATAT
This sequence comes from Linum tenue, assembly GCA_946122785.1. NCBI lineage: Eukaryota > Viridiplantae > Streptophyta > Magnoliopsida > Malpighiales > Linaceae > Linum > Linum tenue. The sequence goes on along the minus strand of CAMGYJ010000002.1, from coordinate 13,207,690 downwards.
GAAGTATTGTATGGGAGGAAGTGTCGTACACCACTGTACTGGGATGCAGAGGGCGTGCGACAACTAGAGGGTCCAGAGATGGTACAGAAAGCAGTGGAGAAGGTGGAGGTGATTCGACGGAACTTGAAGGCGGCTCAGGACCGGCAGAAGAGTAATGCTGAGAAGCCGGGGAACCCGCGAAGTTATGAAGTGGGTGATATGGTATTCCTGAGGGTGTCCCCTTGGAAGGGAGTGATGAGATTTGGTAAGAAGGGGAAGCTTTGTCCCAGGTATATCGGTCCATATGAGGTGTTGGAGCGCATTGGACCCTTAGCCTATCGGCTAGCCTTACCTCCTAGCCTATCCAGGATTCACGATGTTTTCCATGTCAGCATGCTAAGGGTGTATCGGTCCAACCCGGAGCATGTGATCCATCATGAGGACATTCAATTGGAAGACGATTTGACATATGAGGAGGTCCCAGTACAGATCGTGGATAGGCAAGAGAAAGAGTTGAGGAGGAAGAAGATTGTTATGGTAAAAGTTATATGGAGGAACCAGGGCCGCGAGGCTGCAACTTGGGAGACAGAGAGTAGCATGAGAGAGAAATATCCAGAGTTGTTTAACGGTGCGTAGATCAGTGGTTGGTGCATCTCGTTGTACTTATCCTTCAATTCTCGTTACTCGATATTTCAATAATAGACACAATGATTCAGTTTAGTTACCCGAACCCAAAAACTCAGTTTAGCCCAAAATTTCGAGGTCAAAATTTTTGTTAAGGAGGAGGGAAATATTATATCCCAACCAAACCAGTTCCGCTGAACGCAATTTATGGTCGAGCAAGTTATCATTCACAGTTGTATTCTACGGTTCCAATTTCGGGGACGAAATTTTCATAAGGGTGGAGGAAATGTAACACCCCGATATTTGGGTATAGGTTCGACCAAACGATTGGATCGACGATTACGTACGAAGCATGAAAATCGTAAATTAGAAATAATAATAATAATAACATTAATAACTAATGTTATTATTGTTATTATCTTCATCCTAATAATCACCATCCTCATCTGCACGTTACCCCAACAACAACAAAAAGGATGGACAAAAAAAAAAAAAAAAACCCAAACATAATTACACTCTTACGCTTCCATCTAATTAAACGCCACCAAATTAATCTCCATTTCCTAACATACCAATCTCTCTCCTCTCTCCTCTATAATTAACAAAAACGTTGGCAGTGGAAAAGGAATTCACCCGACCACATATCTCTCGTCCTCTCTGCCCTAGAAGCTGCAATAATCGACCAATAAAGACCCATCCATCTACCTTGGCAACCATTTCTTTTTCAATCTGTAGCAGTAGCAGCAAGAAGCCTAGAGACAGCATCAAGAGAGCTGCCTCCATCGACGACAGCGTGTCCTCTGGCGTTTTAGAGATAAGGTCCCCGATCTCCCCTGTCCCAAGTTCGAACCTTAAACTCCGTTTAACTCAACGAACGCACACGATGATCGTAGCTCCGACGGCAGCCTCGGCGTAGTCGATCTCAACAAAGCTTCGAAACCTTGGTACCATCGTGGGGAGGGGGATTTCAGGAACATCCCGGTTTTGACGGAATTGAATTTCAACGTCGGATGAGGAAGATACGAGCCTCAAAAGCTTGGGCGTGAACCGGATAGTTCAGGTACTAATCTGTCTATTCGAAAAACATAAGGATTGTGGCAGTAATTTTGTTTCCTAGAAAATATCCAGTTTAGTCCCTCATATTTTTGGTTCGAGCAGCTTAGTCCCTAGTATTTTGAAAGATAACAATGGGCCGAAAATAGTATTTTCTCATGGTTATTATTATTCGTTCACGTACTGCACGAACTTTTATGAGTTGTTAATTTTATAAACTAGGGGACTTCGTGGGATGTATGAATATACATCGGAGAATTTTTGGAGCTTTATTTATAAGTGTAAAAAAATAGGTTAAAAAGGAAGTTTTAACAAATAGAATATTATTCAAGCGAGTATGTTTGATTTAATAATTTTAATAGAATTCAAATACCCATGAGTTTATCCATAATTTCATTTCGTGTTTTTAGAGTCAATTTTTGTAATTATGAAAATTGGTAAGATGTCAATTTTAATTGATTAAGTTACGGTTTGCATATCTTTAATTAACTTTTTTTTTTTTGAAAAACTAGAATACTGGTAGTTTGTTTTAAAGTTAAGATCGAGAATTTTAGATGTTGTTAATGTATATATAAACTGTATTTAGGTTGCAAGTCAATAGGAAGAGGGGGTTAATACTATGTAATAATTTTAGTTTATGTATGGATTATCCAAAGTCAGAATTTGGAGTTTTTAAGATGGAAAGGGTTTGTTGGAAATTTAGGAGATTTATTTAATGGATTTTTATGTTATTGGTAATAGGTTAAGTCTTGTGAATTTGGGGAAATATTTTCAGTGTTTGAGAAAAATTATCTCAAGTGATTAAGGGTCTTTTTAAGGAATTTTGGGACTAAGCTGGGAGGACGGAAAACTCTAAGGAATACCGACTAAGAGTAATTAATCTCAATTGATAGGATTAAGGAAGCGATAAAGCTAACGATCTCCGCGTCCAACGAATTAAAGTATCGACACTTGTGAGGTGAGTGTAAAGGGGGTAAATTCTACGCCTTACGGTATTTCAGCTTTGAGGTTGACCTCTATGTGCTATATATGTCTTTGTGTGTTTGTTTGATGCATGTGATTGCGAGTGATTTATGCTTCCAGTTATACATATGATAATGTGTGTTATATTTATAAATAAGTTGAAGTTTAAGAACACGCTTTCTTTTCAGAAGTACTTCACCTTCAAGAAGGTGAAACCGTTTTAGGAGTTTTAGTCACTAGCGCCAGTCCGTTGCCATTTGAGATTTTGAGATAGAGCAGCAGTTATGCTCTTGAGATATTTTAAGATGAGCAGCAGTTATGCTCTTGAGAATCGTGGAAGAAGAGCCTTCCACGATAAGTTTAAGTTTCAGGAAAGCCTAGATGGCTTCTCATACGTATGAGTTGGCAACCGGACTAGCTAGTGAGGGATCCCAGTGTCAATCAAATATTTAAGTTGAGATTTGAGCTTTAAGTATAAATTTTTAAAGAGTAGAAGTATCATCCACCAGTTTAAGCTAAGTTATCAAGTAAGAAATACTAGGGTTTTCAAACGTAAGGGCGTAGACTGACCCCAACTCACTCACCAGATAGTAGAGGAAATCCTAACCAGCCAGTTCGTGATCAGCAAGCTAGAGGAGCTCAACACCATCGTTGCTGAGAGATGTCGAGGCAGGCGTCAGAGTAAGCACCGAAGAACTTTTCAAGTTATTAAGACTTTATGGTTAAGAGTTAAAGACTGGAGATTCATTTCTTATGGACGATTTAAGTTTTGCCCACATGTTTAGGGCTTCGATTTGAGATATTAAGATGTTTGAGTTTGGTATTTTATTTTAAAGTTGTGTTATTTGAGATTTTTAATTATACCCCAGGGTAGAAATGTCATTTTCCAAGTTCAAAGTAGTGGGATGTTTCAGCAAATTTGACAATTGTTGGTTCATATTGACTTGCAACTGCTAGTCTCAACCAAACTATCTTCAACTTCTTTGTAAATATAATCTTAGTATGATGTGACAATAATTATTTTCAATAAAACGATTATCCCGGACAAAAAGTGGTGTTTACAGTACACAAGTGTAGGTCTTTGTCTTCCGGTTGTTTTCACAATGATAAAGTGGATAAGCGATTCGGGCCGAAATGTACATGTGTTACCCCCATTCTACTTAGGTGTTTGAGCCAATTTCACTCCTTAAAGGTTGGTTTTACGCTAGGTTTCTCATGTTTTAGCATGTTTCAGGATTTAACAGGTGAAACCAGCCTCAAAGTCAAAAGTTGGACGAAAAGGATAAAAAACTGGGAGAAGAGGTGAAAAAGGCCAGTTCACGGCTATTCCAGTAAGTTCACGGTCTTGTACGACTATGAAGATGAGCCATTGATCGAGATTCTCGAGGTTTCTTGAAAAAGTTGTGTAGTGTTGATCTAGCTTTTAATTTCCAGTTTTTCAAATGTGAGTGTCTTTGCTTGTGCTAGACTTGGTGTGTTTTCCCGATAGTGTGTAGGTGGTGCATGACCTGGAGTAACCAACACCTTTGCTACCACTTGAAGAGGACATAAACCAAACTCTCCGGCTCCTAGCACGGGAGAGAGAGCTAGCGGAAGTAAGGAGAAGGAGTGAAAGAAGGGGACAACATTTGGGTTCCGGTGTTAGTGGTGAAGAAGTGATGACTCGATATTTGCACATGTTTTCCCCTTTTTTTCTTGATCGTTTAAGCTTGCATTATTGCTTCTTTGGCCTATTTTACGCTAGGTTGTGTTCCTTTGTCACATTTCAGGTCCTAGCACATAAAGTGAAGCGTAGGCGCAAGTTTCAAGTGAATCGGAGATCAATTGGCGACTCGAGGGAAGAAACTCGGGTATGACTTGAAGAAGAATGGATTTATACCTCAGTTTGTGACCATATTATCATGTAGTCTTTTCATGAGAAGAAAGAGGACGAGACTACGAGCGTCTGGAATCAAACGACACCTGATTTGGAGTCCGAATGAAGGAGAAACGAAGAATCAAAGATAGGGACCCGGAACTGCAAAATACCCGACCGGGTATTATTTGGAACAGACCGGGGAAAATTGGTTTCGGGCTTCTCTGAGAAATAGAAGAGGGCCCTGCCGTGACGCTAAAATCCCCGGTAGGATTCTTGGCCATGAGCGGGGATTTTCCCCTGTCACCCGACGGTGCATTTTGATTATACCCGGTCGCCACCCAAAATACCCGACCGGGTATTCAGGCCGGGGATCGCGACAGACAACTTTTTAACATAGTCCAGGAAACCGGATCGTACCGGCCGGTTCAACCGGTAAAACTGGAAACCGGACCAAAAATGAAACGGTATGACCTTGCTGCTATAAATACCATATCGGTTGGAATTTTCGGTTTAACCGGTTCTAAGCAAAATGTCGTCCGGTTTTGTTCCAACCGGCGGTAGCCTATTTTGCAAAGAAAACGTCGCCATTTATGAAACAGGGGAAAAAAATCATGTCCATACTCAATAGCCAACCCGAATCCCTTACCACGAATAGAAGTACTTGTCGCTCTCTTCTGTTCTCCAGCTCACCCCTGCCTCTAGCAAGTGAAGACCGGCGACGGCGGCAAGAAGGACGAACTCGGTTGCTCGAGAACGCCACCGATTCTCCCTCCCTGCCACGACATTCCTTCGCCTGCTCCAGCCCAACCTTGCCTCTAGAGACAGGCTAGAAGGACGAGATCGAGAAATGCTGTGGTGTTCTACTGGTTCCCTCTCTTCTCTCGAGTCCTGGCTGAGGTTGCCACTCTTCTCTCGGCCGCCATGGTTTTAAGAAGAGGAAGAGAAGGAAAGAGATAGGATCGGTGAGAATAAGAGAGAAAAGAAAATGTACAAGAGAGGGGAGAGAGAGGCTTGCGGGAGGTGATGAGATAGGGAAACGTATGAAAGAAATTATAATTAATGAAAGAGAGAGGGGAGAACGTGGGAGTGGGACTGTGGGAGGTATCAGGGAAAGTGGAATGGCAGACTGGACATGACATGTGTCCTTTTTTCTTTTTCTTTTTTTGTTTTATTCCTGTACATTCCGGTTTTATTCCGGTATTATTCTGAAACGATACTCTAATTTGTCGATTCGGTTTTTTTACAAAAATAATATTATGTTATTATAAAAACGGTATTTACCGGTACAAAAGGGTTGAACCACGATTGTACCACAAAATACCCTACCACGGATGATTCCGGTATGATGTCCGGTACGGTTTCCTGAACCATGCTTTTTAAGGGAAAAGATGGCTAAAAATCAAGGGTTCCGAGTTTTAGAGAAAGAAAGCGATTCCTAGAGAGAGAGAGAGCGACGAACCAGAGTTCCCAAGTGCCCTAGTTTGATCTTCATCACCATTGGAGCTCAGCTCACACTTGGAGAAGTGCCGATTGAGACCAGGAGCAGATTCTCATCCTTCACAGCTTGATTTCTGCATCTGAGCTTGCTTTTGCTTCTCTTTCCATGGAGTAACTTCCTCATTCATCTAGGTATGGAGAACCCTAGATTTGTATGTTAGGTTTGATTGTATGAACCGAAGTACAGATGTCTATGATTTGATTATATTCAATTGAGGTTTGATTCATTGAATGGCATGAATTCTGATCAAATTCCTGTTGTTTTTGCTTTAACCTAGGAAGAGAATATCTTCCTAGTTTGATAGAGCACCCTTGTTTGAAGGTAGTGAATTGGCGACTTTAGTCGAGGAGCCAATTCACTATTCTGTACCGAACTTGCTTCGGTAGTGGAGGTTTTGTTCGTTAGGGCCTCAATCTGTTTACTCCGGTGGAGGTTAGTCGCCCGCTGGAGACTCAGATTGAGAGGGTCTGGAGACCTTTAGTTGAGACTTCAGACTGTTTAAGAACTCCCGCAGTATAACTATCATTAAAACTGAACTTGGTGAATTGCAATCCAGCTTAATTGCAGTCTAGGGGGAACCATATCCGGGTGACCTCTCTCGACTTGAAAACAACATTTTCACTTGCTTTGCTTGTTTGCTTGTTTGGACCTGCACTAAAGCTTCACTGTTAAATAATAAGAATTCACTGAGTAGTCATCACATCTAGGACCCGGGTTGACATTAAGACCCAAACCCGCTATACTACGATTTAGGAAGCGGTTACACTTGACCATTTTCTAGAGTGACGATTAGAGTGAGTCAAGTTTTTGGAGCTGTTGCCGGGGACGACTAGGTTGTTGAAGAAACGTGAATTCTGTTAATTTAGCTTTTTGCTTTCGCATTGTTTGCTTGTTACACTTGTGCCTTCATTGGTTTGCTTGCTTGACTATGTGCAGGTTGTGCATGACCCGTAGCCAGTCGGGAGGTTTACTGCCGTTGGATCCGGAGCTTGAACGCACCTGTCGCCAACTTAGGAGACAACAGCGAGCTAGACTGGCTATGGAGGAGCGCATAGACGGCCACTTGAGCAGCGATTCTGAGGAAGAGTACGAGATGGAAGGCGAACACAACCCACTCCAGGGGAATCCTCTCAAGGTTCCCCCGGTGAATCAGATCTTGGGGAACAACCCCATACCCCAGGCAGATGGGGTTCATCATCTGCCACCACCGTCGGGTCCCACCTTGGAGTACTACTACACTCCACGGGTTGCTGACATCCTCCCTGTCATCCTCTACCCCCCCCCCCCCATTCCAGCGAACAACTTTGAGATCAAGCCATGCTGGATTCAACTCATTACATCCTCTGTCCAGTTTCATGGCTTAAAGTATGAGGAGGCAAGGGTGCACCTTTCACCTTTTCTGCAACTGACGAACGGGTTCAAGCTCAACGGTGTCCCTGATGATGCAATCTGCCTTCACCTCTTCCCCCATTCTCTTGCGGGGCATGCTAAGAGGTGGTTGGAGACCCAACCCCCATTGTCCATCACATCTTAGAAAGATCTGGCTGGCAAGTTCGTGCACAGGTACTATCCGGCATCGAAGACCACAAAGATCAAGTAGAGATCAACACTTCCGCTAGGATCCAGACGAGTCACTTCGTGATGCATGGGAGAGGTACATGGGATTTTTCTGGCAGTGTCCCCATCATGGCTTTAGTTATGCATTCACAGTGGGGAACTTCTACAGTGCTCTCTCTCCGGAAAGCCAAAGGGTGATCGAGTCTCTATGCCCAGGAGGGGACATTCTTACTAAGACTCCACCCGAACTGAACCAGATGATCAGTACATTGGCTGCCAGAGATCATTCCTTGGGGCAGAGCAGCAGAGGCAGGAATTCCGGAGATCGTGGTGTGCACGCCATGGAGGCCAGGTCGGGCTCGAGCAGCAGGTGGCTGATTTAGTGCAGACATTGAAGCAGCCCAACAGTCTTATTCCGGGCGGAAGTTTGGCTACACCTCCAGTAGCTCAATGTCAGTGGTGTGAGAGCTCAAATCATCTGGTGGAAGACTACCAGGTTATGCGGGAGTCCTCTACCCCCCAAGAGCAGTTGGACTTCATCGCCAATGCTCGACGCCTTGACCGATACAGCAATACTTACAATGAGGGTGGCGCCAGCACCCCAACTTTGCTTGGAGTAGCAACACCACTAAACACCTGTTTTTCCAGCACTAGCAGGTGGTTTTCAGCAGAGGCAGCCCTTCCAGGCCAGAAAGGGGCCACCCCCACAACAGCAGCCTTACCAGCCTAGGCAGGGGCAGCCGTTCCAGCAGTCTCAGCGTCATTTTGCCGAGCCAACAGCAGCTCCAGCTCTAGATAATTAGATGACGGAGCTGAAAAATATTTTAGCGGCATTCATGACTACCAGCCAGGCCAATTTCGCCAGGATAGACCAAAGCATCACCTCGCTGGAGGCAGGTCAACAGAACCAGGGTGCTATACTACAGGACCTCTCGCATTAGATTGGATGACTCGATATTTGCACATGTTTCTTGATGAAACCCAGCTCCAAGATCCCGTCTAGGATGTGTTATTCGCACTTTCTCTCTCTAGGGCTCTGTTTTTACTATGAAAAGTCGATTCCCTCACTCGTGGCTCGAAATTGGGTTAAATCCCAGAATTCCCGACTCACACGGGCAGGCCACGTGGCCGTGTGGCTTACCCAGCTGCCTGTGTGGGTGTTAAAACGCGGCGTTTTGAATAGATGAACATCAGGCTACCTACACGGCCAGGGAAACACGGCCGTGTGATATCTCCAGTATGCCCGTGTGAAGCCTCGGTAAATCCCACACGGCCACATGGGTTTCTTACACAGCCGTGTGGGTTTTAGGAGTTCCCGTGTGGCTTCCTCAACATCTCGCCACACGTCCGATCTTCGTCCAATCGACCCCAAACTCGCTCAGCCTCTGCTTCTTCGAGAGAAGCTCCTTCAGGAACTTCGCATACTTAGGCATCTGAGCTAGTGCCTCCATGAAGGGCACTTGAACATGTAGCTTCCTAAGCATGGATGAGAAGTTGCCAAACTCTGCTTCTAGCCTGTCTTTGTGAATCTGGTGGGAAAGGGGAGCTTAGGCTTATATTCAGCCACTACAGGTTGTGACTTAGGAGCTTGATCCTCTGGCTCCTTTTCCATCACCGGTTCTTCTTCCAGCTCAGGGGTGATCTGGGTCACCTTCTTGGCACTCTTCTGTGGTGCATCCGCAGTCACAGTCCCACTTCGCAGTGTACTGGCGTGCAACCCCTCCTTATGATTTCTAGGATTTGGTAGGGGTTGGCCAGGAAGTGTGCAACCGGTCTGGAAGCTAGGGCATCTGCCATGTGTCGATCTTGGTGTCCATATCCTGCAAGAGTGCCTGCTGGTTTCCCTGGCCAGCTTCAATCTCCATGAATTTACCTGCAGCCACTTCCATGAATTGCTCCAATTTGTTGAACTTTTGGGTACTAGTGCTCGCCAAGGTAGTCACTAGATCCCTCTGTTCTGACACGGGATCGCCGGTGCTGGGACTGATGGAGGTGCACCAGGTTGCTGGTACTACTGCTGTGGGGGCTGTTGAAAAGCCTGCCCCTGTCTGGGTGGATAGAGTAGCTGTTGTTGCTGCATCTGGCCCGGGCTAGGCTGGTATGGCTGCCTATGGTGTGGAAAGCTAGCTGCAGGAGCTTGGAAGCCAGGTGGCTTCGGATTGCTGTTGCCACTCCAGGAGAAGTTTGGATGATGGCGCCATCCCTCATTGTAGGTGTTACTGTAGGGGTCGTTGCGCCGGTCATTGTTAATGAAGTTCACCTGCTCCTGGGGTGTACTGGACTCACGCATGGCCTGGCAGTCCTCCACATTATGATGGGTGCTCTCGCACCACTGGCAGAGCATCGCCTTCTGCTGTCTTGTAACTGCAATCATCCTAGAGCGATTGATGGCTGAAACCAGCTCTGATACCACATGCACCAAATCAGATGACTGGTTGGATACAACATGCACACCCCGTCCTGGTGCTCGTCTCGATCTCCTCGCAGTTCCCCAGTCATAGCCCTGCTCTACCATCTCTTCAAAGAGTTGATTCAGCTGTGGCGGTGTTTTGGTGAGCATATTCCCGCCACAGACTGAGTCAATCAGCTGCTTGTCTTCCGGGAAAAGGGCATGGTAGAAGGTTCCCACCTTGAAGGAATCAGTAAAACCATGGTTGGGACACTTGAGAAAGAGACTGGTGTATCTTTCCCTGGCATCTCGGATGGTCTCGTCTTCATCCTGAGCAAAATGGGTAATCTGCTTCTGCAGGTGTGCCGTCTTGGACGGGGGATGGTAGCGAGTGAGGAACTTGTCCGCCAGATTGGCGAACGTCGTGATCGAGCCTGGAGGTCGAGTGTCCAGCCACTCCTTGCCTGCCCTTCCATCATTCACCCGGCAATGCCGCCAAAAACTTGACACGCTACGACACAACACCAAACTGCGACCAAGTGTAATCGTAGTCCGGGAATGCAATAAAGTGGCAAGTCTAATTATCAACCCGGGGTCTAGATCTACTACCTACTCCGTGAGTATCTATTATCTAGCCAACTAAGTCGATTGGTTGTGGTTTTAACTAAATGCAGTAAGAAAGCAGGAAATGGTTCGGTTTTCTAAAGCAAAGGAAGAGTCACTCGGGGAGTCCCCCTAGCTCCCTAGTTAGGTCTTAGTTGTAATACCCTGGGTTGATTTACTGTTGATTAAACTGCGGAAGATCCGATAGTAGCTTGGAATCTCTTAAGCTGACCAAGCCCTCTTAGTCTAACTACCCAGCAGACGACTAGTCTTTACCGGGGTAGAAAGCTGAAGAAATAAGCACAGAACTCCACTACTGGAGTTGGATTCCAGTACAAAGTAGTAGATTGACTAACTCTCGTATAGCCAATCTAATACTAACGAATGATGAAGCTCTAACAACCTAATCAGATTTTATCTACCTCAGGTTACAGCGGAAATCAAGAAATGCTGATCAGACTTAAATAATTCAATGATTCATGCATCATTCGATTAAAACCAAAAAGTATAGCAATCCCAAGTCATTACAATCGAGATCCATAACACATGGAACTAGGGCTCTTCATACCCAAGTGAGAGAAAGGTCTACTCCATAGAGAGAGAGAGAGAGAGAGAGAGAGAAACAGAATACATAGCAGTCATACTCATAACAATGGGAAGAATCTGCTATGGGATGATAATCTTCACTCCTATGATGATCTCCAAGCTCGATTGATGAAACCAAGCTCCAAGATCACTTCTAAGATGTGTTCTTCGCACTTTCTCTCTCTAGGGCTATGTTTTTGCTCTGAAAAGTCGATTCCCTCACTTTGGCTCAAAATTGGGTTTAAACCCAGAATTCCTGACTCACACGGGCAGGCCACACGGCCGTGTGGCTTACCCAGCTGCCCGTGTGAGTGTCAAAACGCGTCGTTTCGAATAAATGGACTTCAGGCTACCTACACGGCCAGGGACACACGACCGTGTGGAATCTCCAGTATGCCCGTGTGAAGCCTCGGTAAATCCCAGACAGCCACATGGGTTTCTTGCACAACCGTGTGGGTTTTAGGAGTGCCCGTGTGGCTTCCTCCGCATCTCGCCACACGTCCGATCTTCGTCCAATCGACCCCGAACTCGCTCCCAAACCTTCATTCACGTACTAGGACCTGAAATATCACAAACAAGAACAATCTAGCGTGAAATTGGCCTAAAACACGAAAATCAACATCTCAAACGGCTCAAGAATAGGGGTAAAAACATGTGCAATTAACGGTCTATCAAACTCCCCGACACTTAACCGTTTGCTTGTCCCCAAGCAAACCAAGTCAGACACAAGGTAAGCTCACATATTTCAATCATACCAACATTGGGGACAAATCATATAGGCACAGAACACGTGAATCATACTGGCTTTCAAACATCAACACATGAACAACTTTAATAGCAACCTGGACAACCACCACAGAGGACATTTGAGTGCAGCAAATCGAGTAAAGGAGGAGTCTCCCTTCTGTTCATCAACCAACATAGACTTGACTCAACCACTTACTCAAGACAGTCACCTCATGCACAAAACTCAAGATATCAGAATACAGATCGAGCAATCTAGGTCCTCACCGGGGTACAAAAGTGTAGAGAATATGAGAAAATGAATCGCTCACTTTCGACCAGTGGGGTCAGGACAATTTGATGCGAAAAATGCGCATGCTTATTCTCTCAATCCCTAACGTCTCTTCACCATGATGACAACCTATAAATGTTAGAGTTCACATAAATGGGTGTCATCACTAACTAATCCGGAGGTCTTAGACACAGGTTCAAATGACTGGCTAGGGTCTAGGACATGAAGAAAATGCCTTTTAGGTGGTGGAAGTATTCATAGCACAAGGTTCCACATTTCCAAACCCAACAAACTCACAGTCAATCAAACAACTTACTTTCCTTATGCCATTCTGCATTACTCAAATTCTTTAGAGCACAAGAGCGAAGAGGTCACATAAATGTTGGTATTTCCAAGCTAGACTACTAAGAAACACTACTTAATGGGCACTATTCAGATTTTTGGTGGTGGCTCTCTTTTGCTTTCATTCATTTTTTTTTCTCTTTTTTTTCCCATTTCTTTAGAGAACCACCCCCTATTCACATTTTTCAAACACATGCCCAATTTTTTTAAGAACTACCTCCAACTCTCACATTATATTTAGCAGAAACAGTAGAGAACATGTAAAAACCACTCTGTGGTACCTTCTAAGAGATGCAAAAGGGTGACTTTTCATTGTAGACCGAAATAAAGGATAACACACAACTCAAAGGGGCTGACTAGGGGGTATGACACACCAGGACAGTCAATTTGGTCGTGGGCTAATCCTATGCTTCCATCATCTTAGCTAATGACAATGTGAATGCCACACATCATGGAAGAGGGAACTATCGCACAAGAAAGAAACGAGTAGGCTCAAATCTCACATGGCTACCTATATGCTCTATCTCTCATTCTGATCCCCTGAACTAGATGCATAAACGACTGTCAAGAAAAAGTGATCCATCCAAGTCCCAGTTGGTAAGCAAACAGTTGAAAAACTGAACCACTACACAACTCTACTGCACGTCTCAATCATCATTATAGGTTGTCCTAGTCACAATCCAGTTATCATGCATTGATCCGAAAACCATTCAATTCACCAATCAAAACACAGTGCCAATATGATCAAACAGTCGTACTTGGAGCCCTCAAATCTCGAGATTTGGACAGCGGACTAGGCTCCAAGCACACGTACATAGAGTCCAACCGATACAAAGCACCCCCACACTTAAGCACGACATTGCCCTCAATGGAGCATAGGGAGAGATAAGGGGAGCGATGTTACCGGATTGAAATACTGCGGGAGACTGGAAGTGGACCAGTCAGCGGGGAACATATGGAACGAACGGGCAGTTCTGCATGAAGGGAATAACAAGAACACACTAGCACACTGTGCGTTAGGGATCAGAGTTAGCCTAGATGGCCACACAAAAGACAATCCACAAAAGAAAACCAAAAGTACAAAAACAAACGACAGACTCAGTTCAAGCTCCTCAAACACACGGAGCAAACATAAAAAGTCTAAAACAAAAACACACTCTGAGGGGCGACGAGTACAGCCTACTCGTCTCCAAGGTTGTCTAGGTCGATGTCGTCCATGAAGGCGTCATCGTCGGCGGCCGGGGGTGGTAAGGGAGAGTCCTCCAGACTGGCTGCTCGCCCGGTATCAGTTGGAGCAGGTGCTGCTGGACCTCCTACTTACGCCGAGAGTGTGCCTTCTCCCGCTCGATGTGAGCCAGAGTCACCCCCTGCTGGGTTTCCATGCGGTCCAGGCGCTCATTATATGCAACCATCCGGGAATGATACTCGGCATGGTGAGCCGAGTACTGCTACTAGAACTGGAGCTGATGGTCGAGGATTTGCTGATTCTGGATGCTCAACTGCTGGAACTGGTGGGCAAAGTAGTCCTGAGATGAAAGGTGGAACTGCTACCCCCGTACTCGAAGGCGGTCGGGCGGGCGGTAGCAGTATCATCCACATCCTCGGGGTGGACATCCTCAGGAGCATCTAGCTGGTCCTTCGCTGGGATCTGAGGTTGAGGAAATCCCTCAATCCACTTGACTCCCCGATCCACTCGCAGCAGGTGCATACTCTTGACCGTGTCCTCGCCGAAATCACTAGTGCCCCCTGCTCCGTGCACCCCTGCAGGGAAATCTGGAAGTAGGTGGGCAGGCGGGTGATGAGGGGAGCGCAGTGGAGGCTCTTCAGTTCTGGAGCAGTCTTGTCAAAGGTTCTGGCTACCACAGAACCCAGGTGGAGAAGATGTCTTGTACCTGCAATCATCCTAGAGCGATCGATGGGTGGATGCAGCATGCACACCCCGTCCTGGTGCTCGTCTCGATCTCCTCGCAGTTCCCAAGTCACAGCCATGCTCTGCAATCTCTTCAAAGAGTTTATTCAGATGTGGCGATGTTTTGGTGAGCATATTCTCGCCACAGACTGAGTCAATCAGCTGCTTGTCTTCCGGGAAGAGGGCATGGTAGAAGGTGCCCACCTTGAAGGCATCAGTAAAACCATGGTTGGCACACTTGAGAAAGAGACTGGTGTATCTCTCCCAGGCATCTCGGATGCTCTCGTCTTCATCCTGAGCAAAATGGTAATCTTCTTCTGCAGGTCCGCCGTCTTGGACGGGGGATGGTAGCGAGTGAGGAACTGAACCGCCAGATTGGCGAACGTGGTGATTGAGCCGGGAGGTCGAGTGTCCAGCTACTCCTTGGCCTGCCCCTCTAGAGTAAATGGGAAGTACCTCAGCTAGATGGCATCGACTGGGACCCCATTTATCTTGATTCCATCGATGAGCTAGTGGAATCGTCTCAGATGTGATCGGGGGCTCTTCCCCTCTTTGCCACAGAACACCACTGAACCGCGAAGCATGGTGATGACAGAGGTGCTCACCTCAAAATTATTCGCTGGCACATGAGGGTGTTGAATGGGCGACCTCATGTCCGCGGCCCTAGCGGTCCAGTAGTTTCCCATGGTCTGCTAACTCACTCCTACTGTCACTCTAGAAAATGGCCAAGTGTAACCACTTCCTAAAGCGTAGTATAGCGGGTTTGGGTTTTATTGTCAACCCGGGTCCTAGATGTGATGACTACTCAGTGAATTCGTATTATCTAGCAATGAAACTTTAGTGAAGGTCTAAACTAACAAGCAAGCAAAGCAACTAAACGGTTGTTTTCAGGTTAAGAGAGGTCACCCGGATATGGTTCCCCCTAGTCTGCAGTTAAGCCGGATTTTAATTACCAAGTTCAATTTCTATGATAGTTATACTGCGGAAGGTTCTCAAACATTCTGAAGTCTCGACTAAAGGTCTCCAGACCCTCTCAATCTGAGTCTCTAGCGGGCGACTAACCTCCACCGGAGTAAACAGATTGAGGCCCTATGAACAAAACCTCCACTACCGAATTGAATTCGGTACAGAATAGTGAATTGGCTCCTCGACTAAAGTCACCAATTCACTACCTTCGATTAAGGATACTCTATCAACCTAGGCAGATATTATCATTCTAGGTTAAAGCAGAAACAATAGGAATTTGATCAGGATTCATGCCATTCAATCATTCAAACCTCAATCGAATATAATCAAAATCATAGAATCAATACTTGGGTTCATACAATCAAACCTAACATACAGAACTAGGGTTTCCCATACCCAGATGAATGGGAGAACTATTCCATGGAGAGAGAAGCAAAAGCAGAATCAGACGCGGAAAACATGCTGTTAAGATGGATTTCTGCTCCTGGACGTTGAATCGGCACTTCTCCAAGCTCAAGCCAAGCTCCAATGGTGTTGAAGATCAAGCTAGGGCACTTGGAGACTCTTGTTCGTCGCTTTCTCTCTCTAGGAACCGCTCTATCTCTCAAAAACTCGAATCCCCTCCTTTTGGCTCGGAATAGGCTTTAAAACCAGGATTTCCCGACTCGCACGGCCAAGGTGCACGGCCGTGCGGCTCACCATCTTGCCCGTGCGGCTCAAAACGCGGCGTACCATTAAGTCGAACTTCAGCCATCTCGCACGGCCAGGATTGCACTTTGCACGGCCGTGCGGATTTCACTTGTGCCCGTGTTTGCTCTCGCACAATCCCGCACGGCCAAACTGGTCACTTGCACGGCCGTGCGGGGTTTCTGCTCTGCCCGTGCGTGCTCTCGCACAATCCCGCACGGCCAAACTGGTCACTTGCACGGCCGTGCGGGTTGTGGGTGTGCCCGTGCGACTTCCTCAGAACCTCGCCATGCGTCCCATCCTCGTCCAATCGACCTCAAACTCGCTCCCAAGCCTCCATTCACGTACTAGGACCTGAAATATCATAAACAAGCATAACCTAGCGTGAAATCGGCCTAAAACACGAAGCAACTCTCCAGACCTCTATAGCAACAAACAACCTCGATCGTAGGTAGAGGACTTCCTAGATCATTTAGCAACTTACAAGGTCAACCGACGCACAAGTCATCTCATAACTTCTTCGGCGAGAGCACTAGTCTCGAGTCAGCATCATGGCAAATAGTGAACAGAGGACAAATGATTCGTGGATGAAGAGACTCTCAAAAACAAAAGATCATGGACTCACATTGTTCAAGGTGCTCGATTTTCTTCTTGAAGATGGTTGGAACCCCTTTTCTTTCTTCTTTTTGCTTGTTTTTCTGTTTTTCTCTCTTTTTTTTCAAGGGTTCCAACCTGTTTTTGCAGAAAACGGGGGACTCCCACCTAGCAAAGGT
>CAMGYJ010000002.1:12816357-13190789 GCA_946122785.1 Linum tenue | reverse complement strand
CAGCGCGGTTCAGAGTCCACGTACGTTATTGATCAGTAAGTTCTTGTTCGTTCATCTTGTCAGAGGAGCTAGGGTATTATTTCATGAATGGCTCTCTTCACCTCCACAATGCTTACCTTCTTCCTCACGGCATTCTCCTTCACCTTGGCTCTCAGCTCCGCAACGAGAACACCGTTGCTGCTGAGAGAAGACTGAACCGCCGTGACCTCGATCCTCATCTCCCTCAGCTTCTGCATCATGTCGAGCAGCAGCCCTTCCCGGTGCTCGCACTGCAGCTCCAGCAGAGCGTCCCTCTCTATGATCGACACCTCCACGCTCGCCGCCGCCGCCGCCGCCGCCGCCCCCCTACCCTTCTTCTTCATCTCCGATCTTGTAATTCGCTGTGGCTCCGCCAGCTGGCGGTTCCTTGCCTCGAGTTCCTGAATCTTGCTCCTTAGCTGCTTCAGGTACTCGATGGTGTCCCCTAAGATGGACGCCTTGTCCATCTTGGTGACGAAGGGGACGCGACCGGAGGACGATGAACCTCTCGTTGAGCTTCTCCCGCCGCCGCCGCTCCGCCATCACGTGGTTCGCGCTCAGCTCGTCCCTCACCCGGCCCGCGCCGGATTTCGGGGAGTCCTTCTCTTCCTCGGGGTGGTGCTTGGCGTGGAGGTAAGGCACGTTGAACAGCATGTACTTGAGGGCCCACTGCGACGTCGTCGTCGTCGTTCCCAATTCTGGTGGATGGTCAGCTACTGCCACGTAGTTGGTCCACGTGGCGAAAGCGGACTGGGGCGGGGAGCAAGCGGTGGTGGAGGATGTGGTGGTGGTGGGCCAGCCTCCGGACCGACCGAGCCGGTGGTGGTTCTGGAGGACGGCGGACACGGTCTGGGAGTAGTGCGTGTCCTCCTGGGAGAGCTCTTGATCCATCGGCTGCGGCGGCTGGAAGTCGATGCCGCCGCAGCAGTCGGCTTCCATCATTAGGGATCTCCACCGCTGGGAGCCGAACAAGTTGAAGTTGGAGTCGAGCTGGTTGGAGCCGCCGTCGTCGGGTGAGCCGAGCCGGATATCCTCCGACATGTCCAGCTGCATCAGCTCGATCGGCTGGGAGCCAGCTGCAGGAGGCTCTGCCTCTGCTTCTGCGTCGGAGTTCTCGCAATCATCTTCTAGTTGCTCTTCGTCGTCGTCCTCGTCGATTTCGAGGTCGTCAGGCTCTTCATCGTCGTCATGGGCAGGAGTGTGGTCATCGGCGGGGGAGAAGACGGTGGATGGGAAGAGAGGGGAGCGGAAGGCGGAGGAGGGATGGTCGGAAGACGGGACGGGATCGGAAGTTGAGTGGCCGGAGAGGGCTGGCTTTGGAGCAGGGTTATGCTGGTAATTCTGGTCCGTGAAGAAGCCTTTCACGTGCTCGATTAATCCAGCATCCTCCTGTAACTGCACAATGTTACATTGGTAATATTATTATTACCATCAGTTTAATTATTTACGCAAACAGTACAGTACATATATGATAATAAAAATAATATTAAATATATGATTTACGAAGCGCTAATTCACTATCATTGTCTACAAATACAATATCTACCACTTACAAGCAACAATGGTGCACCTTGGATTATTGAAGGTAGTTAAAGAAGTACAATGTCGTAAATATATAAATTTGTGAACTATTAGTGAATTTTTTTCAAGATATATCAACTGTGAGTCTGTGACCTCAATTAGCGCATGCAATCGAGTTATTATATTAACAACCATTAACATCAAACCATCCTAATACATTTCAGGGTTATTAGACCATTTCACATTCTGCACCGTTAGAAGCTGGTGATGACATTTTATATAAATAATAATTATTGAACGGCCATTCCACTATCTAACAGTGGTTAGTACGTACCTTAGCAGTAGTGCCGAGTTCTAGGACACCATCAAGGAGAGGAATGCAAACAACTGTCTGCAAAAAAAAAAAAAAAATTAAATAAAATCAGCCCAAATTACTTTTATGTGCTTCCTAGCTAATTAAGTCAAATATTTTAACGTTGACCACAAAGAAGAGAGTTATTAGGTACCCTGGTAGAGTTTACCTGAACACGAGCACTCTGGTAGAGTTGGATACCGATCCAGCCAAGGCGACAGGTTTGGATAAGCCCACGAGACCAAACAGCAAAAAAAGAGTTGATTAGTTATCTATAGCTTATGAGTAATTTGTATGTAGCCAAATAGACTATTTGTTTCATATATGTGGTTCTTATCACCTCAACATCTTTAACGATTTACATTAATAAAATCTTCCAAAATGAAAAAATAACAATGAAATAGTTAATGGAAATTGTCATGTTAAACTTAATATAGTAAAAATCGCATTTTAAAACTTAATTAAAAACTCTTTTACACTTCAATGTCACAAAAAAAACTTTAGTAGAATCGTGTTTTTCCCTAACAAGTGAAAGTATTTTGGAGGATGCATGCAAATGTGAAATAGAGTAGGAGTATATGTGCGTAAATGCCGGCCAAGTAATATGCATGTGGAGTAGAAGCTGGACACGTTAACAACGACGAAGGGTAATAGTTAATAACTTTGCCTGTGTTCCCTTTTGTTGCATAGTAATTAAATTAAGTTTGTCACTAGTGCTACTTGAAGACAAATATCGATCAGGAGAGGAGAAGAAAATGTGGCAGTGATCTGGTTTTGGAATTGTCAGTTTGTGTCGTGGAAATGACAAGCTCTGGATGTGGATTTTTTTTTCTACGAATATGTTTAATTTTAATATGTGAGACAAATGTTTTTGCACCCACCCAAGGATCGTCATTAGTCAACTCAATTTTTGTTTGGGTTGATGAATTTAAATGACACGAACTTTGATTAACTTTTTGACAAATTAAAGATAACTTGAAGAAAAAAACTGAAAAACAAAATAAATTTTTTAGAGCTTCAGATCAAATTTTTTGTATTGATATCGTTAAATTTCACAATTAATTTTAGACCAACTTATGACTCATTAGTTGGTATTGATGCAGCAAAACACCAATTTCACGTAAGGAGGAGAATTTGGTGTTTATATGCTATTACCTTTTCTACGCCAACTATAGTAAAATACAATTTCCACACCTTTTCTCATTGGATGTAACAATGTAGTCGAAATTTCAACTCAACTTCTAAAAATTTATGATTTTCCTATCTCGATAGAACTATAGTAGAAGCTTTTATATGCTATTACCTTGTTTTGATGATTGAACATTAATACTTAATTAATATATTGAGTATGGATAAGACACAATCCTGTTACTGAAAAATGTATAGGGTATGTCTTTCATAATTTGTTAAGATTTTGTACACTTTAAGTTTTTCAATTCAATTTTATATGTAATTGTGGTTTCTGTAAGATACATAGCCTGACAAGCCTAACTAATTAAGTG
The DNA here is from genome assembly GCA_946122785.1 of Linum tenue. Taxonomy (NCBI): domain Eukaryota; kingdom Viridiplantae; phylum Streptophyta; class Magnoliopsida; order Malpighiales; family Linaceae; genus Linum; species Linum tenue. The sequence goes on along the minus strand of CAMGYJ010000002.1, from coordinate 13,187,396 downwards.
GGAATGAACAGGAGAATGTTCAGAAATGATTAATGAAAGTATTTCACATCTAAAGATAATGAACTATAATTTGACTTTTGAGGTAGATAAAACATGAGTGAATAATTATCAAACTCTTTGAGATGACAAAATATGGAAAAGCATAGTTATTATATATAATAATTGTATGAACCCTAAAAGTTCAGGATTCTACGATTCATTTCTGATTCTACCTTGCTTTTTGGCTCTATATATGTTTTCAGAATCGTCTTCTACATAGCTAGCGGCTCCCATTCACAATTGACGTTTGTACCAGTTAAATGTTAACACAGTACCGCGTTTTGGCATTGGGATATTTTATTGAAAATATGTACATATGGTTTAGGGTTAATTAAGCCCTGAATTAGTGCTGTCATTTCACAATGCATCTTAATGAAACAAACAGTGTCGCAAGTAATTAAGTAGCTAGCTAGCTAGGTTAGGTACCTTAGCAAGGATGGCTCTGGAATAAATTTTGCTGTCGACCTCATTTGCGCCACTCAGCCATACGTGCTGCCGCTTTGCATATGCCTTTCCTGGTAACCTTCATAAAGGTCATTTCTTACACAGTATCACTAAACCAACCAACCAACCAACCCTTTCAAATGCAAATTCAACACAAAGAATACAGATCGCACATTCGCACTGCTTCATTATTAAGAGCAAAGAAATCGATCGAGCTCCATGCAAAGGTGGAAAAGAGCAGGAAAACTTTTGTTTTTCAATTTCTCTACTTCTTTTCAAACGCAAATTCGACTATTGCTTGCTTCTCCCTATATATCTATCTCAGTCGTCGTCTCACTGTCGCATAGGATGGCCATATATATGATCCATCTTGCTCTGCAATTACTGAACAGTGGTAAATCAATCAGAATCCCATGTGCATGGCTGTGTGAGGGCAAAACCATTTTTATTTAATGCTGCATGCGTCCCATTTGGGAAACTGGGAGACTCGTGATGACAAGTCAATTTAATTATTGCTTCCCTCCTCTGCAAGTTCTATCTCATCACCACAGTTTGTTTGTGTCCCTTCTGCCAGCCACAAATTAGCTATCTCTCGCCACCTCAAAGGTCAAACGCCCCATCTAGCCTAATTTCCCCATATAAATGGTGGGAGAAATTTTACAAAATGTGAATATTCAGTGGTGTCTTATTCTATTATTCATATCGTTGAGGGGTGAGGAATGATTGAATGGATATTGAAAGATGCTAAACACCATATATATATATATATATATAGGCTACTTCGGTGCACTTACTTTTTTGGTGCATTGAACTCTCAAAATGGTCATAATACATCAAATTTTGAAATTTAATGGATAACATTAGTCTAATATGATGATATAACACAGAATCACAACTAATAGATCCATTACCCTAACCTATTAACCTTCAATTTTGAATCCCAACCCAAATCTCAAATTGTAAACCCTAACCCTAACCCTAACCCTAAATTCTTAACCCAAAATCATTCAAATTAAAGTGAATCTTGAATGATTTTTGTACAAATTCATGTGGTTCTTGTTCATCATACCACAAGTGATGATTGACATCGTTTTCATATGAATCGACTGCTCATAATGACGATTATGAGGCGGGTGCATTGAATGCAACCAAAAAGTGAGTCCACCAAAAACATAACCATATTGTTACGTTGAACAAATGTAAGAGTAGAAAAAATAAAGTATGGGCAAGTAGACACAGAGTTTGATAAAGAGCTGAAAAAGTAGTGGTGGTGGTGGTAAGAATGGTCCTGGCAGAAGGTGCCAAATGAGGGAAGTTGGTCCTGCAAAGTGAAGTTTTGCCTTTCCTTACGTTACATATCTATCCTTCTATTCGCTTCACTTTTGCCTTTCCTTACGTTACATATCTATCTTTCTATTCGCAGCCAGTTTCTTTCTTGCTAGCGAGTAATTATCATGGCTTTAATTCGGTCCCGAGTCCGACCAAACAAAGCAATCATGAGTACATGGGATGGTGGGTAGCCTTCTGTATAGTTCTGTGGTTTCATTTGCTTAGACTTTGCATGCAGTACGCTAGCTATAGCTCGGCCAATTTCATCGCTGGCAAAATTGCATTATTGGTTACTGATTTCCTGTAGCTTCCTAGTCAAAAACCAAATTTCATGCCCATACTATATTTTCTTATAGCCTAGAAAGGATAAGTTAATCCAATCCAAATTAAACACCTTACTAGCTACTTGCGAATCATCTAAGAACAAAACCAACCACCAGTGCAACTTTACCTCTCTACGCCAACTCAGTTTCCCATCTTGAAACTAACGGCAGAAATGTCAATTTAGATCCGAGTCCGACCCGCTTTATCCTACCTATTTAACTAGTTTTGGAGGGATAATATTCGCCTCATAGGCGACGCGGCACGAGCATGAGTATTCTTTTGGACCGCTCATCCTATTTACGACCTATTCTTGCCTAAATTACATGTAATTTCACTCAAATTACTTAGAATTTATTTTTTTTATATAACATTTAACTATAAACGTGTAATAAATGGGAATCTCAATTTTGCACATATTTCTAATCTTTCTTACTTAAATTACATACCAATATGGGTTGATCTGCCCCAAACTGCCACAAAGAAGTATGGGTATCGAAATATCAATCCGGTCGGCCCATTGTCATTCCCTAATTGTTTAATTGGGTAATGGGACTTTGGGTAGTTCGTAGATTCGGAGTAAAAATCATATGTCTTTAATGAGTTTTATCATATGAGGTTCTTGGTTTATATATTGCAATTATCTAATTAACTAGTTGGGATAATATTAACTCTCTCCTAAAACGAGAAGTTCTATTTATAACTTGATCTGTTGGGATTATTTTTCCATTATATATATAAAAAAAATCACATAGTTATCAACATGAGCGTGTTTTTACTCCATTTTAAGCATTTTGAGAATTACAACATTTTAGGGATTGGGAGTTGAACTCTTAGAATCTATTAGAATTCCAATATCCAATTCTTGAAACGACCCGTGAGTTAATTTAAATCAACTTTTAATTGCTTTTTCCAATTAATTTCATTTATCTGTGGTCGGTAATAAGTTCAACAACTGCTAGTACTTTAGTTTTGAAAGTGATTTGATATCTCCTTTTGACAAATTAAATGAGAATATGCATGCATGCTGCTTTTTATTTTATGGGATCACAATTTATTATCACTAACCAAGTAACTATATAGTTAGTTGATAATTCTGAGGGAGTTTTTTTTTATCATTATTATTTATTGCACCAAAAATACATTCTTTTCTTATAAGAAAATATATATATATCCTTTCCTTTCTTCTTCATCCCCAAGTCTCACTCTCTTTTTTCCTGTCTCATGCACGACACGACTCTACTGCCAATTTGCAGAACGAAGAGAAAAACACACAAGTGCTCCAAAAAAAAAAAAGCCCAAATAATAATCGAATAGATAATCCGGAAGTGTATAATTTAATATTTTGAGAACAATTAAATCGAAAGGAAGTATAATGGAATAATATAATGAACTTACCCGTAAGCCGGGAGGGAAGGAGAAGGAGACGCACATGAGATAGAACCACTCCGTCTCCGTCAAATCTCAGGGACAACGCCGCGCATGGCCTCTTCGCCGCTGCCTGCTCCCCCGTCGAAAGTAACGACTCGTACGCTCCTTGAGCTGCTGGCTCCGTTGCAGAGAAGCTTCCTCCGCCGTCACTTCCACCGGCTGCACCGTCTTCCGAGTCTTTATGGCGCCGTTGTAGTACCCGTCGCACCACACCAATATCCTGAACAACAAAACAATAATATAGTAAAAGGTTGATCATATGAGATAATGAGAATAATAATATATCATCACGGCAGGGGAATACAGATACCGTTGGTGGGGCAGAATTGCCAGAAGATGCAGTAAGTCCATTGCACCGACTGGACGGCGGCTTGCAACATGGCCTGCAACTGCAGCTGCGGTGCTTCTTGTTGGATACCGCACGGCGGCGGCTTGCTCATTCCTACTTGTTTAGCGGTGGTGGCGGCAGTGGAGAGAGAGAGAGAGAGAGTTTTTTTCTTCTGTTTCGTGATCCTTGTTGTTGGTGTTGGTGTTTTGGGTTTGTAAGGAAGGATCCATGGGGGTATTGACTGGTTGGTCTACCAGACAGTATGAATGGCCAATTAATCCCGAGTCTCTTTCTCTGGACCCTAACAAGTTAAGTTACATCGTTGCCCTGGATCCCTCTCCCCTTACGAAAAGAAAAAAAAATCTCTCTCCTGTCCTGTCGTCGTCACTTACCAATTGGGGAAATTGCAATTGACATGTGTGCATTCACTCGGATGGCCAGACGTTCCATTTCATATCTTTCTCTTCAAAAAAGAAAAGAAACACACAAAGTTAAATGGGAGATACATTTTTCACAACAAGAAGCCCATCAACACAATGACAACGATGATGATGAGGAGATCCCCACCGTCATAGTTATACGGCGGGTAAGGGAAAAGGTTTCCATATTTAATGATATGAAACATCAGCTTAATTACTCAATGTCAATTTATTAGAGCATTTCTACTATATTATATAGTATCAGTACTTTAATGTACAACTTAAAGTTGTACCATAACATGAAATGTATAAGTTTAGATTGTACAAAAAACAATTTGTACCATTATGTTATGGTACAACTTTACAAATTGAAGTTGTACCATACATAAATGTATAAGTTTTATAAACGAGACAATTAAAATGAGTCAATTCGAATTACCTGCCCGCCCTAGATAATTGAAATTGACTCAAAACGGATCAATTCAAAATACCTCAGGCAGATTGATCCATCCAAAATATTTGCTGGGAAACGAGGCAATTTGGTACAATTGTCTCAAAACGAAACAATTGTGTCAATTGATCCATTACAATTCCTTAAATGTGAATTTATTATAGCCAAGTGAGTTGTGCTTTTTATTTATTTATCAGAGATGTATTGAGAAAACAATTATAATTGGTATGGGCCAATAGACTTTGGGACAAGAATGGCGGAATTAGGGTTTTCTGGCTAGTTGAGAATCTCGTTTTCTTCAAGTTTCCGTCGGAGGCTTTGGCGAATTGGGTTTCGTGAGTGGACCTGACATTTTGGCTAATTATCATAAATGGTCACAAACCTTTGCGCTTTGTACAAAACGGTCACAACCTTTATTTTTGCACGATTCAGTAATAACGTTTAACTATATAACAAAATGGTCATTCCATCTATCTCCGTCCAAAATTCTGTTAATTTGATCTAGTCAGCACTCCCACATCATCCAAATTAATAATAAAATAATAAAACTTAACCAAACCGAACAAGAATGAAAAATTGAATTTCCACCATCAATGCCCGGTCCCAATTCCCCATTCTTCTCTGCCGCTGTCTATAAGAATTCAACCTCAAAATCCTTTCCATTTCGTCGCAATGACCAAGCTCGCCATTCCTCCACCGCCGGCCCCGATTGTTATCAGAAAAGTCTTGGGGTCCGATTCCGCTTCTCCTTCGATGCAACGCGAGGCCAGAATATAAGAAGAGAAGGAATGAACAGAGGTGGAGGCGACAATTTGGGCTCTCAATCCCGACACTCCGTTGACTGAACGGGAGACCGAGAGGCGGAGGACCACAACTTCGACGAGAATAATATCGCGCGACTCCAGCTTTTGTTCTTCTGTCGATGAAGCCTAGCTGAGAGAAGATGGCGACAAGGGCACCACCGCCGTGATGAGGTTTTGAGGAGGTCGGCTGGACTGAGGGATGGAGAGGTCTCAACTCGCACGACCGGAAAATGAAAGGAAGGAGAAGAGGCGATGGAATGAGAGAGGCGCTGGTGTTGGATTCTATCGGCTGGGCACGAGCGGTGAAGAAGAAGGGTTTACTGAATGGGTTGCCCTCTATTTCTCCCCAAGCAATGCACAACTGTCATAAAATGGAGCAGAAGAGGCGCCATTCTCGCCATAGTAATTAGGCGCGCTCGTCGTCTTACTGGGGAAATGCTGGCATGGAGGAGGAAAAGTGAGGTTGGGAGTGATCGTCGGAGGAAGGAAAAGAAGTAGAGGAGATCCCTGGACCCTGGGGTTTTCTTCCAGACAGAAGATAGGTTTAGACGGTTGGGTTTTGAGAGAGGTAGATGGGTTGCGTCCGGGTATGGTTAAGTTAATTATTTATTATTAATTTTGATGACGGAATGCTGACGGATCAAACTAAAGATTTGGATGGAGAAGGACGGAATGACCATTTGTTATACGTTTAAACGTTTATTATCGATCGTGCAAAAATAAAGGTTTGTCACCGTTTTGTACAAAGTGCAAAGATTTGTTACCATTATGATAATTACCCTTGACATTTTCATAATGATATGTGCTTCTTAAGGAAAATGGAAATCGGGGATTAGGGCTATTGAGTAGGATGGCAATCCAACCCGAAATTATCGGTATACTATCCGATCGTAACTGTCAATGTGGGTAATTACCCACTTTGACGGGTAAGGGCGGGTATGGGTAAGGGTAATACTCGGTTGAAAATGCGGGTACGGTACAGGTATGTTAATTGCTAATATCCACCCTGTTATACCCGCCCCGCTAACTAAATAGTAGATTTCTCCCTAATCCTAAGAGGCAACAGAAAATCTATCGTGACTCGCCAGCATCTCCGTCAGTCGTGCGACCTGCTCTTCCCTGCTCCCCTCTCGTTCGCGACAAGTCGGTGTCTCTGTCAATCGTGGGATCTGCTCTTCTCTCTCGTTTGCGACTCGTCGGCAAGCTCTCGCACGGGCGACATGCCTCTCCCTCCCTTTTGGTAAGTTTCTAATAATCCCATTGCCCAATTTTGTTATTTATTGTACGATTTGGCCAGTTGTGCTCAGTGGCTGTGTGGTTGTTTCCCCTGATTATTGAAGTTAGAACAAATAGGATGTGTGTGTTTTGTTTGTGTGGATGTAGCAGCAAGACAACTATTATGTATGTTTTCGGTTTTTATTATGTGGATTGTTGTAGCTAGAACAGTTACAAGTATACAATTTTTAATGGACAACAATATGTATGTGCATATATGTGTATAAGTTCATATTTAGGATTCGTACCCGTGGTTACCCGAATACCGTGGTTATCCGTGGGTAGGGTATGGTTATATCATTTCTATATCCGGTGGTTATTTGATCCCGTATTTTAGGACGCTCTACCCGCGAATTAAGAGTTGGTATAGGTGAACCCGAACCGACCTTACCATTGCCATCCCTACTATTGAGCATAGATCTACTATTCTTGTGTGGGTGGACTCTTCTGATTTGCCGGCTAATTTGTCTCGGGATATCCTACTAGACAATTCACGAACTGACTCATATTCTACTAGACAATCATTCACGAACTTGATAGACCGATAATATATATGTTTTCACCCCTATTCTAAAGTCGTTTGTGATTGTGAGGGAATCTCGTATTTTAAGCCGATTTTACGCTAGGTTGTGTGTTTATGTTACATTTCAGGTCCTGGCGTTGGAATCGAGGCGAAGGAACGAGTTCCGGATCGAAAGGAGCGAAGATTGGACAAAGGATGCTGCTGGACCAAAATACCCGGTCAAAGGAAGAAATACCCGACCGGGTATATTCTGGCCTCGACCGGGTATTTCCTCCTTCGGGCACCCGTGAGAAGCAGAAGGGGGCCCGGGCGATGGCGATAAATCCCCGGTCGGGGATTTTGGTGGTAGACCGGGGATTTTCCCTTTAGTGGAACGGTGCGTTTCAAATACCCGGTCGAACCATAAAATACCCGACCGGGTATTTGACCGGGTATCGCGGGCAGCTGATAAAAGAGGAAGAAGGCCAATTTTCAAAGGGTTCCGAGTTTTTGAGAGAGAAACCGATCCTAGAGAGAGAAAGCGTCGAACCAGAGTTCTCAAGCGCCATAGATCGATCTTCAACACCATTGGAGCCCGTCTTGAGCTTGGAGAAGTGCGATTAAACGTCCAGAAGCAGGAATCCAACTTCACAGTATGATTTCCGTGTCTGAATCTGCTTTTGCTTCTTTCTCTATGGAGTAGTTTCCCCATTCATCTGGGTATGGAGAACCCTAGATTTGTATGCTAGGTCTGATTGTATGAACCCAAGTACAGTGTTTGTGAATTGATTATATTCGATTGAGGTTTGAATGATTGAATGACTTGAATCCTGATCAAATTCCTGTTGTTTCTGCTTTAACCTGGAATGAGAATATCTGCCTAGGTTGATAGAGTCCTTAATCGAAGGTGGCGAATTGGTGACTTTAGTCGAGGAGCCAATTCGCTATTCTGTACCGAAGTCATTCGGTAGTGGAGGTTTGGTTCATTAGGGCCTCAATCTGTTTACTCCGGTGGAGGTTAGTCGCCCGCTAGAGACTCAGATTGAGAGGGTCTGGAGACCTTTAGTCGAGACTTCAGGCTAATTGAGAACCTTCCGCAGTATAACTTTCATGAAAACTGAACTTGGTAAATTGCAATCCGACTTAACTGCAGTCTAGGGGGAAACCATATCCGGGTGACCTCTCTTGACTTGACAACAAACCGTTTACTTGCTTTGTGTTTTGTTTGCTTGAGTTTCACTAAAAGTTCACGCTAAATAACAAGAATTCACCGAGTAGTCATCACATCTAGGACCCGGGTTGACATTAAAACCCGACCCGCTATACTACGCTTTAGGAAGTGGTTATACTTGGCCATTTTCTAGGGTGACAGTAGGAGTGAGTCAAGTTTTTGGCGCCGTTGCCGGGGACGGCTAGGTTGTTGAAGAAAAGTGATTTCTGTTACTTTAGCATTTTCATTTTTGCATTGAGTTTTTGCTTTGTCCCACTTGTGCCTTCACGGGTTTGCTTGCTTGAGTGTGTGCAGGTAGTGCATGACCCGTAGCCAGTCAGGAGGTTTACTGCCGTTGGATCCAGAGCTTGAACGCACTTGCCGCCAACTTAGGAGACAGCAGCGAGCTAGACTGGTTACGGGAGAGCGCATAGACGGCCACTTGACCAGCGATTCTGAGGAAGAGTACGAGATGGAGGGCGAAGACATCCCACAACCGGGGAATGTTCGATCAGCATCCACCACCACCGCCGGGTCCCACCTTGGAGTACTACTACACTCCACGGATTGCTGACATCCGCCCGGTCATCCTCTATCCACCCATCCCAGCAAATAACTTCGAGATCAAGCCAGGCTGGATTCAGCTCATCACATCCTCTATCCAGTTCCATGGCTTGAAGGATGAGGAAGCCCGGGCACACCTTTCCCGTTTTCTGCAGCTGACAAACGGTTCAAGCTGAATGGTGTTCCGGATGATGCAATCCGCCTTCACCTCTTCCCCCATTCTCTGGCGGGGAATGCTAAGAGGTGGTTGGAGACCCAGCCCCCACTGTCCATCACTTCTTGGGACGATCTGGCGGATAAGTTCGTGCACAGATATTATCCGGCATCGAAGACTACTGAGATTCAGCGGGAGATCACTCACTTCCGCCAAGAGCCAGATGAGTCCCTTCGTGATGCATGGGAGCGGTACATGGGATACTTCTGGCAGTGTCCCCATCATGGCTTCAGCGATGCTTTCACAGTGGGGAACTTCTACAGTGCCATCACCCCAGACAGCCAGAGGGTGATCGAGTCTCTATGCCCAGGAGGGGATATCCTTACTAAGACTCCACCCGAGCTGAACCAGATGATCAGTACTTTGGCTGCCCGCGATCATTCCTGGGGGCAGAGCAGCAGAGGCAGGCACTCCCGGGACCGTGGTGTGCATGCTATGGAGGCCAGATCCGGGTTAGAGCAGCAGGTGGCTGAGTTGGTGCAGACACTGAAGCAGCCTAACAGTCTCCTTCCGGGCCGAGGTGTAGCTGCGCCTCCAGTAGCTCAGTGCCAGTGGTGTGAGAGTCCAAACCATCTGGTGGAGGACTGCCAGGCTATGCGGGAGTCCTCTACTCCCCAAGAACAGTTGGCCTTCATCGCCAATGCTCGGCGCCTCGATCCATACAGTAACACATACAATGAGGGATGGCGCCAGCATCCCAACTTCGCCTGGAGCAACAACACCAATAAACCACCTGGTTTCCCAGCACCAGCAGGTGGTTTTCAGCAGAGGCACCTTTCCAGGCTAGACAGGGGCAGCCATTCCAGCAGCCCCAGCGTCAGTATGCCGAGCCAGCAGCAGCGCAGCTCCCGATAATCAGATGACCGAGCTGAAGAATATTTTGGCGACATTCATGACCACCAGCCAGGCGAATTTCGCGAGGGTGGACCAGAGCATAGCCTTCTTTGGAGGCAGGGCAGAGGAACCAGGGTGCTATTTGCAAGATCTACAGCACCAAGTCGGTGTCCTAGCGCGCCAGCTTACTGCTCGGGCCCCGGGGACTCTACCTGCCACCACCATCCCCAATCCACGGGACCCGCATGAGACCGCACATGCCATTTTCACCCTGAGCGGCAGGCCTACATCAGCTGATCCTGCCCGACCAGGGGAGGAACCACTACCTGCTTCAGCACTTCCAGCCGGTGATGCAGAAGTGCGGGTGGAGAAGGAAGCCCCTGCTCCCAAGCCACAACCAGTGGTGAAGGAGCACGTACCCCAGCTTCCCTTCCCCACTCGCCCACAAAGACAAGCTGGAGACTGAGTTTGCCAATTTATGGCAATGTTGAAGCAGCTAACAGCATACCATTTGTGGAGGCACTGTCGAAGATGCCCAAGTACGCGTTCATGAAAGATCTGCACCAACAAGAAGAAACTTGGGGATCTCTCGACAGTGCTGCTGAGCGAGGAATGTTCTGCCATCCTGCAGAACAAGCTGCCGAAAAGCGCAAGGATCCAGGGAGTTTTACTATCCCTCTTCTATTGGCAGCATGCATGTAGGAAAGTCCTTGGCGGACCTAGGAGCTAGCATTAATGTCATGCCATATAAATTGTTCAAAAAGCTAGACCTAGGTGAACTTAGCCCTACTAGGATGAGCATTCAGCTAGCTGATCGTTCCGTGGTGCATCCTAGGGGTATCATAGAAGATTTGCTTGTTAATGTGGTGCATTCACATATCCTGTTGATTTTGTTATCTGGATATAAATGATGATGTGGATGTGCCTTTGATTCGGGTAGACCATTTCTTGCCACCGCCAAGGCACTGATTGATGTGCATGATGGTAAACTGATCTTGCGTGCTGGAAATGAACAGGCTGTTTTTCCTGTGACTGAGTTGATCATTGTGCTATGATTTCTGTATCGCCTGTGCATGCTATTTCTGACCAGATACACGAGCTGTCGTGTATCCTTCTGCACCTCTCATTTTGCAGGACCCGCCTATCATTCCCCGCCGCCACTCCATCCAGCTCGCCTTCGAACAAAAAGCTCAAGGAGGAGTGGCGGCCGAAGCCGCAGGTGGCTAAGCCTGCACGGAAGAAAGTGGAGACCACTATGAGCTGGTCCCACCCCCGCACCACGACCACCCTGGCCATCCGAGTACTCACTCGCCTGCATCTTGCCGGATGGCCAGGTCGAGCTGACTTCTGCTGGTGGTGCAACCGTCGGGTGCACGGTCACCACCTGAAGCTGTACCTCAAGAGCGATGTGGATCCGCTCTTGGAGGCACCTTTCCTGCACCTCCCTGAGTATCCACCATGGGCGTCCAGCTAAAAGACGGTAAAGAAGCGCTTGTGGGGAGCCAACCCCACCACGGTTTGCATTTTCTTTTCCCTTTTTTCTGAGTTTTTGGTGTCGTGTCAGGTCAGTTGCATGTTTGTCATGAAGTTCGGTCGTCTGTGATGCCTCAGTTTGGTGTTTTCGTGCAGGAGAGGTCGCGATTTTGGGACGAATGAGATTTTTGGCCGGAAGGGTAAAATACCCGGTCATGAGCTAAAATACCCGGCCGGGTATTTTTGGCTCATGCCCGGGCCCCCTTCTGCCTTCCGGGACGAAAAAAGGAAAAAACCCGGCCTCAGGCCAAAAATACCCGACCGGGTAATATTTTTGGCCTGAGACCGGGTATTTTCGGCTGTGGAACGCGGCGTTTTTGGCACCCCCGATCCCCCGCCAAAAATACTCGGGTATTTTTGGCGGGGGATCGGGGATTTGCACCCATTGAAACGCGGCGTTTGGCAGAATTCCCCGATCGAGGACTCGATAATACCCGACCGGGTATTTTTGAGACCCGACCGGTATTTTTCCTATATAAAGGAAACCCCCGGTCATTTCTCTCTCTACCCTCATTTTTTCCAAAATCACTTCTCTCTCTTCCCCCATTTCCTCTCCCCTCTCTCGGCCGCCACCCGCCGCCGCCGGACGCCGCCCTCCGCCGTCGCCGGCCGCCGCCGCCGATCGCCACCGCCGCCGGACATTTTCCGGCGACTTTCCGGCGACTCTCCGGCCTTTTTCCGGCGAGTTCCCGGGGCGATTTTTTTTCGCTCTCCTCGCGCCCCTCACCCGTCTTTCGAGTCCTAGCTACGGTCCTCCTTGTGTTTCCAGGTGCGTTTCCTGTTAATTTCTAGTTTATGGAAAATCGGACTGTAGATTCTAGGACCGAGAACTGTGTTTGCATGCCTAATTTAGACTAGGGTGAGGGATGACTCGAGCTTGCATGGCTGTGTATGTGATAGATGAACTGTCCGTGTGATGATTGTGGTTTATTCTGTGATCCTGCCTTGAATTCCGGTTGAGTTGCTTGCAATTCAACTGGCTGTGCTTAATTTGTTAGCCTAGGTGAGCTCGAGTGTGGGGGAAGTACTGACCCCATGCCGTTAGTCCTGACCATCTATTTTCTTGGCTCCACCTATGGTGTTTTGATTTTGCAGGGCCATGTCGCAGGACCATCCCTTCGTGCAGGATCTGCGCCTGCACGCGGAGTATGCGGATCAGTTCCGCAAGGTGATCCGGGGGAAGCTGGAGCGTCACCACCACCTCGAGTGGGCGGTGTTTGAGCAGCTCCACTATTTGCAGGAGCTCAGCGCCGCTATCAGTCACCCCGACTGGCGGCGGTTGCTGACCATCGACGAGCCTACCTTCACGGAGCTGGTGTGGGAGTTCTACACCACCTATCGCTATGACCGCTCGATGGCCCGGGACGAGTATGCAGTAACGTTCCGGTTGGGTGGCGATCACAGGGAGCTGACCATCGACGGGTTGGCCCACGCTCTGGGTATCGAGTACCACCCCTTCGATGCCCATGAGATCGAGGTTGCCCACCCGACCGACTGGAACCAGACTTCTTTCTACCGCAGGATAGCCAGGCGCGCCCATGGCTACGACTACTTCGATGCTGGCCAGACCTCCGTCAGCACCCTCAAGCCGCAGTGGCACATCCTAAACCTGCTGATCACCCGGTCCGTCGTCCCCAACACCACCGGTTCGCATAAGATCCCGAAGCGGGTGTTATACGCCATGTACTCGATGGGGGATCCGGCTCACATGCTTCACCTGGGCTCCTTCCTGGCCCTCACTTTCCACCGGATCCGTGGGCATCCTACCCACCTCTTCTGTGGTCCCCTGATCACACGGTTGGCGAGGCATTTCGACATCAGCTTTCAGGGGCTTCACAATGCGACTGTGATGGGCAGCTCCGCACCCCTCAACCGGGACGTGCTCAACAACGCGCGCCTCCTGGCCACTGATGACATCCGCACCTGGGTGGATGGGCTCTCTATGCCCCCCGCGGGGGTGATTGATCTCGACTCGGACGAGGAGGATGCGGACTACTCGGACGATGACGAGGTGGATGAGGATGCTGATGATGATGATGACGGCGTTATGGATGCCGATGCGCCAGAGCCCTCGCTCTCCCCCCCGGGGGATCTTCAGCCTCGACGGAGACCAGTGAGAGGTGAGTCCTCCTCTGGTCCTTCTGGTCCGTCGGTGGACTTCTTCACGGAGCAGTTCCAGCAGATGGGCCTCCAGTATCAGCAGCTGGGTCTTCAGAACCAGCAGCTCATGGACCATCAGGTCCAGTTTTACCAGCAGTATTCGGCCCACCAGGCCGAGTACCGGTCCCGGATGACGGGCGTGGATGAGCGCCTTGGCCGATTGGAGACCCACATGGGCCACACTACTGCTCTCATCGAGAGGGAGAGAGACCGAGGCCGCCGTCTGATGGAGTATTCCGAGCATCTGCTCCAGGCTTGCCACCCTCCAGCGGAGCACCACTGGACCACTCGGTGGGAGCATTCACCACCACGGCAGCCTCCGGATGATGGCGTCGACGACCTTATGGATCAGATTGATTTCTCCGGTCTCGGAGGGCCCTAGGGGCGTGTTTTGAGAGTTTCTATCTGTGTCAGCATGCAAACTGTCTGTTTTGTGTCGGTTTTTGTTTTTCTTTTTCTTTTCATTCTGGATGCTGTACTATTGGGCTGGCCGTTGGACCTAACGTATGTGTTTGAGCTTTTTGGTCTCTTTTAGCTCTGCCTGTGTTCCCGACTGGTCCACTGTCCAGTCCGCCCCATGCCGACTGGTCCATTTCCAGTCTCCTGCAGTCTGTGCATACCGGTAACATCGTTTCCCTTTCCTTCCCTCTTCTCCATTGAGGGCAATGTCGATCTTAAGTGTGGGGGGGATGTTTATCTTTTGACTGCATTAGCTCTGTTTGTGTGCTTGGAGCCTAGTCCACTGTCCAAATCTTACGATTTGAGGGCTCCAAGTACTGCTGTTTGATCATATTGGCACTGTGTTTTGATGGATGAATTGATTGGTTTTCGGATTAATGCATGACAACTTGTTTGTGACTAGGACAACCTATGATGAGGACTGAGATGTGCAGTAAAACGATGTAGGGGTTCAGTTTTTCAACTGTTTGCTGGCCAACTGTGACTTGATCTGACTTGATCTGATTACTTGTCCTTGACAGTCGTTTATGCATCTAGTTCAGGGTATCAGAATGTGAGATAGAGCATATAGGTAGCCATGTGAGATTTGAGCCTGCTCGTTTCTTTCTTGTGCGATAGATCCCTCTTCCATGATGTGTAGCATTCACGTTGTCACTAGCTAAGATGATGGGGGCATAGGATTAGCCCACGCCCAAAACTGACTGTCCTGATGTGTCATATCCCCTAGTCAGCCCCTTTGAGCCGTGTGTTATCCTTTCTTTTGGTCTATAATGAAAAAAATCACCCTTGTTGCATCTTTTAGAAGGTTCCACAGAGTGGTTTTTATATATATTCTCTGCTGTCTCTGCTAAAGTCTATGTGAGTGTTGGAGGTAGTGCTTAAAGTTGGGCAGGTGTTTGAAATTTATGCAGAAGTGGTGGTTCTCTTAGGAAATGAAAAGAAAAATGAAAGAACAACAAAGAAAAATTGAAAGCAAAAGAGAGCCACTACCAAAAATCTGAATAATGCCCAGTAAGCAGTGTTTTCTTAGCAGTCTGGCTTGGAAATACTGATGATTATGCCTCCTTCGCTCTTGTGCTCTTAAGATATTGAGTAATGCAGAATAGCAGAAAGAAAGTACCGGGTTGTTTGACTGTGATTGTGTGTTTGGAAAATGTGGAACCTTTTGTTATGAATACTTCCACCACCTAAAAGGCCTTTTCCCCATGTCCAAGACCCCAACCAGTCATTTGAACCTGTGTCTAAGACCTCCTGATTAGTTAGTGGTGACACCCCATATGTGAACTCTAGCATTTAGAGGCTGCCATCATGGTGAAGAGATGATAGGGATTGAGAGAAATAACATGCGCATCTTTCGCATAAAAATTGTCCTGACCCCACTGGTCGAGAGTGAGTGATTCATTTTCATTTTCTATATGCTCTTGTACCCCGGGGAGGACCTAGATTGCTCGGTCTCTATTCTGATGTCTTGAGTTGGATGCATGAGTTGGCTGTTTTGAGTAAGTGGTTGAATCAAGTCTAGGTTGGCTAGTGAACAGACGGGAGACTCTTCCTTTACTCGATTTGCTGCACTCGAATGTCCTTTGTGGTGGTTGTCCAGGTTGTCATTGAGGTTGTGCATGTATTGATGTTTGAAAACCAGTGCGATTCACGTGTTTTGTGCCTTTATGACTTGTCCCCAATGTTGGTTGAATGAAATATGTAAGCTTACCTAGTGTCTGACTTGGTTTGCTTGGGGACAAGCAAACGGTTAAGTGTGGGGGAGTTTGATAGACCGATAATCATACATGTTTTCACCCCTATTCTGAAGTCGTTTGTGATGAGGAATCTCGTATTTTAACCCGATTTTACGGTATGTTGTGTGTTTATGTCATATTTCAGGTCCTGGCGTTGGAATCGAGGCGAAGGAACGAGTTCCGGATCGAAAGGAGCGAAGATTGGACAAAGGATGCTGCTGGACCAAAATACCCGGTCAAAGGAAGAAATACCCGACCGGGTATATTCTGGCCTCGACCGGGTATTTCCTCCTTCGGGCACGCGTGAGAAACAGAAGGGGGCCCGGGCGATGGCGATAAATCCCCGGTCGGGGATTTTGGTGGTAGACCGGGGATTTTCCCCTTTAGTGGAACGGCGCGTTTCGACAATACCCGGTCGAACCATAAAATACCCGACTGGGTATTTCGACCGGGTATCGCGGGGTCAGCTGATAAAAGAGGAAGAAGGCCAATTTTCAAAGGGTTCCGAGTTTTTGAGAGAGAAATCGATTCCTAGAGAGAGAAAGCGTCGAACCAGAGTTCTCAAGCGCCATAGATCGATCTTCAACACCATTGGAGCCCGTCTTGAGCTTGGAGAAGTGCGATTAAACGTCCAGGAGCAGGAATCCAACTTCACAGTATGATTTCCGTGTCTGAATCTGCTTTTGCTTCTTTCTCTATGGAGTAGTTTCCCCATTCATCTGGGTATGGAGAACCCTAGATTTGTATGCTAGGTCTGATTGTATGAACCCAAGTACAGAGTTTGTGAATTGATTATATTCGATTGAGGTTTGAATGATTGAATGACTTGAATCCTGATCAAATTCCTGTTGTTTCTGCTTTGACCTAGAATGAGAATATCTGCCTAGGTTGATAGAGTACCCTTAATCGAAGGTGGCGAATTGGTGACTTTAGTCGAGGAGCCAATTCGCTATTCTGTACCGAAGTCAATTCGGTAGTGGAGGTTTGGTTCATTAGGGCCTCAATCTGTTTACTCCGGTGGAGGTTAGTCGCCCGCTAGAGACTCAGATTGAGAGGGTCTGGAGACCTTTAGTCGAGACTTCAGGCTAATTGAGAACCTTCCGCAGTATAACTTTCATGAAAACTGAACTTGGTAAATTGCAATCCGACTTAACTGCAGTCTAGGGGGAACCATATCCGGGTGACCTCTCTTGACTTGACAACAAACCGTTTACTTGCTTTGTGTTTTGTTTGCTTGAGTTTCACTAAAAGTTCACCGCTAAATAACAAGACTTCACCGAGTAGTCATCACATCTAGGACCCGGGTTGACATTAAAACCCGACCCGCTATACTACGCTTTAGGAAGTGGTTATACTTGGCCATTTTCTAGAGTGACGGTAGGAGTGAGTCATGTCCTCAGCTTATCTTCAAACTCCCAACTTCGTCCAATCAACCCCGAACTCGTGCCCAAACCTTCCTTCACGTACTAGGACTTGAAATATCACAAACAAGAACAACCTAGCGTGAAATCGGCATAAAACACGAGAGACGAGGCTCAAACAGTATAAGAATGGTGGACAAAAACATGTGTAAATATCAAGTCATCATCAACTTTAATTGGTTAGCAAGAAGATAGTTGACTTAGCGTCATCCATGTCGAAACGTTGAAGTACTTTCTCAATGTACTTCTCTTCTGACAACGATATATTCTTGGCACCTCGATCGGAATGTTCCTCACGCCAAGAATATGTTTTGCTGATCCTAGGTCTTTCATCTCCAATGACTTACCCAACTCTGATCTTATTCATCATGCATGGCTTCTATGAAGCACTCTACTTCTCCCCCGTCAGTAAAGAAAATGGAAAATGGAAAACAGACCTATATACTCTCCACAATTATCAGTATGGATGACTTCAACTGCTTTCTAGTTTCCATCTCCACCAATGATAGGAGTTGTTTGAAAATGTGTAAGGTCTGATCCTTGGTCTTCAAGGTGTACAGCCAGGTCTTCCGTGAATGGTCATCAATGAATGTCACAAAATATTTGGTACCTCCAAGTGACCTGATGTTGCCATTGGGTTTATAGAGGTCTGAGTGAACTATATCCAACACGTTCTTCGCCCTTGAAGGGAGGGAACTTTTGAAAGAAACTCGGTTTTGATTTCCTGTCAGGAAATCAAAACATTTCTTCAAATGGACATGATCCAATTCAGCTATGAATTTCTTCTTGGCCAACTTCCCCATGGATTTCTCTCTCATCTGACTGAGACTTTTAAGCTAAACCTGTATTGTTTCACCAATGTCTACTGAGTTGAAAACCTTTAGGGAGACAATGGCTTCCGTCACTTAAACTTTGACAGCTTCTTGGCCTTGCCCAATGCTAAAGAGCCTCTGGTGAGTTTCCACTGGCCATTGTGAAAGTTGTTACAGTAACCTTCCTCATCCTAATTATCTACATAAGTAAGGTTCAACAGCACTTTTCGAAAATGCCAGACATCCTTCAACACAAGCTCTATATCGTTCATCATCTTCAAGCAGACATCTACTTTACCGATAAATTTTCAAAGATTAACACACCAAAGTTAGCTGGTGTGTAAGATGAGAAAAATTCTCTCTTGGACGTCACATGAGTGGTGGCACCGATACTTGGTTTAGAGACTGTATCCTTCATGTTGTTTGGTGGTACGTCTAGCTCGAGAGGAATCAATGTGCATTTGAAGACGAATGCATGCCTGCTCATATGGTGGCTCAAAAGGCGGTGAAAACTTGATGACGTGGATTGTTGCGCACGAGAAGGTGCAAGTCGGACAAGGTGTGAGATGGATTAGAGAGACAAGGGTTAGTGGTTTTGGTTTTCTGCAGAACATGTTTGCCGGCCTTTCTGGTTCGTTGAGGAATGATGCTGCAATTTTCTACTGGTGAGAGGATGGTGGTTCATATGAAGCGTGGAGTGTTGTGGTTTAGGTTTGATTTGGTCGTCAACTTCCTTCGCTTGTTTTTTTTTTGTCTTTGCTCTTTCTTTGAGTTGTGGTGTCCTCTGTTGGGTTCGATTGCTCTACTGGGTGCGTTCCTTTTTCTTGTTTTTGTTTTTCTTCCTCCTCTTACAGACGTGCAAACTTGGTTGTTTGTGATTTGAGCAGAGGTCATTCGGTTGGCCTAGCTCTTTTGTTGTATGTGGGCGTTCCTAGAACCTCCTCTATTTCTTTTTTTCTTGTCTTTTTTCCTTTCTCCCTTCTGATTTTTCTTTGGTCTGGTGCTGGCGTGCACTTCTTGTGCAACTGTCCATTTTGGTTTGTTTCGGGTCTGGGTTTGTAGTATATTTGTGTTTGGACTCCTTGTTGGTAATTCATTTTCATCATTATAAAAAAAAACTTGTCTACTGGGTTATCAGGTTGATCATGTCCACCGTGGATGTGTGGAGGATTGAATTTTTAATCTGAAGAATTTTGTAGGTGCGCGACGTGGTCTAAACTTTAATTTACATTAGCATTATGAGTTGAAATGTGCTTGAGTGGGCCAAGAACTTTGTAACCAAAGAGTCCAGCAAGATCCACCCACTTGAACATGTGCCTACTAGGCCTCTGTTTATGTATCTTATCTACCCTGCCATAAGCTGAGATATTATATCTCATGCTTTTACCATGTACACGTTTTAGTACATTCATGTAACGTAGGCATCCGTCAATTCAGTCCAAATCGATCGAATCAAAGTAAGACTGAACTACAATTATAGGAAAATTGAAGACTAAAATTGAAACAAAAACATATTTAGTTTTTTGGCTCAACTCAGTCCTATCCAAATTCAAGTTCGGTCCACTTTACCTCCATACTTTATATAATTTGTTGGATCGAAGTCGAACCAAACAATATTTGATTTTATTTGGTTCTAATCAATATAGTCAAAATCCCGATTTTAATCTTAAAATCTTACAATTTTACGGTCTTACCTATCGGTTTCGATCCTGATTTTACTACAAAATCTTTGAAACTTAAAATCCTATAAAATCACGATTTAAAACTTTAAAACCTTAAAATCTATAATTTTTACGATTTTAAGATTCTGATACCATGATAAGATTTTATACAGAAAAAAAGATTGAGAAATTTGCTCTTGCTGAGCTTTTTCACTGAAACATAAATAAATAGAGTTTTACGTACTCATATGTACTATTTACTAATTGTCAGCTTAACTACAAGCTATTTGTACAACTAACAAATAAAAATTGAATTTTCTTCGCGAGATCAAAATGATGTGTTGCTTCTTTTGTAGCTGCTTTTCATGATTTGACCTTTCATTCTCTAACAATTCTTGTTTCTTGTCATCCGTTTTTAGTAGGAATGACAACAAAATGGTTAGGAGATGATAGTACGTAACCATTATCCTACCCAAATAGTTTGGTTTTACCCATACTCACATAATAATTGAGTAAAAAATTAAAATCATAAACATACCCTACTGAGTTTTGGGTATCTACAGTAATCCATAGGTAATAATCTCTCTTTATAACTCCAAACAACATGTTAACGTTGACAATTTTTGTTTCTTGTAAACTATTTTCTACCTTTTAAGGAAGCACTTGATGGCAAGTATACAGAGACAAAGATAGATATAATAATAGAATAATTATTTGATGTATGCATATAAACAATCATTTGATGGTTAAAAGCAAATGTAGAGTGGAAAAAGGCTGTAGTACGAATTGTTTTTCATTCTCTTTTCATTCTTGGCACAAGAATGAAAAAAGCTCTTGACTTCAAAACAATCAATTGCAACATTGGCAACTTCAACAATATCAATGTCAACTTTAGAAAGAAAGATACCACCAATGCCGTCTGAGAGTTTGGAAACCTGTTGTACACTTAGTTATTAATTTTTATACTAATAAGACAATATTTAATTAACTACGATTTTTATATGTTATCACTGTCACAAATTCATAGTAGAGCAATGTGTACTATTCCACCGTCCTACTTTGTGGGATCTACACAAAGGGTCAAAAGCCATTTCTAGGATGTTGCAATTTTATGACGGATTCGATTTGCCATTGAATGATATCAAAATGCAACTTGTTTCATGTGTTAATAGAAACGATTTGTCAATGAACGGTACTCACTTATTTATTAGAGAAATGAACGACTGCAACACTATGATAAGGGAATACTTCCAGACAACTGCACAATAAACAGTCGAGCAATGACCTTTTTGGATATATGCAGAGGGTAGAGCTCTCAAAATATTTGGCATTTATGCGTGACATAATTAATCTATTTGAATATTTAGGAACAAATCACTAAAATAATACATATATTTCTCACTTTAGAAGTTTAATTTTAATAAATTTTCATTTTCTATTTTTGAGAGAAATATATGGATAGCTAAATTACAAAGACCAAGATAGAAGTAATAGTGGAAGATTTGTTTGAGTAATGCATTGAAGCTATTGTTGGATGGTTATAAGCAACTAAAAGTGTGAAAGAAGCTTAGTGTATTAGTTTTTTAAATTTCCTTCTCTTTTCGTTCTCAGCATAGGAGTAGAAGAAGCAATTAACAACTAATAGTTGGGTTATGAGTTAATCAGATTGCAGTTTGATGTGGTTACAAACCAATTGGGTTTGTGATTTTTTGTTCTTAATGGATGTTATAAAAAAAAGAAAAAATCTTTTTGGTATTGATTAAACGAAAAACTTAATGATAATGGAAACAGAAAACACTGAGGTTGGGGGAATTTTATAAAAATGTTTTTTATTTTTCAAATTTGATTTTGAATTTATGGTGGAATATTACCACAAAATGCAATTTAAAACATGTGTCAACAAACTAGAATTGGAATATGCAAGAGGCATAGATCTCAAGAACATGCCCAATACGATTAACACTATGTAAGTATTTACTAACAATTTACTCGCATAATATATGTTATTTCTAACCCTAGAAGTTTGGCTCGCTACTAACTACACCTATCTCTATGCAAGGCCAAATGCAAACTTTATTTTTGAATTATCAAACCCTCTACCCTTACTTCAACAAACATTTAATGGTTACAAGCAACTGCTAATAGTTCGTAACAGTCGTAGTAGTAACTCTTTAAAAAAGCTAAGTATGGATGAATAAGTTTGGTAGTCAATTTTACATAATATGTGCTCTTTTGATATTTAGAAACTTAAGTATTATTTTAACAAATATATGAGAACCATTAAACATTAAGGATATACTTTGGTGGCGCATTAGAGCCTGATCTATCTGCTTGCTTGCAAACATATATATCTTGAACAGTAGAAAGACATATTCACTTTTGTATGCACGGTAGAATTTTCTTTCTAACATTTTATTTTTAATTTTTATTTTCTATCATATTCTTTGATGTTGAAGTCATGTTTTCTCAACTTAGTAAACTATTTAAGGCGACATTGAAATAAGATTTTGATCAAGAAATGCAGAAAAGAAGGTAACAAATGCATCTTATGCTCTCATTATATAATCATTCCACCCTCTACCTTTTTTAAAAACCGTTTCCAGTTGTGGTTAACATCATGCTAATCATGAGCTGTAGTAGTATAACCATAGTTGTAGTCATTGTGTTTGTAGTTCTAATTGTTGTTTTTAGTTGTAGGACTACAACTCCGGCACAATTATACGGGGTAGTCATTGTTTTTGTTTTTTTTTGTAGATGTAGTCTTTTTTTTTGTAGTTGTAGGACTATTGTAACTCATATTCAGCGCAATAATATTTTTCTTATTTCAAAAAACTGCTTTATATGTTCCGAATTACAATGATTATTGAAATGATGTATTATTAACTCTATATTAATACGTAGGGGTATATTTTGTGAAATGAAAAGGATCATGATGTAGTGATGGTGCATTGGAACATTTCATTTGACAATATTATTGTCTACTTATTTTTTTAATAGGAATAAAATATTAGTTCTTATATAATGGAAAGTGTCAATATCAAAAATGAAAGTCGTGAGCAATGTACTATATTGGGAATGAGAGACGACTTGGACCACCTCATGGTGGTCAATGATAAGTTGTTAGCAAATGCTACTCTGTCGAAAGAGCTGAAGAGTCTGAGAGATATTGTCCTTTCCTTGACACATAAAAGCCAATTGTAACAACACTGCTGACTTTAGAAACACAACCGTCGATGTTAGAAGATAAACACAACTATTGTCGTAACAAATTGCTAAGATAATATATTAGTTTTCCACCATAAATTAATGAATCTTTGTTTTCTACTTTTGTATAAAACAAGTAAATATCTAATTTATACATAAATCAAAACTAAGGTAACAAAGCAATTTTTTTAGTTATGTATTCAAGTTGTCGTTGGATGATTATAAGCAATACAAGAGTAGAAAAAGCTCAAAGTATAATTTTTTTATTCCATTATCTTCTCTTTCTTGGCACATAAGTGAAAGAAGTTTTTGAAACTTGGTAGTCGGATCTTGTGTTGATCCGGTTGCGAGTTGATCAGGTACAAACCAATCAGGTTGCGAGTTGTTTATTATTAATAGAGAATATTAAATAAATATTTTTTATTAATGAAATGGTGAAGAACTTAACGATAAAGGAAGGAGGGGAAACTAAAATTTGGTAGAATTTTGTAAATTTTTTTCTGTCCTTTCAAATTTGATTTTTATATGAGGGAATTTTACCTCCTCATTTTTTATAATCTAACACTTCTTTCCATTAATGTATATCATTTTATTTAAAAATAAAACTTAAAAAATGATATAGAGATAAGAAACATAAAATAGTTAGGAGATAGGACGATTAAATTTAAAATGGAACCTTTCTGACAAAATTTTATATAATAATATCATATAGAGATAAGGAAATACTAAGGGTTTAATAAACAACCAAGCGCATGTCTTCTTAGAAAGACGCATTGAGTAAAAGTATCAAGTAGTAGACATTTATGAGTTGATTTCAAAGAGTTCTTTTAAAACACGAACGAGAATCGAATTCCTAAGATCTGATAGACTTTTTTGCTAATGGATGATCATACTTGTTGTACCAATCCTTTGGAAAAATAAGTATGGATTAATAAGTTTGGTAGTCAATTTCGGTTGATATGTACTGCAAAGTCTACCGGATAAATAAACGTCTCAACTATCACCAATAAATCCTCTATGATCCCCATGGGTAAGCTATTGACTTATCGGCCAGTTGTGTGGCCATGTCCGTTGGTCTCAGGTCCTGCAAGCACGAGTCATTTCTCTCGATTGTGGCCTCAAAATGAATGAACACCGGATACGCTTGCTCTGTGTCAACAATTGGATGCTCGTCGAATTCCCGTTTCGTGGACACCAAATGCTCTCTGCGTTCGACATACTTGGCAAGTTCTGAGGCTTCTTGGATGACAGGAATAGCTAGTGAAATATATCGGGCCACGTACACCTTCTTCCCTTGATCAAACTTCACATATGAGTTGATAGTCATGGGCTCCGGTATAATTGTCAGCTCGCTCTTTGATGGCTTTCCCTACTTCCCGTCAGATTTTTGTTGTCCTTCCCTTATAATCTTCTCTAGGAGCCCGACTGAGGCAAACATAATCTTAGGGTTTCCATGACTACATTGTTCTACGCCCTCAAGGAATCCACTTGTGTTATAGAGGCATGAACAAATCAATCGAAGTCATTCATCCGTTGATGACAAATTGAAACCCAATATGATATTCTTTCTTCCAAACGTTCGAATTGATGCTTCAACTCCAGGCAAGACCCACAAGGTTTTTCCTTAGTATGATCTGTAGGGTATTCTAAATGTTGAGGAGAGGGGCTAGATTGGTGAGGTACCCTTTTATTAAATGCGAAGACTTGTTCTACCCGAGATGAATCTGTATTGCAATCTCCCTTGATTTCCTTTAGCTCCCTGCTATTTGTTGATGTGACTTTGAATAGCTAACTCTCTAGACATGCTAGCTTCCTCCCCTTCAATTTGATTGCAAAGTTCCTTCACTTGCTCGAGATCATTATATCGAAATCCAGTTGGATACCTCCTTTTGATAACTACCTTGTATTTCTCTAGGAGTCTATTGAAGAAACTCTCATTGAGACGATCTTCTGAATGCCCAAGATTTAGGTTGAGTTTTTTCAAAACACTAAAACGTTCCCACGCTTGCTGGAAATTCGCTTGAGCCCTTTGTTCAAAGGTGACAATATCATTCTTCTGAATAATAGCTATTGTGCCGGCAAGATAACGATACACGAAAGTTTTCATGACTTCACTCCACGGCGGGGTAGTAGTTTGAAATTCCTTATACCAGATGGCAGGTTCCCCTTGCGAGTGTAAGTAAAGAAAATACCATTAATTTGATCATGAGTTTACCCTGGTATCCTCGCAGTTTTGGCAGCACTCAAGAAGTACGACATATGTTTGAGTGCAGTTTTGTCATTCCCTCCTCGCAATTGAGATTGATGGCGAAGTGTATCGATATTTCTCTTCGCAATGCGTTCCAACTCATTTTGATTCATGATGTTAAGTCTTTAAACACACAAAAACTACGCAACCCGTAACGTACAAAGTTGGATAGAAAAACACAAAAACTACTAAATTATATATAAATATAAGCGAGGAAAAAAGGCTAAATTAACAACGGCGCCAAAAATCTTGTTCGATTCATTCTGTGCAGGTAATTTTAGTAGTTTGAAAGTCTCAATAACTACGTCATCCTAGGCCAAGTTTAACCTCAAATGACATTGTCATATAGTGGCAATCAAGGTCGTATTCACTCGGGTCCCGGTACCCTAGCCTACTTACCAAGTTGTTGTTATCTAGCCGATCAATTTAAGGGGTTCTGTTGGAGGATTCAAGTGAAATAACTAGTAGAGAGAATAAAAAAGGATAAAAGCAGGTACTTCGGGGAACTATCCCTCACCCTAGCCTATGTCTATCATGCAATGTCTAAATTAGTTGGGTTAAGAGAATGTGGTGAGTAGCTCTTTTCCGTGGGCCTTCGTGATTATCCACATGCCTCCGAGTATGCCTACCTAACCCATTGTCACATATCTTGGGCTTTAAGAACCTAGCTCCTTTCAATGGTTACCACCCACCTTCCACACCGAGATTTCATCTCGAGTTCCATCTAGGAATGCATTCTTAGGGTTGCTTCTTTATTATTTCTTGCGATTTAGGAGGTTTCTTTTATTGGTCTCCTTTTTCAATGTTGAAACACATTGCACCAAAGTTTTGCAAATTCTTTGCAAACAAGAATCTCTCCCTCATGACCAAGAGCGGATCGATCATTTCCTTTCCTATCAAGGTCACGTGTGGGGAAGTTGATGGGAGGATTCGTCTTAGCCCAAGCACCACTTCCCAGCATGTACTCCACATTGGGTTTCCATACATTTTAGGTATAAACGAGAGCTTTGAGGTATCTTGAATTGCTAAAAGGTACTTTGTAACTTGCCATACAATTTCGTGAGAAGGAAAGATGTTTGGGGGATGGTAAGTTGTGAAATATGGTCGGGACATGGTAAAGCTATCTGATCCCCAAACATATCCTCAAATGGCACTCTGAGTCGAGAGGATCGGTTGCCTCTCCAGTGAGAACCTCTTTTTGAACAGATTTTTTTCAAGATACAAGTTTCGAGTTAAAAAATGATGGTGAATCCCGCACACATGTTCTTCCTAAAATAGCAAACATTATCAACTCACCAAAGAGGAAAAAGATATTAAAACCTCTCATACACCGGTACTCTAATTATGAAACTACTACTTAGCGAGCACAACACATCAATCATTTATCAATTCAAAGCATATTGAGTAGGAAGTTGCATGAACAAGGTGCTTTGGAACCCTCAAATTTGAAATTTTTTGGGTGTTGCATTGAAGCTTCCAAAACACAATCAATAAAGCCATTCAACACCACAACACACACAATCGCTAGCATACACTCCCATAAGCAATCATCAACGTCTTACATTCATAAGCAGGGGAGGATACTAGAGTTTTTGTGGCTCAATCAATCATGATAATCATTCAAACATTTACACACATCCCCCCATATTTAATCAACACATTGTTCTCAATGTGGGAGATTCAAAAGAGAAGATCATAAAGGGTACAATAGGTTTGATTGTGGGTTGGTGAAGGTACATAGGTTGAAGTCTTTGTCTTTGTGGTGGTTTTCATAATGATAAAGCGCACAAGAAAGAGAGGAAGACAATTAAAAGTCATAGGTACTATAAGTAAATAATATAAGTACAGTTAATACTAGTACGAGAATATTTAAAGTACGAAAATTAAAACAAAACGAAAGAAATAATTAAACATTGTTTAAAGAAGAATAAAGAAGAGCAAAGAAAAAAAAAGAACTTAGGCCTTGGATGCCTAGTACTTAATCCTCCTAAGAATTTTCGTTTAAGTGGCCTATATCCTCGGATATAAGATTGTCGCCATCTGATGGTGGTGATAGAGGGAACTCATTATCTACCTTGCCTGGATCCATCTGCATTTTTCTCATTATCATGTGAACCGCTCTCAAGAGGTGGCGTCCAGACTTCCTCTCACGCCCTATAAGGAAGTGAACTTCTTTTTGATCCCCAATAATCCTAGAGTTCTTCTCGATTAGCCTAGCGTTCTATTCAATAGGAGTGGCTATCTGAGATGCCTGGGAGCCAGATGATGGCGTCCCTGTTCTTGAGAAGGATGCTGGTTTTAGCGCTTCAAGTTGAATTCTAAGTGGTTGGGGAGCTATTCCCTTGATAGTCTACCTTCCATTAAGCACCTCTAGAAGTTTCATCTTGGACAAGTGATCCTCGGTGAATGCTTGAGTGGATTGAATAACCATACAGTTGCATTCCTTCAAGTTTATCTCAAAATACCTTGGAAGACGAGTGACAAAAACTCCTCCATGGATGGTCGTGACCATCAATTTTCTGATGTTCTTATAGAGATTCTTGAGAATGACCAATCCAAGATTTAGACGAGGCTCGGAAAACATGGATATCGAAAGATTAAGATCACTCTTTGTAGGGGTTGCAACGGGAAACGGGTATTTGGGTATATCCGTACCCATCCCTTTTTTGAGGGTTACGGCTACCCAAATACCCGTATTTTTTTACGAGATGGGACTTGGGATAAAAAATCCCTACTTTGGGTACCCGCGGGTTACCCGTTAATACCTGTTTGGGTATTACGGGTACCCGTTATACCGATTATTAGTCCAAAGTTAAATGAATCGAGTACATAAGAAATGGCAAAGCGGATAGAGATTTCCCCTCATTATTTAGAAACTTGAAAATGAAGTGCTCAAAGTATAATTGGGTAGCAGAAGAGTCTGAGACTCTCACTCTTACCACAAATCTCTCTCGGCTCTGGTAATTTGATAGGGAAAAAGAACACTTGCTTCATTTTCATGTGCATGGTCTTCTTTTATCCAGAACAAGTTTGCTTGACAGCATTTCGTAGGTAAGAATTGCACAATGATTTTCCCCTCAGTCAACTGTGCTACTCCCAATTGTTGCCAATTGTACAGGTATTTACTGGTAGTATGGGTACCTGTTATCTGTCCTGTACGGGTAATGGGTACTCGTTAACCCGTACGAGTTTGGGACATGGGATGGAGATTGCTCTCCAAATGGGACCAGGTACCCGTTTCAAACAGGACGGGTATCCCATCCCGTCCCGTTGCCCACCCCTACCTCTTTGTCAGGTTGTTACCACTCTTTTCATGGGGGCAACAATGTAAGAGATAATGTTATAAAGGATGAGACATTCCATCTTCAAGGAGGTGCTCTTGGTAGATTTCGGGTCGAAAAGTGCTTGATGATCCGGGCTTCTGAGGTGGCTCTTGAAAAAGTCTTTTGGATGATAGCAAATAGCTAACTCTTCTCCTTGTAGGGCACGACCTTCTTGAGAAAAGATGAATCCCGAGGGATAGATACACATGGCCTCGTTGAATTCTTTGAAATTTATTTCTCTTGGTTTCTCTCCTAGTGAAAAGGATAGTGTCCTTGGAAAGCCTCGATTGATGGTTAAGAGTGAGCAATTCATAGCAGTTAAGAACTCAAGGGTTGGCTCGACATAAATCTTCTCGTTGATTGTCAAAAGGTTGAGGCATGCCAGATACCAAATAAGGGCTTGGATGGGGGCGGTAGCCCCAAATTCGTACAAAGGCGCCCAAGAGATACAACGGTGCTCCCCATAGGTTCTTGAGGCAAAGTGTGCATATTCAGCCTTGTCTTTGTCTCCAAATTCAAGGTGTGAATGGGGTGCTTTCCTTCCTCCCTTGATTGAGGTTGATGACTCGCGAATCTTCTTTGACGTACCCATCCCTAGACAAAAGCTTGATAGAATTCTCATTAGCTTAGAAGCACAAAGATAAAAGATGGGTTAAAAACATGGGAATACCAAAGTCATAGGGAGGTAATGGATGAAATACATTGAAAGATCATCACAAAAGAGATGCAAGCAAGATTAAAGGCCACAAAGTTCCTTAGCAAACTTTTTGTTCACTTAGGAATTTGATCGAACACCTTGTGGGCATATTATGAAAGAAACTCGGGTAAAAGAATTTCCCCCAAAGAATAACATCCAAGATGAGCAAAGAGTTCTCCACCCACTATAGTCACCACTAAATCCAAGAGTAAGAAGGAAGACAACACAAAATCATCTTGCCAAACATCTCATTAAGCACATGTCAAGGTAGCAACCAAATAAAGAATCTTAACATTCATCTTGTGAGTAAATTAAAGACACTAACCTTAGATATGTAAACAAGTGCAAAAGTGTCACCTTGAATTAGTTCTACTCTAATCGACAAACACTCACTCCCATGGTCGGCTAAAAACAAACCAAAGTGTTGGGGTGTCGCCCAATAAGTGCTTCTTTGAAGTCTTTTCGTCGGAATCCTTGATCAAGAGAGATCATCAAGTAGAAGAAACTCCCTTACCATGAGTGGTGTCTTCAAAAACATCGTTATGGTGAAGGCCTAAGTGCAAACCATGAAGTCTTTCAGTACTCCCTCTTGACCAACTACTCCGAAGATAAACTAATTGTGGCATCAGGGATAGGGGTTGAATGTTGGGTGGCTTTATTAAGAAACTTCTTAAGGATTTGATCAGTTGTCATTTCATCTTCTAGAGGTACCTCCCTGCTTGTTCGAGGAGGTTGTGCTTGCGCGGATTGCAAAAATAGTTTACTTGGAGGTACTTGAGTGGTTGGGAGATTCGATCACGTGTAAGAAGCAAACAATGGTGAAACTCCTCGTCTATCATTGGAGAGATGTATGATCAAAATATCTTCACCATACTCCATGATTAATCGCCTTTCCAAGAACTCAATCAATGCTCTAGTGGTTGCCAAGAAAATTTTGCCAAGTAAAATATGAGTTGGAGCTCTTGGTTCCGCATCCACCATTGTAAAGTCCACCGGATAAACAAACATCCGAAATCTTGCCAATGAATCCTCTATGATCCCCCATGGGGTAAGATATTGACTTATTGGCCAATTGTACAGCCATGTCCATCGGTCTTAGGTCATGCAACCTCAATTCTCGATACAAGTCGAAGCTCATCACATTGAGATAAGATAAGAGGTCCACAAAGACATCCTTAATAGTAAACACTTTAATCGGGAAAGGTATGGAGAACAAGCACGGTTCATCTCTCTTGATTGGGGCCTCACGATGAATGAACACTAGATACACTTTCCCTATGTCAACAATAGGATGCTCGTCGAATTCATGTCTAGTGGCCACCAAATGCTCTATGTGATCGACATATTTGGCGAGTTCTTAGGCGTCTTGGATGAGTGGAATAGCCAGTGAAATATCTTGGGCCACGTCCTCCTTATTACCTTGATCAAAATTACAAATTTTGGTTTATAGTCATGTGCTCCGGTATAATATTCAGCTCACTCTTTGATGGCTTGCCTTGCTTCCTATCAGATTTTTGTTGTCATTCCCTTATAATCTTCTCTATGAGCCTAACAGAGGCATACATAATCTTTAGGGTGTCCACGACCACTTTGTTCTCTGCCCTCAAGGAATCCACTTGTGCTATAGAGGTGTGAACAAATCGATCGAAATCATTCATCCATTGATGACAAAATGAAACCCAATCCGATACTCTTTTTTCCAAACGTTCGAATCGAGGCTTCAACTCTTGGCAAGACCCACATGGTTTTTCATTAGTATGATCTGGAGGATGTTCTAGATGCAGAGGAGAAGGGCTAGATTGGTGAGGCACCCTTATATTAAGTGCGAAGACTTGTTCTACCCGAGATGAATCCATATCGCCCTCTCCCGTGAGTTCCTTTAGCTCCCTATTAATTTCGTTTATTTGACTTTGAATAGCTAACTCTCTAGCTAAGTTGGCTTCCTCCTCTTCTATTCGATTTGATAGTTCCTTTACTTGCGTGAGATCATTACATCGAAATCCAGTTCGATACCTCCTTTCGATAATCGCCTTGTATTTCTCTAGTAGTCCATTGAAGAAACTCTCATTGAGACGGTCTTCTGAATGCCCATGATTCAGGTTCAGCTGTGTCAAAACACCAAAACTTTCCCACGCATGCTGGAAATTCTCTAGAGCCTTTTTTTTTAAGGTGACAATATCATTCTTCTGAATAACGGCTATTGTGCAAGCAAGATACCGATACACAAAGTTTTCTATGACTTCACTCCACGGTGGGGCAGTAGCTTGAAATTCCTTATACTAGACGGCATGCTCCCTTCGCGAGTGTAAGCAAAGAAAATAACATTAATTTGATCCTAAGTGTACCCTAGCATCCTAAAATTTTTGGCCGCACTTAAGAAGTACAACATATGTTCAAGGTCACTTTCATCATTCCCTCCTCGCAATTGAGATTGCTGGCAAAGTGTATCGATAGTTCTCTTCCCAATGCGTTCCAATTGGTTTCGATCCATGATGTAAAGTTTATAAACACACGAAAACTCTTTAACCCATGACGAACAAAGTTGGATAACAAAACACAAAACGATAAAACTACTAAAATTATATATAAATATAAGGAAGGAAATAAAGACTATACTAACAACTCGATGGTTTTCTACTAGTTATGGAGGTTCCCCGGCAACGGCGAGAAAAAGGTTGATCGATTCATTTCGTGCAGGTCATTGTCAGTAGTTTCTATGTCTCAATAACTACCCCATCCTAGGGCAAGGTTAACCTAAAATGGGGTTGTCATATAGTGGAAATCAAGGTCATATTCGCTCGGGTCCTGGTAACCTAGCCTACTTCCCACGTTGTTGTTATCTAGCCGATCGGTTTAAGGTTTTGTGTTGGAGGTTTCAAGTGAAATAACTAGTAGAGAGAATAAACAAGGATAAAAGCATTCGGGCAACTATCCTTCACCATAGCATAGGTCTATCATGCAATGTCTAAATAAGTTGGGTTAAGCTTATATAACCATAGCATAGGTCTATCATGCAATGTCTAAATAAGTTGGGTTAAGCAAATATAGTGAGCGAGCTCTTTTCCGTGGGCCTTCGTGATTATCCACATGCCTCTGAGTACGCCCTACATACCCCATTGTCACCTAGGTATAGGCTCATGGTTCTGGGGCTTTAAGAACCAACCTCCTTTCAATGGGTTCTACCCACCTATCACACAATGGTTTCATCTCGGGTTCCATCTAGGAAGGCATTCTTGTGGAAGACCCTATTCAATCATCTTACCCCAATTTTCCAGATGGCACATACCCGTCTAACAATAAAACTCCATACCCAGCGTAAAAGCTCAAGTAGACTAGTAGAGAAGATTAGGGCGATTTAACCAAGCACAATTAAAGTAGACGAAGCATTAAAATCAAATAGACGAACTCATTCATTCAAAACCCTAACATTTTCATCCATTACATAATAGCCCTAAAACTAGGGTTTGGGGTTTAAAACCCCTAGTAGTTTAGAAGACTACTCCATAAAGGTGGAAGAAGATACATAAAGAAATTGGGGAAGACTTGATATTGAGGAAGATGGCTCCTCTCTTCTAGCTTCTCCTCCTTTTCTTTCTTCTCATCTTCTCATTCCTTCATATTCTCTCTCTTCCCTCTCTCTATAAACCAAAAATTTCTATCTCAAAATCAGCCCCCTTAAAATGTGGGAAGAGGTCCTCTATTTATAAACTTCAGGGGGCGGACAAGTTCGCGGCTGAGCAAGGGGAGATCGCAGTCATGATCTTTCCTTTGAGACTGCAATCTTCAGCCGTCGCCGTTTTGGTCTTCAGTTGTTGGGAGTTTGCGGTCTGACTTCACGGTCGTAATCTGTGAGTCATGGCCGTGAACTTCCTCGCCGTCTAGAAAGACGGTGACAGTGATCAAACTGGCGAAACTTTTTGTTCTCTTCTCGATTGGCTCTTCACAAATTTCACGCCCAAGGCCTCCAGATTCACGGCCTCGAACTTGGGTTCACAGGTCGCGATCTTCACCTATGATTTGCAATATGCTTTCTCAGCCATGACCTTCCCCTTCAGGTCGTGATCATCAGCTTCCTTCACATTTTACTACACTTGTGCCCTCTTTCGTACCTAATTCACATATATTGTCTAAAGCACCCTAAAATCAAAACATAATAAAATCAGAACGAAATAGGGATGCAAGCGATGATATTCTTCTGATTATGCACATAAATTAGCACGAAACAAACCTAAATATGAAACACAAATAACACAAATCATGTTGCCAGTTATCACTGTTATGCATTTAGGGTAGGAAAATATGTGTTTTCCATCATCCCACTTTGTGGGATCTGCTCAAAAAGGAATAAATGATTACTAGGAAAATATTCACCTAGTTGAACACAATCCAAATGTGGGTGTTCGATTTGATTTGTGAATTAAATAAATCTAATACCATGAGGTCAAGTTTAAAAAATAGTAATTATTATAATTAAACTGACGTTATAAAGTATGAATTACCTTGTAAATCATAAATGTGTAGTGCAATTTGTAGGTATGAACCCCAACCATAAACTCTATGCTTCAAAATCCATTAGATTTGAACTTTAGAGAACATATATAATGGCATAAATCCCCCTACTCCATCCAAACTATTAGTAATTACCGAAAACAAGAGATCCTCATCCAGACAATTGATAAGCAATTTAGACCAAATATTAACAATTTAAGTAGATCCAGACATTTCGAGAGCTTTCCTTTCAAGACTCAAGAGTACTCCACCCGAACGACCATCAACTAGATGCACACATGTTGGATTTTTCACTCTCGTAACACCAACTATAACCATTGGCAGAGGAAGGCGTACTAAGGTGGGTCCCGAGATTCACATTGGCTTGAGAGAAAATAAGGACATATAAATTTGTTATACAAATTATAGGAAATATGGACAATTACAATGATAAATAGAAAAACCACAAGGTAGCAAATGTTTTTCTTATTAATCAAATCCATTTGTACAATGAGGTGCTCTCTATTTACAGGTACATATTTAATCCTTACAATTTTCTCTATCAATGTACATGAATGTGAGCCAATGAGCCATGAACATGATTCATTCTCATGATCATTGTAAAGAGGTAAATAGCTCCTAATATAAAATCCAATATAGAACCAATGTGACATCTAATGTAGAATTCAATGTGCATCCAAAATATCACATTGTTTCATAATATAAATACAATAGTTAAATGTGGTTGAGATTTTTTTGTCTAAATCTCACCCAATATTGGTAAATATTTCTACTACCAAATAATAATTAAATAATGAATTTAGTTGTCATCGTGATATATAAAAGTTCTAGTTTCTACATAAATAATATTAGAACAAAATACATTTTTGGGTATGAAATTCTTAATAAAAAATAAAGATCAATATAGATCATCAAAATAAAGATCAATATTATTTTTATAATGTATATTTTTATTTTTAGAGTGTAGACCGTGATATATGAAGAGAGTTACTATTCTTCGCACTAAATATTTGAATTTATCACCCTAAAACATTTGAAATTACTTAAAAGTTCTCGATTTAATTTTATGACTAAAACCCTTAAATTTAATATCCCAGCACCCGACCGGTAGTTAGGTGGACTGACGGTGCAGATATTCCTTCTTCCTCCTCTCCAAGCTCAGCACATGAACGCCTAATTTAGATAAAAATCATACATTATGTTAGATGAAAACTTGAAAGGAAAGTCTTTTCAACTTATGATAATTGCTAAGATACTAAGTCAATTAAGACAAACACAACAATTCATTAACCCTATACCATTGACATATATTCATTAACCGAAATTTTTTCTCACTTAATCATAATATGATATTATATTGGTTAATCTGGTTAACCAATTAACCAAACCGATTAAACTTTAGTTTGATGATTTGGTTTTTTTATTAGTTTGGACGGTTTGGTTATGATATTGTATTTAATGGTTAATAAAATTTAGGTTTGCTTGGTTTGGTAATTACCATGATGAGCATTTGAACAACCCTACTTTTGGTGAGTAAAAGGCGTCTAACAATCAATATGTTTTTTTGTCCATGTATCATCATATGAACTTCAGTTTCATCTTTCTTAGTATGATGAATTTAATGAGATAACAATGATTCCAACTCACCTCCATGCCCAACCATTTATTTCCCTCCCTTAAATGTTGGAAAAAAATTTCACCAAAATGATAATTAGCAAAAAAATGTCATGAATAAATATATCATATTGATGCACACTCATGTAACATAAGTTCTCAAAGAACTCATATAGTGTTGCACACCTCAATTTTCCCATGATAACTTGTCGGCATGATGCGAATTAATGCTACCTCATGCAAACTAGCATGTTGAAGTATGAAGTACAAAACACAAAACCCCTTATGCGCATTGAAAGAGCAAAAAAAGTGCAATGCAGCGTGGCAAGATCTTCTTCATACAAAAAACTCTTCAAAAAACATTCATGGGAAGGAAGCTTCTAAGTGTAAGTGTTGAACTTGTAAGCTTCTTAAGATCCACTACCTAAAATTGGAAGTCACGTGTATCATAGAGGTCTAGTGAGGAGAAGTATGATGGGATTAGGTTTGCTTGGGGACAAGCAAATTTCAAGAGTGGGGTTATTTTATGACACATAGAATAGTCTATTCTAACCCCCCACATTATGATCCAAAGTGAATTCACTTCATATCATTAGGGTCATAATACCTTAAATTTGTGCTATGAATGCTTGAAGTGTACTTTAGAAACCCTAAGACTGCTTTTATATGATTGATACGCCTTTGGTATCGTTCTATGCATTTTGAGGCCAAAGCATACTAGTGGACCATTTGGTAGCTATAGGGGACATCGAGATCCAGTTTTTGGAGCAGGGATACAAAGAGAGGATGGTTTAAAGAAACGGCGCTAGAATTGGCGCCCCAAGATGTTAAGCGACGCTTCAGCCGTTGTTTTATAGAGCTCAACTACTTTGCCAGAATGTCACCTTGGAGTCTTCTGATTCATGACCACATGTTTGGAGCCTTCTGATTGACTGGATAACGCTGGAGGCTGGATCTACAAGAATTCCTCCTTAAACCGCCTAATCAAAGCCTATAAATATGTCTCTACATATAGAAATCGGGAGGAGGAGATGAGAGGTCAAGGAAGGGTTGTTAATCTGCCGATAGAGCAACCATCCTGACTTACAATGAGACCAAACTTCGAGGAAGAATCGACGCAAGAAATGGCATCCTTGGCCCTATTGTCTCTACTCGTGGCACTGATTCATGTAGGCATCTAGGGTCTTCATTTCAATCAACGAACACCCATGAACCCCTCCCCATTGTTGGCTAGTTCCTTAGTTGCTTAGGTATGTGAATCCTAGGGGTTCTAACCATGTACAAATTTATGTTTAATTATATATGTTTGATTTCCTCTATTTTGTTATTTTTCAATTCGAATGAGAGCCTAATCGACCTTGCAGTCCTTCGAGGTGCAAGAATCGAAACCCAAGTCGCTTAGGATCAGATTATGACTAAAAGACGCCTCAAGGGAGAAACCTAAATGGTCCAGGTTGCCCATTAGTTTGGGTAAATGAGTCGACACAAGGTGGGATTTAACCAAATAACAAATTGACAGCTCGCATGCCACAAACCAGCGAGGGACACATGGTTAGGAGACCTGGCAATGAATTCCTTCTCTGAGCTCTCACTCATCCAGTAGTTAAGGTTTACTTTTCTGCACCGCGTTACTTTTTAACTTTTACGTTCTATAAAATTGGAGGCACCATAACCTACTAAATCGTTCTCTTTTTCAATAGAAATGTACCTTACTTATAAAGTAAGGGTTCTGCGAGAGACTCTAAGGAAATACGATCATGGACTTAGGTTATGTAAATTTGACTCTGTTCTGCAACATATCAACTCCCATTTTCTCCGTCTTCCTCCTTCAATCACCCTCATTGTTGTCTCTCACCAAGTCTACTATCCCTTCGAACTATTTCAACTCCTGATCCATCACTTCATTGACATTGTCATCACCGCCAGATCTAGATTCGTCCCTAGTTCCACCACTTCATATCCCCAACCTCCAGCTCTAATAGCAATTATAAAATGCTCTGGCTCCGATTAATTGTTAGAAACAAGGATTATAAAGCGAACTGCTTTGATTACCACGATGAAACTTAGAAACTTATTATCATGAAAAAATTTTTGAGCTCAACTACGTCTTCTTATCTAATCAATTTGATTTTCAATGCAAATTAGAAACCAATTAGTTATCCAGTCAAAGCAGTCAAAATCGGGATTTTAACTAAAATAAAAAATTGGGGTAAAATCGGAATCGTAGAATCGTAAGATTTTAAGTACCACCTAGAAATAAATATATAATAATATTAATAAGGTAAATCATTAATAACACAAAGACATATGACATTTCAAGTGATAATTTTTAAGATTAATGTTCCCAAATCATCATTTTAATTGTTATTTAATGCGTAACTCAAAATAATTTATTAGGAGGGGATAGAGCTCATGGGGTTTGGCTCTTGTTTTTCATGTTGTGTCTAGGTAGTTTAACTCAAAGTAGTATTTCGACATCGTCTGCTAAGCATGATTTAAACCTAAGAATAAGTGAACTCTAATAAGAATTTTAATGTCATTGGTTTGGTACAAATATATTCATTAATCAATTAATTTGTTAATAATGATGTTAAGTACTTACAATATTAGGTTTTTTTTTCATTTTCAAATGTTTTTTTAATAGGAAAAATATTTGAGAAGATCCCTGTCATTGCCCTTTCAACCGAAACAGTTTTGCTTCTTTTCAATTGGCTCAAGCTGTCAATTTTGTTCACATAGGATCAAAATCTCGATTTTGGTACGATTTTATGATTTTAACAATTTAAATCCCGATTTTGAACGATTTTAAGGTCCATCGATTTTATAGTGAAATCAGGATCGGAATCTCTAAGTAAAATCCTAAAATCCTACGATTTTACGATCAAAATCTTTTGACCGCATTGTATCCATCACATGTGCATAGACGGAAGGCTGAAAAGTTGGAATAAAGATAAGAAGTATGCTTCTTTGTTGGCTATCGATTTGAGTATGGTTCTCCCGAGCTCAGTTCCTGGTGTCAAAGATGGCTTCATTGAAGCTGGGGTGAAGGGCTAGATCCAGTGTCAAGGTTGGCGATAGTGACATCGTTTTCTTTGTTGGAGTTGAGGGAGAGGGGGGAAGGGGGGAAGGTCGAGGAAGGAAGGTGTATGGGTTGTGTGGGACGGACATAGTCGGGGATGATAGAGATGATTCTTAAGGTATGGAGGAGGCTCAAGGCTAGATCAACGGTGAGGGAGGCAGAGAACTGGAGGGCGGAAGGGTGGGGGAGGATAGAGATTTACTAGTCGCGGTGGGATGAGAAGAGGGTCGGTAGGGGTTTTAATAATTTTAATAATTTTCTTAAAAAGCTTTAAATATAAATAAAATTTTGGATTAAATATTCCATGTCAAATGCCATGTTGATACTGAATGGATTTTCTGTTAAATAGTTATGGTCTATATCGGTCAATACTAATGAAAAAATTATTCATAATAAGATTGTTATATTGAATAAAATAGGACACAAATAACATTTGTTTTCTTCCTTTTTCTTTTTCTCGTTCATAAGGAGTTTTGTATTTGCTAGAGCATTAGACCTTTACTAGTTGAGTAAGATCAATTTTTGTATCTCTGCATTCGTCAGAGTACTTCTTTTAACTCCTACACCTTAATTTGTGTGGAAGGTCAACATAATTGAGGGGTGTCGGAAATTATATCCATGCCCTCAAGAACACATCCTCAAATTGGATATGTTATAACTGCGCTGCTATGGATCGTTAAATCGACGGAATCAAGAAAGCAAGAATACGAAAGCGAGAATCAAACACAGACACACGATTTACGTGGTTCACTAACACATGTGTGTTAGCTAGTCCACGGGCAGGAGAGAGCCAATTTCACTATATCGAGGAGATTACATATTTAGAGGAGATGAGAAGTATTTATACTTCTCCATGTGGGTCTAAACCTAATCCAATATGGTAAAGGAAACGGTTATGATAGTATTTACAAAATACAGATTACAAAGGAGATGAGAAGTATTTACAGCAAGACCCCGTGACTTCCAGTCGTAGCGGCTAATAGTCTGATTCAAGTCACATCAGCAAATCTCCAACTTGAATTGAATCCTCTTCCTCTGAAACCTCTGATGTACTCTGCTCCTTCTCTCTCTCCTACCATCAATGCCCCATAGGACGGAGTCACCGACT
Source organism: Linum tenue (assembly GCA_946122785.1). Classification (NCBI taxonomy): domain Eukaryota; kingdom Viridiplantae; phylum Streptophyta; class Magnoliopsida; order Malpighiales; family Linaceae; genus Linum; species Linum tenue. The sequence continues at coordinate 13,147,668 of CAMGYJ010000002.1, read as the reverse complement.
CAAGACATTCAACAAGTCCAAGCAGTGTTTGAACTTGCCATGTGAAACCGGTTTCATGAACATATCAGCAGGATTATTAGCGGTGCCAACCTTCTTCACCTTAATCCTCTTCTTTGTCCTCAAGAAACGATACCTCGCGTCGATGTGCTTAGTCCTCTCAAGATGGACTTGAACCTTGGCCAAGCATATTGCACTCAAACTGGCGCAATACACCACTGCGTGATCATGATGTAGACCCAAATCACCAACCAGTCCCTTCAACCATATTACCTTCTTAGCAGCTTCTGTCAACACCATATAATCTGCCTTAGTAGTAGAAAATGTCACCACGGACTGTAGAGTTACCTTCCATCTCACTACAGAACTCCCAAGAGTGAATACATAACCGGTCATCAATCTCCTCGTGCCAGCATCTCCAGCATAGTCCGAGTTTGAATACCCAAACACCACGCACTCTGTATATCTTTCGAAGTTATACCATTAAGGTACCGGAAGATCCTCTTCACCGCTTGCCAATGCTCCTTCCCAGGTTGTATCATGGACCTGTTGACAACACTAACAACATGTGCAAGATCAAGTCTAGTGCATACCATAGCGTACATCAAGCTACCTACTGAACTAGCATATGGGACTCTAGACATACACTCCTTCTCAGCCTCTGACTGCGGTGCATAAGCTAAGGATAGATGAACATTTGAAGCACTAGGAGTATTCAAGGGCTTTGCTGAACACATGCCAAACCTCAACTGTATCTTCTAGATGTAGCTCTTCTGGGATAAGAAAAGCTTCTTCTTCCACCTATCACTGTAAATCTCCATACCCAAGATCTTCTAGGTAGCTCCCAAATCCGTCATCTCATACTCAGCACTGAGAAGCCCCTTTAACTTCTGGATATCAGACTTCGTCCTCGCAGCTATGAGCATATCATCCACATACAGTACAAGATAGATCACTGAACCATCCTCCACCTTCCTATGATACACACAAAAATCATATGGGCTTATATTGTAGCCCAACTCAAGCATCTAACTATTAAATCTCGTACACCATTGCCTCGGAGATTGCTTAAGTCCATACAAGGACTTCTTCAGCTTACAAACATAGTCTTCTTTTCCTGGAACCTGGAATCCTTCTGGCTGAGTCATGTAAATTTCTTCCTCCAACTCTCTATGTAGGGAAAGCTGTCTTCACGTCTAGCTGCTCGAGCTCCAAGTCATAATGTGACACTGTTGCTAGTAGCACCCTGATTGAAGTATGTCTGACCACTGGTGAGAAAATCTCATCGTATTCAACTCTTTCCCTCTGCGATAAGTCTCGTGCAACCACCCAAGCTTTAAATTTAATTCCCTCTTCAGAAGTGATTCCTTCCTTCTTCTTGTAGATCCACTTGTTTATAACAATCTTCCTTCCCTATGATCGTTTGACTAGCTCACAAGTTTGATTCCTGTCAGGGGATTCCATCTCATCTTCCATTGCGGCAAGCCACTAATCAACTTCCCAAGTCTGATTCCTATCATGTGGTCGTTTGACTAGCTCCCAAGTGTGGTTCACCTGCATCCACTTCTTCAGCAACCTAAAATGAATATGCCACCATATCCTCAAAGCAATACCTCACTGGACGTATTCTTGCATTCGCTCTCTTCGGTCTACCGGAAGTCATAGACTGTTGAGCTCGTGCACTGGACTCTGAAGTTTCTGGAACTGCAGAAACATCCTCATGTTGATCTTCTCCACCTTGGTGCTCAAACCCACTTTCGTTGAGAGTTTGCAGCTCCTCCTGCTTATCAACATTCCTACTACCTTCAACAACAATAACCTTCAACATGGTGTTAAACATAGACTTCTCATCAAATATTACATTTCTACTGAGTATAACTCGATGCTCAGAAGGTGAGTAGACTCGAAATCCCTTAACTCCATCTATACACCCATCTTTGCCATTGGGTTCAGTTTACCCTCATCCACATGATAATAAACACGACACCCAAAAAATTTCAGTGAAGAGTAATCAGCAAGGTTACCGAACCACAGTTGATCAGGAAGCACACCATGTTTACTGCTTCTGCCTAGAATCTTCTCTCTAGTCCAGCATTAGAGAGCATGCATCGTGCTCTCTCCAACAATGTCTGGTTCGTCCTTTCTGCAACGCCATTCTGTTGGGGTGTATCTCTAACGGTATGATGACGGGCAATCCCTTCATCCCTGTAGGATTCGTTAAACTCAGAACTGCAGAACTCCAGAACTCCAGACCATTGTCCGTTCGCAGCTTCTTGATCTTCTTCCCGATCTAATTCTCCACCAATGTCTTCCACTGCTTGAACTTCGTGAAAGCCTCACTTTTCTGCTTCATCATCAAAATCCAAGTAAATCTCGAATAATCATCAATAATAGACAGAAAATACATGTTGCCTCCAATGGATTCAACCCGTGAAGGACCCCAATAGTTGGAGTGGAGGTAATCCAGTATCCTGTTCGTCCGGTGGATACCCTTCTTGGGAAACTTGTTGCGATGTAGCTTCCCAAACACACAATGCTCACATAATTCCAAATTCTGCACCTTGTGCCCGCAAAGAAGATCCCTCTTTAAATAAGTACAGGTGCTCGAGTGGTTATCATGGCAATCATTTTGTACCGGTAGTATTTGAATAATTTGGTTTGATTAATTTGGATAATTGGTTTGATTTGGTTAAATTTGTAACTTGTTTGGTTTAGGTGTTTTAGTTTGATTTCAAGCACTCATAACTAATCAAACTAATTAAGCAATAAGTCATATAATTAATATATTATATACCCTTACTTGGCAAGCCACTACAGACCACTACAGAGCCAAACATTCCTCCCTTTTGAACCCATCAGGACATAAAGCCCTTTATTATTTTTATACTATATTTATTTTAGTAGAGTATAGACAACGATATATCGACACCAAATTAAGATTAACTTTATACATTATGCTAGATGAAAACCTGAAAGTGAAGAATTTTTTCAGCCTCTGATAATTGCTAACAAACTAAGACATTTCACACAAACACACTCAATTCATTAACCTCGTACCATTCACATGCATTTTTGTTAGGTGTCTACTTCTAATTAATGTAATATAATGTATTAGTTACATGAATTATGTTAAAAGTTAACTAAGTATTTATTTTGATGTTTTATTCAATATATAAATTACGGATTGATGCACTAACAATAATTTTTTTCTCGTGTACTGCTATTATGTTATACTCGTTAATCTGATTACCAAACAGATTAAATTTAGTTATGTTAATTTGGTTTTTGTATTAGTTTGGTCTATTTGGTTATGATATTACATTTCATCGTTTATAAAATTTAGTCTTAATTAGTTTGATAATTACCATGATAATCATTAGAACACCCTAATTAACTTGGAAAATACATTTAAGCAACAAATCCACCAAAAGTCACCCACTTAATCGGGCCTGCACCGATTGATTTGGTCTAGAATCGGATCAATCGAAATAAAATTGGATCATAATCAAACGAATATTGAATACTAAAACCGGATCAAAAGTATATTTGATTAATTTGGTTCGATTTAGTCCGATCTAAATTCAATTTCGTACCTCTTTTCATACTTAAAAAGACAAAAACATTTGTAGGCTCGAAATCAAACCGAAAAATAAATGATCCAATTTGACTTGTTCTCAATATCGACTCTGTACAATTCAGATCAATATAGTCGGATTATTCTCCAACCCGACAATGCATAAACATGAGCACGCAATCACTATCAACAAATGTTAAAAACTTATGTACATAAACGACACATACGGTTTGATATACACAAACCTGTTATCATATTTTCAAATAACATACATAATTGAGCCCTCAATGTCAAACATGAAAGTTCATCTTTATGGCTCACAACTTATATATCAATCACCGACAATAAAGACTCGTCTTTCATCTACATGCAATCCGTCACACAATAACATTAACAACTGAGCACAAAGATGTAGATAAAATATATGACATAAACAAAGCAATGCTACTCAAACAATCATGCACACTGAATAAGACGTTGCCATTGATTTCGAATCAATTAATTACGAGGCATGCCCTCCGGTGGCACCGTGGCCGTGGTGCCGCCATTGGTAAAATGGGAGCCAGCATCATGGGCTTCCCAATCTTTGTTCTTGAGCTCTCGGTACTCCTGACATACAGAACAAGGCCAGCAAGCAGAACACAATCCCCGCCGGAAAGCAAGCTGCATGCCACAGTACAAATTACGTTGCCGAGAACCCCAAATCGATCACTAGGGGTGGGCAACGGGAAACGGGTATTTGGGTATACCCGTACCCGTCCCGTTTTTTAAGGGTTACGGGTACCCAAATACCCGTAATATTTATTATGGAATGGGATTTGGGATTAAGAATTTCAATAATGGGTACCCGCGGATTACCCGCTAATACCCGTTTGGGTAATACGGGTACCCGTAATACCCATTACGATTTATTTCATAAACAAATACATTATCAATACATATCATCAATTACAAATAACTTTAATATACTTTCAATAATAATGTATTAATATGGCTCTGATGCTTCAATAGCAGTTCCAGTAGGCGACCATGTATATGTTGCCATTGCCAACGTGGGGATTAAAGAACTGGGGTATCCAAGGCTGGAAAAGCCAAAGGTACCAATTTGCTACTGCTGTTTGTTTGTTTCTCTTCATCAAGTTGCAGCTTGTCTTGAGAGATATTTGTGTTAGTCCATAGACATGGTACCAGTTCTAAAGAAATACATAAATACCTTGACAAATCTGGCATAAAATTCTTGCCCACCCCTATCGATCACAACATTAGAAATACAATTAATGGAGATTTGAGTAAAGAAAAAGTAAATAAAGATACAACTGCCAGGATCTTTGCAGCAGCCGAAGAGGCATGTGGTCCATTTCCCAGCAGGAAGAGGTGGTGCGGTTGGGTGGTCCCTTTTGTGTATGGGTCTCCCAAACTGAAGAAGACGTGGTTTGAACGTTTCTTTTACGTCAAGCCGACGCCGGGAGAGTGGGCGAGTGAGCACGTGGATGAACCCACTGTGTGAAAGAAGGGTAGCACGGCCGGGTACGAGTCGCACCTCGGCGCGTATGATGGGCTCGATCGAGAATATGCGCGTGCATGCCTCAGAGGATAAATCTTTATCTGGGCGGTGTTCGCGAGGCCGTTTTGCAGGAGCTCTTTGCCGATGGTTAGTTATGTTTCTTTCTCTTTGTATTCTGTCATATTTAACAGATTTCTTACGATATTTTGGTGCAGGCGTTGACTTCTCGAGCCTTGTGAGCATGATGTCGGTGGACGATGTCGTGAAGGCTCCCCGACCTTCGCGCAAGGAGAAGAAGAAGAAGAGGGAGGGCGCGCAGAGTAGCAACGCGCCCACGACCAGCACCAAGAGAAAGGAGCGGGGCCAACCCAGCAGTGCGCCCGTCAGCGGCGCTAAGAGGAAGGATTCGGGGAAGGCGTTGGTTGATGAGAACCCGAAGAAGGCTGCGCGGGTGTCTGAGTCTCAGGAGCGCGAGGCTCCGGCGCGGGAGGAACGACAACGGTCCTTGGTCATTGCCGAGCCAGAGGCGCGAGTGGGTAACTCCCCACATCCTGAAAGGTCGGTGGCTCCTAGCTCGTCTGGAGCCACCGTGCAAAAGAAACTTCCCGAGATGTTGGGGGTACCCCCGGGATTAACTACTACCGCGACGTGAAGCTTCACACTGGCGCGGCGTGCAACAGCCAAACCGCTCAGGGTGCTCTGCGAGCTGTTGGTCCCGTGCTTAACGTTCCGTCCCGGTTGGAGAAATCGGATCCGCTTGTAGACCTGGCTCAAATCCACTAGGCGATAAGGATATTCCTGTTGACGCGTAACATTTCCTTTTCTTGTGGAAAATTTGTGCTAAGTTGTATAGCACTGCCGATACAGGGTTTGTTGGCAACCTTTCGGGCTCAGCAGGATCGTGCATCCACCCGCGCGAAGCTGAAGGCAGAGGAGTCAAGAATTGTTCAGCTGGAAGGCAAACTCGCCGACGCAGAGAGTCGCGCGGAAGTGGCTACCAACGAGGCCAACAAGGCCTTGACCGAGCTCGGCGTCTGGCAGAGCAGGCTGGAGAGTGCTGTGGAGGCAGCGAAGGAGCGTGTCCGGGCAGAGGAGCGCGACGCCATCAGGGAGCAGCTTAAAGCCCAGTTCGCGGAGGAGAAGAGGATGCTGGTGGAAGATCATGCAGAGAAGCTGAGGGGGGTCCGCGAGGACTTCCAAAAAGAGAAGGATGATCTGGTCCGACTCCACACCGTGGCTAAAGCTGAGGCAGTTCGCGCAGCCCAGGTTACGGCAGTTCGTCAATACAAATCGTCCCCGCCTTTCGGGAAGATTTTGGCGGATGCTATGATGAAAGCCGTAATCGCGGTTGGCAAGAAGGTGCGACCCGAGAACCCAGGAATCAGCTAGGACACTCGCGCGATGGTCGAGCACGTCAAGATGTGGATTGGCCAGAAGAAGTCCTTATCTGATTCGGAGCCGGAAGATAACGAGGAGGAGGAAAGCGCGGATGAGGAAGACGCGGGTGAAGAAGGTGAAGAAGGTGGTGGAGGTACAAGGGGTGATGGGGAGCAGACTACCGTAGCGCAGTCCCAAACTGATGAGGCGGGACAAGTGTAGGGGATGCTTAGCATGTTATCATTGTTGCTTTGCTGACTATCTTTCTATCTTTCTTTCGTTGTTTCGTTGTTGTTTTTTTTATGGCGTTATGCGTGTGTTCATCGCTTGCCTTTGTGCTCCCCCCCCCCCTCATTAATCCAAAAGGACCCTCGCGTTTTGTCTTTCACTCGCACTTCCTACCATTGCTATATATATCTTTTGACTTCTCGAATTGCCTGGGCGCAAGTAGTGCAAGACTATTGCTATGTTTTGCTCATTATGAACTAGATGGGCGCGAATAGTGCTCGACTATTGCTAATTCTTTGTTCGTTATGAACTAGATGGGCGCGAATAGTGCTGGACTATTGCTAATTTTTTGTTCGTTATAAACTAGATGGGCACGAATAGTGCTGGACTATTGCTATTTTTTGTTCGTTATGAACTGAGTACTTTTTATTCCTTTGCGACGACGCGCCAAGCGATTAAGATACATATTATGTTGCCTGGTGATACTTTCTGAGATTTTGCGCGTTCCACGTTCTTTGTATCTTGTTGCCCCCCAACTCGCTGAGTTTGAATGTGTTGGCGCCGACCACTTCGCGAATTAGGTATGGACCCTCCCATAATGAGGCAAGCTTGCCGTGCTTGGGGTCGGTGCGAAAGTTCCGTCGTAGCATTTGGTCTCCAAGGATCAGCTTATGTGGAACCAGCTTCGCGTTGTGGTACTTGGCTACCTGCTCTTTCATTGCGGCCAGCCTGATGGCTGCCGATTCGCGCCTTTCCTGTGACAACTCTAGTTCCATCAAGCGTGCTTCATCGTTCGCTTCTTCGTTGTACCCTGTGATTCGATAGGTCAGGGTTGTTGTCTCAATGGGTATTACCGCGTCGGTGCCGTATGTAAGGGCGAAGGGGGTTTCGCCCGTTTCCACTTTGTACGTGGTGCGGTGCGCCCATAGCACCGTGTTGAGCTCGTCCGCCCAATTACCCTTGGCATCGTTCAGGTGGGTGTGCAAGCCGTGCAAGATCGCTTTGTTGGAGGATTCCGCTTGGCCGTTGGCTTGGGGGTAAGCCACCGACGCGAACCTTGCGATGGTTCCCGCATCGTCACAGAAGTCTATCACTTCAGCACAATCGAATTGTTTCCCATGATCGAAAATGAGTGCGTTTGGGACTCCGAAGCGTGACAAAATGTTGTTCCGCAGGAAGCGCGTAACCTGCTGCGCCGTGATGGATGCCAGCGCTTCGGCTTCGATCCACTTGGTGAAGTAGTCTACTACTACGATGATGTACTTGCGCTTCCCTTTTGCTGTCGGGAAGGGGCCCAAGAGATCTACCCCCCACTACGCAAAAGGCCATGGGCTCCAGTTGCCTTGAAGCTTGGTGGCGGGTAAGTGTTGCTGGCGCGCGTTGAGTTGGTATTTGTGGCATTGGTCTGCGTAGCTCTTTGTGTCCTTTTTTATTCCCGGCCAGTAGTATCCATGCAACAGGATGGTGCGCTCCATGCTGCGTGGCCCGGCGTGCATTGCACACAAGCCCTCATGTAGTTCGCGCACCAGGTCGCGCGCCTCTTCTTGCCCGATGCATTTGAGGTAGACGCCCGAGTACGACCGTCGGTACAGTTCTCCTTCAATGAGTGTACAACAGGCCGCCTTTTGCCTTAGAGTCCATGCCTCCTTAGCGTCTTCTGGCACTGTTCCGTCTTGTAAGTATTTCACGATTGCGTATCTCCAGTCTTCGTTGGACGTGAGCTGGGTCGTATTGATTGCTACCTCTGGGCGAGTTTCCTCCTCTTTTTGGATGGACACGAGGCGCGTGGATTCAAAGTCGGTAGCCGTTGCCAACTTGGATAAGGCGTCGGCGTGTGCATTCTCTTCCCTTGGTATTTGCGCATACGTTACCGCTTCGAAGGTGGTGGCCCGCATCTTAACACGCTCCATGTAATGCGCGAGCGTATCTTCCTTTGCGTCGAATGTCCCGTTCAGCTGATTGACTGCCAGAGAGGAGTCGGAGAGTACCCGTATTGTTCTAGCGCCCAAGTCGTGGGCAGCCATCATTCCCGCCAAGATGGCCTCGTATTCTGCAGCGTTGTTTGTCTTCAACGCCCTGAACCTGATTGCTATTTCGTGTACTACGCCGGTAGGTGTGCGCACCACAACCCCCGCGCCGGCGCCATGCTTGCTCGCCGCTCCATCCACGTAAACCTCCCATACGCCTTCTGGCGTCGTTTCGAGGGTGACCCCCTCGGCGATGAAATCCGCTAGGATTTGGGCCTTTATTGCTGGTCTTGGCGCGTATTGAATATCGTACTCCGAAAGCTCGACCGCCCATTTGACCATGCGCCCCGACACTTCCATCGGGGTCATGATCTTTTTTAGTGGAAGGTTTGTTAGGACGGTGATTTGGTGCGCTTGGAAGTATGGGCGCAATTTTTGTGAGGCGCTTACCAGCGCCAGGGCAGCTTTCTCTTTTGAAGAGTATCTCGTTTCCGCGTTGACGAGGGTACGCGAAGTGTAATACACAGGTTGCTCGGTTTTGCCATTCCTTCTGGATATCAGTACTGCGCTCACAGCCCTTGTCGACACAGCGAGGTACAAGAAGAGTTTTTCATTAAGCTTGGGAGCGGTTAATACAGGGGGGGGATACAAGATACGCCTTTAGTTCTTGGAATGCCGCTTCGCACTCCTTAGACCATGCGAAACGTGCGCCATTTTCGAGTGTCTGGAAGAAGGGGGCACATTTGTCGGCAGACCTTGGTATGAACCTTCCTAGTGCCGCTATCTTACCATTCAGGGACTGAATTTCCAGTGCGTTCCGAGGCGCCCGAAGTTGTTGGACCTCGGTGATTTGTTTCGGGTCAACCTCTATGCCGCGCTTTGTTATCATGAACCCAAGGAACTTCCCTGCTTCCGCTCCGAAAACGCACTTGAGTGGGTTGAGGCGAAGACTGTGCTTACGGAGGGCTTCGAATGTCTCGCGCAGGTCTTCCAGGTGTGAGGTGCCCGCTTTCGTTTTGACGATGAGGTCATCCACATATGCCTCGATGTTCCGCCCAATCTGTTGTGAGAACACCGAATCAATCATTCTTTGGTACGTCGCGCCTGCATTCTTCAACCCAAACGGCATCCCGACGAAGCAAAAGTTTCCAAATGGCGTCATGAACGCCGTTTTTTCTTCATCTTCAATGGACATTGGGATTTGGTGGTATCCTGAGAACATGTTGAGGAAAGACAACGTCTCATAATCGGCGGTCGCGTCGATCAGTTGGTCGATGCGCGGTAGGGGGTAAGGGTCTCCCGGGCATACCTTGTTGATTGTGGTATAGTCGAAGCACATCCGCCAGGTCCCTGAAGATTTTTTAACCAGGACCACGTTTGCCAACCACTTTGGATACTTCACAGGGCGGATCAATCCCGCAGCTAGTAGGCGCGCCACCTCTTCTTCTATGGCTTTCAGTTTGTCACCAGTGAACGTCCTTCGCCCTTGTTGCCTTGGTTCCGCGTTGATTGGGACCGCGAGGCAATGCTGAGCTATTTGCCTGGGCACTCCTGGCATGTCCTCTGTGCACCAAGCGAACAGCTCCTTGTATTCCTTCAGCAGCGCCACGAGTGGTTCGATCGCATCACCGCTGACGTGAGTGGAGATGCGTATTTTCTTAGTCGGCTCGGCGGGTTCCAGCGCGACTTCGAAATCGGAGTCCATGGATTCTGGGCGGGGCTCCTCTGCTCTTGGGTCGACGATGTCTGTCTGGCGCACCTCACCGCGCTCTTCCCATGTCGTTCCCCTTGCCTCTCCGACTCCTGTTGGGGTGGGGAATTTGAGCTTCTGGTGACACGTCGACGGGAGGGCCATGAATTTCGCAAGGAACGGTCGGCCAAGGATGCCATTGTGCGCCGATTTGCAGTCGACGATTGTGAATTCCACTTGCTTGGAGACACGCGGCTCTTGGTCTCCAATTACTACCGGGAGGGTGACCACTCCAATTACCGGAACTCTCGTCCCGGAGAACCCGACCAGGTTGCCTTGCGCGCGCTTAATTAGGCGCGGGTCGATGTCCATTTGGTCTATGGTGCTTTGGAAGAGGATGTCAGCCGCGCTACCTCCGTCTATCAACAGACGGTGGATTTTGCAGGGACGATGAGTAGGTCTTCTGATGGGACCCCTCGTGGGAACTCCGCATCGTCGAAGCTCAGATTGAACTTCGGCCGTGCGTCAACTGCCGCGCACTCCATTGCGCGCTCACGCTTGGTTTTCTTCTTGGGGCGATCCCCCTCGACCGTTACCACCCCTATTTCTTTGCGCACTACATACTCACCCGTGGCGTCGTTGTAGTCGGCTTGTGGAGGTGGTGGTGGGTTTTGGGGGCCCTCAACTCGTTCTTCCTTCCAATGAGTGAACTCGGTCAGCAATCCTCGCCGTATGAGGCCCTCTATTTCGTAACGTAGTTCTCGGCAGTCTTCCGTCCAGTGACCCATTGCTCTGTGGAAGTCACAATGCTTCTTGGGATCGCGCATGTGGGGTAGGGACTTCAACGGAGCAGGCCAATTGAGCTTATAACCCTTCTCGCGGAGAACGTGGAACACATTCCTTACGGAATCGTTAAGAGGCGTGTAGGTGTTGGGCGCGCGCCTGTCTGGCGATCGCCCGCGCTGAACTTGCTCTTGTGGGGGAGGAGGGTGGCGTTTTGGACCACTGTGTAGCTGCACCAATTGGTCTCGTGGGATCGGGAGCTGCCGACGCCCCTGTTCTTCTCGCGGGAATTTTGCTGGTTCGAAACGCCTGACAGATCCCGCCCCCAGGGTCTCTTCCAGCGTGATCGCCTTTTCGATCTTCACCTCCAATTCTGTTGATAGCGTTACGGGCCTTTTTGCTAGCGCCCGCTTGAGCTCCATGTTGTTGGTGGCTTCCATAAGGTGATGGGCGGCGGTTTCGGGGGTGAGATCGCGCACAGTCATTGCCACCCTGGACCATCTAGCGTAGAAAGCCCGCAGGCTCTCTCCCTCATTTTGCTTGATGTCTATCAGCGCCTTGAGGTGCAGAGGTCGCCTCTTTTGGGACGCGAACTTCGTTGTGAACAGAAGTATGAATTCCTCGAACGAGCGGATGATTCCGTTCGGGAGCCTGTTATACCAATCGAGGCATGTTCCAGAGAATGTTGATGGGAAGGTTCTGCACAGCGCCGCGTTGGAGTTGGTTTGGAGTTGCATCCACAGGCAGAAAGTGCTCGCATGGTCTTCGGAGTCGGTCGTGCCGTTGTACATTGGGAGGGTGGGTGGCGCTCCGCTTAGGTGCTCCGCCATGATTTCCGCTCTCAATGGTTGGTGGAGGAACTTTCTAGGTGGGTTGGGTCGGTATTCCGGAGACAAGTGTTGCTCCAAGAAACTGAGGTCCGCCCGCCCTGGCGGCTCGACTCCCCGCGTTTCGCACGCGGGGAACTTCTCCCAAGGCCTGTTGAGGCGCGACTGCCGTCGCGTCCACTGTTGCCGCGGCCTCCGTGCTCATCATGAGCGCTATGACTTGGCTCATTTGTTTTTGCATGTCAGCTATGACACTGTTTTGCTTCGCCACCAGCTGCCTCATTTCTTTGGCTGTCAGCTCGGGCTCTTCCTCTTTGATAAGCACCGCATTGAGGTTGCTGGCTTCTGCAAACGCCCTCGGGTCGGTCATCGCCTTGATGGGCGTTGCTTCGTCAGGTGTGTCGTGGTTGCGTTCCGCCATTGGTTGATTTTCTTTTGAGTTTCTTCTTGGCCCCACGGTGGGCGCCAATTGTTTGAACCTAACTGAGTGTAGGAGTGAGATTCGGGAAGAACGTGGGTCAAGAAGAACACAAGAGGGGAAAATCGTCCAGAAAGATCAGAACCTGAGAGTGGGAGTTTTAGAGAGAGAAGTTGATATTATAGAGATAGAATGTGAAAAATGCGATCTCCCTCACCCACCAGAGTAAATGCCGTATTTATAGGCTACAAGGTGGTGGGTGAGTGGTTGAGTTACATGATGTGACAATGACATGACCACTGACATGTCAGGGATTTAGGCCATGCCTCCTAGGACATGTCAGAGGTGTACCTACGACCATATCTAGGACTCTGATGTGACCATCCCTCGGGAAACGCGACGGGGCTTTTTGCGGCTCTGTGGTCTAGTCTCCGCTTGTTCCTTTCCATTCGTGCGTAGCCTGTGCCGCGCTCGAACTCTTCGCGCCAAGGCGCACTGGAGGTCTTTGATCGCGTCGCTCTCGAACTCTTCGCGCCAAGGCGCACTGGAGGTCTTTGATCGCGTCGCGCACTAGCGGGTCCGGCGGCATTTGGGCTTGTGTTTGGCGCGTGTCCCTAGCGTGGCTAGGTCCGAGTCACATGCCCAACAATTATTATTATTATTATTATTATTATTATGGGCACTGGATTCATTTCCCGACCGTCGGAACAATTAATTTAGTTATAGATTTGATTTAGAGATGATGATATAGGGAGCGGATCCAGTCAGTAACTTTGTGGTGAGTAACAATGCATAACTCAATTATTATTCGTCACATCAGCGTCACCTCTCTCTTGTAAAGTTTTTAATATTTTTCCCTTAATTTTTAACGGACGATTTCTCACTCATTTTTAGTCGGAATTGAAATTTTTTTGCACAGTTAGATCAAATTAATTTGCTCTTCAAACTGATATCCACTTTGATATATTTTTGGAACAAATAAATTTAGCCATTTTTTACCAGTCTATACCATATGGTATTGACTGGTATTTAAATAAGAGCATAGCATATGGTATGAAAAGTGTACCATGGTGTTATGAACATATCAAGACAGTAGGATGGTTGAATACATCATAGTAGGAGTATACTAACTGTCATTTACGACTTTTAACATTGTGAACTTGTTCATTCTGTTTACAAATTTCCAAAAACGACTTAAAAACGAAGAATTAACCATATGGTATGCATTTGGTAACGATAGACATTAATTTTTTTCTCAAAAAATATTGAAAATGGATCTAATTTTGTAGAGCACAACGAATTCATTTCATCTGTCCAAAAACATTGAAATCCGAGTTAAAACGAAGAAGATATGAGACGATTAAGAAAACAAGGAAAAATAAAAATGGTTTTAATTCTCCACCGTTAAATATGGATTTTCTGAATAAAAGACTCAAATTTAGTTATGCATGGGTGCATAATATCCGGTGCCTATGATATATAGGGTAATAGAGGATCACTATTCGGACGGATAGTGATTATAATTCCGAGTAATCCAGATTATTTATATATGATACACGCGTGTGGTGCCTTCGTTATTGTTGTCCGCATTCCCATGGATTGATATAATTCTATCGTTATAAATGGACGAGACCCCAATTATGGCGCGGTATGGCATGGACGTGAGCTCTTTGGCCGTCCATTTTACTCGCTTTCGGCTAGGTTAAGAAACAATATGTAGAATGTACGTACTACTTTCAGAAAATAAAATAAGTAGTGTTGTATGTAGTAGCACATGTCAAATCCAAATGGCAATATAATCTGTTGAATTGGCTCTGAGATATTTTTTTGGTTTCTCAATTTTCGGCATCTAATAACAAATAACATTCATTTGTAGCATTTAAATTGTGTATATGGAATCAGTTTACTCAAGATACGACCTCAATGATACCATGTTCATCATGTCATCCTATGTCTTCTCTCTAAAAGTCACTTCCCAGGCAAGCATGGGGGTTGCCGCCGGAGACCCTTGGCGATTGGCGGAAGCTTTCTACTCCCCATCCCTGCCTTTCTGTGATATTCCTCCCTTCGCCGATATGTTTTCTTGCTTCCCTTTTGTGTTCTGATGCCTGACCCTTCTCTTCTTCTATTTTCCAACATGTGTTTGGCTTTCCTTTCAGATTTTGTAGTTCTTCTTTTCCTTATTTGGGTCTTCTTCCTCTTCCTGATATGGATTGAGCTTTTGTACTCTGATTTGTCTTGAGATCTTGAGATGATCATGTTCTAAGAGCAAAGGAGGCTGGATCTAACCTAGATCTGGTTAGTTTTCTCCTTTTACTTCCTTTGTCTACCTCCTTGCTTCATCTTGTAGGTCTTGATATTTCGGAGATGTGGCCTCCTGGCTTGGACTTGGCTAGAGAGTTTTGAAGAAGAAAGTTCTTCCTTCTTGATTCATCGCTGGTCGTCAGGTTGATAGGTGGTTTCGTTGTTGCTGTCATCGATTGGCTCGGGAAGCATGGGGTTCGGGATGGTGGCTTGCTTTTCACCCTTCCTTTGATCTAAGGTCAGGTTGATCCGAAGGTGTTCTTGTGCGAGCGGTGGACGAGGATTCTTCCAGCGGCTGCGGCAGCTTTAGAGGGGCAATTTGGGTGCTAGGGTTTGGGGGTTAGACATGTGTTTTGGACTCGGTCTAGGCACTATTGGGTTACCAGATTTTCAAATGGGGCTATATCTTTAGCAAGTTTTTAAACTTTGGTTCTTGGTTTGTAACTTCGCCCATTTGCTTCTTAATGGATCCAAACTTTAAAAAAAAGGCTTATTTTTAATTATGTTTATAAACAATAGAGTGTTTCCAAGAATCCAATTGAGTTAATTGTTATTAACAAAAATGACGATATATAAAAAGAATAGTCACAAAATCGGGATGGGATACAGTCACAAACCCTTAGGGGGTTGTGAGATTAACAACTCACTTCCTAGCCATTGGATACACTCTCTCTCTCTCTTGTCTCTTTATTCATTTTTTCAAATTGATGGTTAGTTTTAAAAGAATGGTACTTTTGGAAGGGATAAATATTACCACACCCAATTATTCTCCCTCCCATAATAATAAATAAAAACCCTAACTCCTCTCTCTCCCCTCCTCCCTCTCTCCAGAAGACGACACCACCGATGCCGCCCTCCACAGCCGTCGTCGCCCTTTGCCTCCCACCACCCCTTTTCGAGCCCTCCATCGTCGCCGCCATGTCCACAATCCTCCGCCTCCCTCCACACCCTGCCGTTACCAGCTCTCTGCCGCCACACTCCTCTGTCGTCGCCGTCGCGACTCGTCTTCTTGCCTCTTTCGGTGTGAGTCCCTCTACGACTATACTCTTCCTCTCCTCCACTTCGTTTTTCATATATGTGACTTTTGGATTTTCAAAACTGTTTTTTTTTCTTCTTCTAATGGTAGTGATTTTCTTCTGGTAGTGGTATCATTTGGTACCACTACCATTCGGTACCAGGTAGTGCATGGCACGCAATCACTACCAGGTACCACATGATAGTAGTACGCTACCACTATCAACTACCGGATGGTAGTGGTATCACTGTACTGGTAGTGGTACTAGTAGTAGTAGGAGCGTACCACTAGCGTCCTGAAGGATTTTGCCGGAAATAGTCCGCCGGTAGGAAATTCAGCCAGTCAAACTGGAGTGGTTGTTGGAAAAGGAAGAGAGAGAGTTGTATTTATTGTAGGATTTAATTTCAGAAAAGCATGTATTTAATTTGTATTTTTAATTCCCAATCTGTAATTAATACAAAACTAACTAATTAATAAATTCATTTTTTTTTCATACCCAAAATACTTTTGATTGTGAATCTCACAACCCCCTTAGGGTAAGTGATCATCCCGCCCCTACAAAATCATAGCTTGTTGTCATGCTAATTTAATTATATTTATGGAATCATAAGTGTTTACACCTAAATTTAGCTTTGTACCACATTGATTATTCACAACGTGTAACACCCTAACCCGGCCAGGTACTAATTTTTTACTAAAATACCTTGTTAATCTGTGAAACAAATCAGAAGTGAATACTTGAAACAAATAACGGTGAATTTTCATAAATGACCTTAACTAATACTGAAAGCAAACTTTAACTTGTTAAAACAAAGCCCTAACACTTGGGCCAAACTCAATCATAAAATCATAAATTTAATCTCCAGTCTATATTCATAGTCATAAATTGAAATAACTAAAAAGTCTCTAACGTTATCGATGGTAAAAACCTTTGACAAGATATCCTTTGTAACGCTCGTATCGTCCTCATGTGGCTTGCTTCCCTCGAACCGCTTATCACGACCTCGCTGCTCTCCTAGCTGCTTCTCTAGCTCTTCCTCTTCAACTGGTGAGTGAGTTCGGGTCAGTCTACGCCCTTACGTTTGAAATCTCCAGTACTTGAATACTTTACTTAAGACACTTAACTGAAACTGGTGGAAGTTGTCTGTACTTCTACTTTAAAAACTTAACTCTTAAAACTTTTGGGGAGTTAGAGTTACTCTCCTTTCTTAAAGCTCAAATCTTGACTTACTTTCGACTGACAAGGGGATCTCTCACTAGCTAGTCCGGTTGCCCAACTCATAGGTATGAGAATCCGTCCAGGCTTTTCTTGAACTTAAACTTAGTTAGGGGAGTCGTAACAATTCATCCCCCTAACATCTTAAACTTATAGTGGTGGCTCTTCACCACGATTCTCAAGAGCATAACTGCTACTCATCTTAAAAGTCTCAAGAGCATAACTGTTGCTCTATCTCAAAGGTCTCAAGAGCATGACTGCTGCTCTATCTCAAAATCTCAAATGGCAACAGACTGACGCTAGCTAGTGACTAAAAACACCTAAAACGATTTACCTTCTTTGAAGGTGAAGTACTTCTTAACAGGGAAATGGTTTCCCAAACTTCAACAATAACTCATAAATGTAAAGCTTCAAAGTAACAATAAATCTTAAACATTTAATTCAAATCATAGCTCAAGTAAAGCACATATCATCAATCATAAGCACAAACCATGATAGCAACCACTTCACAAAATACTTAAAACTCGTAAGACAAATACTTGAAAATACGTAAGGCTTATAATTTACCCCTTTACACTCACCTTAGGAAGTCCTCTTACTTGAATAGGCCACAAATTTTATGTGCTTTGAGATAAACCAATCCCCTTTATTAACCTCTCATGCGTGGTCTCCTTTTCCTTCTTCTCCTTTCCCTGCTAGTCGAACAATGCATCCCAGACCAAAAATCCAATTGCGATGTGAATAGTTCTTATGATGGCAATTATTTACTTTCAATTATAGGTGTCAAAACAGAATCCGATTATACTAACCCGCCCGATCAATCCGACCCGTAACCTGACTGCAATTCGAATTGATTAAAAGTCAACAACCCATAACCTGCCCGATCCATAACCCGATTGCCCTGCAACCCGACTAACACAGAACCCGAGTAACCCGAACCCGATTGACCCACAACCCTATTAAACCTGCAACTCAATTAACCTGATTGACCCAAACCCGACCAACGCGTAACCCAACCGACTCAACCGGAAATTCACCTAAACCACTTGAATAATTATTATATTAAATAATACATAGTTTTTCATAATAAAGTTTTTCATTCTAAACTTAGGTAAACTTCTTTTTTCATTTTGTATAGGGAGTTTAAAGAATATGAAACTTACTTGATATTATATATTTTAAGAAAATTACAAAAATTGAAACATGAAAGGTCACTTGAATACTAAGTTCTTTTCTCCCTTCCTCAATCTTGAAGGATGTGGAGGTTATATGTAATAATTTTTGTGGGGAGTGGGGGAATCTCGAACTAAAGGGCTGACTGCTTGGCAATTTATAGCTTTGCCTAAGTTTGAAGGGGTTTGGGAATAAGGGATTTCAGGTTGTGGAATAAAGCTTGTGTTGTACGTCATATATGGAACATACTGCAGAACACGGGTCGTTATGGGTAGCTTGGATTAAGCTATATCTACTCAAAGCTATAACTATTTGGGAGATCTCCCCTACAACTGTTGGATCTTGGATCTAGAAGCGAATCCTTAAGCTAAGAGAGTATGTTTCCCCTTCATTTCAAGGGGAGAGAGTTCTCTCAAGTGGTATAACCTAGCTATGCCTCGTTTTTCTATAAAGCGGATTCGGCAAACCATGAGTGTTCAGCAGCCTTTGGTGGAGTGGGCACCTTTGCTTTGGGGAAAGTTTATCATACCTAAGCATTGTGTTTAGGTTTGGCTTATTGTTCATAACATGATCTTCACCAAGGATAAACTCCTTAGTTGGGGGAAGGTTGCAGATCACCCTTGTGTGCTCTGTCCAGGGGGTGATGATTGGAGAGGCCATATTTTTGCTGCTTGTTATTATTTCCAAGCTGTGTTGCGTGGTTCCCTGTCAGGATAATTGATTCTTGACTATATTGAGTGGCCTTTGAGTCTACAGTGGGCTGTTTTCCAGTAGGATGGGCAGAAATGAGTGGCTGCTTAATTGGAGAAGTTGATCTAGGTGGTAGTGGTGAGTTGTGTGTGGAAAGAAAGGTGTTCTCGGGTTTATGGTGATCGAAGAGTCTGCTCTCCCCTCTGGTTGGTGGCTCGTATCAAGTCTGAGATTACTTGTTTAGCTTCCCCGAATTTAGAGTTGAGTATAGCAATAGAGCATTTTTATAGTTAGACAGTTTTGTTCGAATTCAGTTGTTGAGTTGTAAAAAGTACACTTGAGAGAACCTTAGTTATAAGGTGTTCTGGAGCTTAATAATAATTTTTTATTGCGCATAAAAAATACTATGTTCTTTAATAAAATTTAAAAAGTTAATATAAAATCAGCACATTATCAATATTAATAATGAAGAATTAATAATTGAGATCATGGATAATATGAATATAATATACAAATTAAAATTTTGGTTAATTTAACTATTCAAGAAATTTATCAATTAAATACAAATAAAGACTGAAAAAAGGCCAAGTAGAGAGAAGAGTGCAGAGTGAAAGGTTCGCGTGGGTTTTCCGATCAGCTTCCCCCAGCGGCCGGCTCCGGCACCTGCGCCTGAGCAGCTCCCTTTTCCCTCCTTTTCCTTTTCTCATGAGTGACGAGAGGGTCGATTCATCTGCCTCTGAGGTTCTGGAGAGAGAAGCAAAGGGGATCCCATCGAAACCCTGGGAGTCGTTATTTGGCATTTCGAAGGCCAATCGTCTCACGTATATTCCTCCGGAGGTCATCAATGGTGGTCTGCGAATGCCCAAGGTGGTGCGAGAGGCAGGTGTGGCGCGTTGGAAGAACTGTCTGGTAGGGCAATTTCTTCAGGACACGCCGCCTCTTCATGTTCTGCGTCGATGGGTTAACAAGCTCTGGGGAAGAGATGGAGTGGTTAGGGTATCTTTGCTGTATGACAAGATGCTGTTAATTCAGCTGCCCAATCAACAGGTATGTGAGTGGATCCTTGAGAATGGTCCGTGGTTTTGGTTCAACAATCTGCTCTATCTTAGGCCATGGGTTCCAGGTATCAGTTTTGAGGACTTGGGCAGGAAGGCTTTGCCCATCTGGGTTCATCTGTCGAATGTCCCGTTGGAATACAATGACTACCAGGGGCTGAGTAGAATTGCCAGTTGGGTGGGGGTTCCTCTAGGGGTGGATCATACCACTCGAATGGGGAATAAGCATGGGTTTGCGAAGGTTTTAGTAGAGCTAACTGTGGAGAGTGACTGCCAGGATCATGTGTTAATTTGGCCTGATGATGAATCTTCTATTAGAATTGGGGTCACATACTGCAACCTACCTCATGTGTGTCCTCAGTGCAAGCTTTTTGGGGTTTTTTCGTGTGCTGGTCATAAAAGGGAGCAGTGGGTTGTGAAAGAGAAGGAGCAGGCAGGGGTCTTTCAAACTTGGCCAGTGGAATTGGAACCAGTGGTGATTCAATCTGTTTTGCTGAACATGCCTGTGGAAAGTAAGGGTAAGGAAGTGTTGGTTAGTGAGGAAGACCCCCAGTTGCAGGCTATTTTTGTCAGTCCCTCGGTTACTGAGGGAGCGAGTATTGTTCCACAGAACTTGAAAAGGTCTTTTTTGACGGTAGCTGGGTCTCCATCTCCAAAGCTGCCGTCAGAGGATGAATTTCAACGAGTGGTAAATGGGGCAAAACCTCGGATCTGGTTATCTCATGACAGTACCAAGACTTCTGGTCAAACTGCAACCTCTTCTTCCTTTAGTGTGTTGAGCAAATTGGGGGACACAGAAGCAAGCAAGGTTTTGGAAGCTCCGAAAAAGAAGGATGGTAGAAAGAATCAGTGGAAGGGAGGAGGGGGGAAACCCCCAACTTCTAAATAAAAGTTCTATTCTGGAATGTAAGGGGGTTTAACAAAACCTCCAAGCAAAAGGACTTAATGCAAGTCCTTTGTAGAAACAAGGTGGATGTAGTAGCGGTTTTAGAAACTCGAATAAAGGCAGAAAAAGCAAAAAAGGCGATTGAGGAGGTCTTTTCTGGGTGGGAGAGTTGTATTGACTGTACAGACTCAAAGCTTGGTAGGGTATGGCTTTTTTGGGTTCCTGAGATAAAGCTGCAAGTGTTGAAGCCTGGAAAGAATTTTGTGCACTGTTTGGTAGAAGACTTAAATAAGGATAGCTTCTTTTTGACGGCAATATATGCTTCAAATGAGGAGGCTGAACGTCTTGCCACCTACAAAGAGTTAGCCAAATTGAAAGTAGCTCGATATCCATGGATTGTAGGAGGAGATTTTAATGCAGTAAGGATACCAGAGGAGACTTCTAATCAGCAAAGTTCAACTACTAGTATGGATGACTTTAATAGTTGGATTGATGAGATGGAACTGCTAGATTATAGAACTACTGGTCCTCATTTTACATGGACAAATAGACAGGTTGGTCATCCAATTGCTTGGAAACTTGATGAAGCCTTGGTTAATTTGGATTGGATTGAAAAGTTTAAAGACTGTGTAATGGAGGTGTTGCCTGCTCATTTCTCGGATCATTGTGGGGTGCAAGTCAGTACCACTGCTCTAATACAATCCTTGACAAAGCCATTCAAATATTTTGAATTCTGGGCTGAGCATCCGTTATTTCTGGGGATTGTTGAGAAAGCTTGGAAAGTAGAAGTTGCAGGGAACCCTCTGCAGATAGTTCAAGGGAAACTGAAAGAGGTTAAGAAAGCATTAAAACAGTTCAATAAGGAAGTTTATGGAAATCTTCAAGACCAAGTAAAGGAAGCGGAGGCTATTCTACACAGGGCACATATTGAAGCATTCTCCAACCCTACACCTGATCATTTTGTGGCAGTTACTCAGGCTACAGAGCAGTATGAGCAAATTTCTAGAGCCTATGAGAGCTTCTATTGGCAAAAGTCTAGAGTATCCTGGTTGACAGTGGGTGACAAAAGCTCCATTTTTTTCCATCAGGCTGTAAAAATCCGAAATTCTAAAAGGGCAATCAGAAAACTTGTAAAAGGCACAGGGGAAGAAGTATATCAGACAGAGCAGATTGTAGAAGAAGTAATTAGCTTTTATAGGAAGCTGTTGGGTGAGATAAATGTGGATATTAACCCGAGTGAAGAGGAGGTGAAGAGGCTTGTGCAAAGGCAAATCCCTCAGGCAGATTGTGAGGGTTTGATTCGTGAGGCTGTAGTCTTTAGCATGAACTCACAGAAGGCTCCTGGCCCTGATGGGTTCTCTGCGGGTTTTTTCAAGAGGACCTGGGGAATCATTGGTGAAGATGTGGTCAGGGGTATTCTTTTCTTCTTCAGCTCAGGTATCCTCCCTAGTGGGGTTAACTCTACTGTTGTTCCTTTACTTCCAAAAACTCCTACTGCTGATTCATTAAAACACTATAGGCCTCATCTCTTGTATAAATCTCATATACAAAATCATTGCTAAGGTCCTGGCAAATAGAATTAAGGGGATAATGTCATTGATAATTAGTGGTTCCCAGTCTGCTTTTATAAAGGGAAGAAGTATCATGGACAACATTCTAATGGCTCAGGAACTGGTTAGTGGGTATAATAGGCGAATGCTGTCTACTCGTTGTGCTGTTACGGTTGATATAATGAAGGCGTTTGACTCCGTGAGTCGGAAATATCTGTTCTTCATGATGAATGCCATGGGATTCCTGCTCTTTTTTTAAAATGGATTAGAAGTTGCTTACAAACTGCACACTACAGTTTTAATGTAAATGGGAGTCTCTGTGGGTTTTTTAGAGCCAGGAAAGGGGTGAGGCAGGGTGACCCTCTGTCGCCTTACCTATTTACCATAGCCATGGAGGGCCTTTCTACTATGTTAACTGAGGCTAGCAGATCAGGGGCTCTCCCATTTCATCCGCAGTGCAAGAGAGTTGGTTTGAATCACCTTTGCTTTGCTGATGACTTGCTCATCTTTACTAAGGGGTCTGCCCAGGCTATCATGCAGGTTAAAGAGATTCTACACAGGTTCTATCAGATCTCGGGCTTAAATAACAACCCTGTCAAATGTGAGGTCTATTTTGGTGGTGAGGCTATACTCTACAAGCAGAATGCTTTGGCTCACTCAGGGTTTCAGGAAGGGAAGCTCTCAGTCCGTTATCTGGGTTTGCCTTTATTGTCTGGCAAATTATCATCAGTTGAAATCGACAGTCTGGTTGAAAGGATTACAAAGAGAATCAGGTCTTGGAGGGCCAAGAAGCTATCATACACATGGAGATTGCAATTACTTAACTCGGTAATTCAAGGAATGGTGCAGTTTTGGATGCAGATGTTTATTTTCCCAAAAAAAGCTCTTAAGCGAATACAGAAAGTCTGCTCTCAGTTTCTATGGCATGGTTTGGATGAAGGCAGGGCAAAAGTAGGCTGGGACCAAGTGGCACTCCCAAAGCGAGAAGGTGGACTTGGGGTCAAAGATTTGGTGGCTTGGAATCAGGCCTGCACTATTAGAATGATTTGGTTATTTTTGATGAATTCAGGGGCAATATGGGTGGCATGGATGAAAGAGTACAAGTGTAGGCAGTGTGATTTGTGGTCTCTTAGAGAACAGTACAGTAGTTCGTGGGCTTGGAGAAGAATTCTCAAGCTTAGGGCTGTGGTTCTCCCCTGGTTACAGGTTCATAATGATGTTGTCTATTGGGATTTGAGGGAGATGGTTGTTTATTCAATCCGTCGAGTATGGGATACACTGAGAAACAGGGCCTCTAGAGTATTGATTACAGACTATTTTTGCTTGCTGCAGTAGTACAGAGTACAGAAGCGTTGTGAGGGTGGGGATGTTGCGGAATTTGGGATGACTATCCCGCTTTCGTTGTATTGGTTACTTTCAGAAATAAAAAGCGGCTGATTCAAAAAAAAATACAAATAAAGTAAAGTAGTTGGTAAATTGATGCTTTTGAAAAAAGAGGAAAATTTGGGTGTATTCAACTTCTTGGGAAGAGAAAGAAAGGAAAATTTGGTTCTTTGAATTTTTTTTAAAAGAAACAATGGAGAATTTTGGTGTTTTTGATTTGTGGGAAGGGAAAGAAGAGGAAAAGTTTGGTTCTCTTGATTATAAAAGAGAAATACGGAGGGAAATTCTGAGTTGTCAACTTTTTGTGGAAAAAGAAAGAGGAAAATTTGGTTCTTCAATTTTATGGAAGAGAAAGAGTAGGAAAATTTGGTTATTTCAATTTTTTGAAAGAGAAAGAGCAGGGAAAATTGAGTGTTTCTAATTTATGTAAGGAGAAAGAAGAAAAGAAATTTTTTTTGTGAAAAGAAAGGAAACAAATTTGGTGTTTTCAACATTTTGGTTTTTTAAAATTTTAGCCTTTGAAATATGAATTTTTAATTTTTATATAGAGGGCATGACTAATTAAATTTAATCTTATATGCTTTGAAGATTAATATATATGGTGGCGTCTTCGGTGCACTCACTTTTTTGGGTGCATTCAGTGCATTCGCTTCATAACCGTCATTTTAAACATGTGATTATGTCAAAATGATGTCAATCATCACTTATGATGTGATGAACAATAACGCACATGAATTTGCACAAAAACCATTAAAGATTAACTTTAATTTGAAGGATTGAGATTTGAGAGTTTAGAGATTTAGGGTTAGGGTTTACAATTTGGGGTTTAGGGATAGAACTCAAAATTGGAGGTCTAGGGCTTAGGGTAATCCGCTAATTAGTTATTATCATCTTTTATATCATCATATTACACTAATTCTACAAATTAAAATTCAAAATCGGGCACCTTAAGACTAGTTTTTGAGTTGGGTGCATTGAACACACTCATTTTTGTGAGTGCACTGAAGTAGTCACCTATATATATAAAATTGTTTATAGTCTAATAACTAAATTAACCATTAGTTACAACAATCATTTATTTTATAAAAATTCACTAAATTTGTCTACATGTTTTCTATGCATCTACATTTATTGCACGTGGTTAGGGTATAGGGTATATGGTATAGACTATAGAATATATAGTTAGGGTATAGCAAATATCACTTTTTATCTATGTTTCGAAAATCAAAGTACGAATTATACTTTAAATTAACTATACTAGCAAAATCACAACTCATAAGTATATATGGTTAGGGTATAGGGTATATGGTTTGTGTATAATAAATTGGTTTAGGGTATACGATCAACAACACATACTAACTTCCTATTGCGACTGAGGGTAAGGTTAAGTGTATATGATATATTTCATTGAGTAAGTTATGATTGCAGTCACAACAATTTTACTACATTTGATAGCTAATCTTTAATGGTTCAATTTTAGGGTAATTCGAACAATTTTACAAATAACTCGTTTGGCAACAGTTCAATGAAGTTATTTGGGCATTGAGTTATTTCGAAATAACTCTTTTCACCACTCTGCTTTTGTGAAATACCACATGCCAAATACCAGATTTGCATGGTTATACTAAACAAGATACTTAAAACCAATTACTACTGAAATAATACTAAAATACCAAATAAACAATTAATGGTGTCTTTTGGTTGCAAATGTTGATATCATCATTACTATTAGCTAGTGTATTTTACCAATTACGATTAATTACATAATAACAAGTTTGCAAGTCATACAAATTAATTCAACATTTTGACTATTTTTTTATTTTAAATTAAGTATATATACGAGGTAGAAAGAAATTGGTTAAAAATTGAGAAAAATATTTTAAATTACTGTAATAAAATGTGTAAGTTGGTCATGATTAAGGAGTACGTTACTCGATGTACTGACCCAAACAACCTACAACCCGATCCACCCGCAACCTGCTTGACCCATAACCCGATGAACCCGCAATCTGATTGAACCCGAACCCGATGAACCCGCAACCCGACTAATCCACAACCCGTTTAAACCCGAACCCGCAACCTAATAAACCAGAACCCGACTAACCTGCAACCCGATTGAACTCATCCCGAACCCTCCCAAACTTGCCCGATTGACACCTATACTTGCAATAGGGATGATGGCATGCACTCACACGCACAAAAAGCAGTGGCAAAAACCACAATATACACATCACTTACCCAATTGATCACATCGCCTGATCTCCATCACTATACCTCTCCATAAAAGTCATCACCCCGCCACTTTATTCGGCTCAAGATGGTTATGCACCCATCAATAACTAAATCTGGACCCTTCATTTCGAAAATCCAGAGCTAAGGATGGAGAAATAAATGTCATTTTTATTTTCCCTAACTTTCTTAATCGTCTCATATCTTTTTTGTTTTAATTCGGATTTCAATTTTCTTTGCACAGATGGAACGAGTTCGTTGTGCTCTACAAAACGAGATCTATTTTCAATATTTTTTTAGAATTTTTTTTGTGCCTCTCGGTACCAATTGAATACCATTTGGTATCTTCTTCATTTTTAATTCATATTTCAAAATTTTTGCACAGAAGGAACGAGTTCATCAAGATCTATTGGATCTACAAATTTTTGGGCGAACAAATTACAGGACCAAAAAATACCACACAATACCACCCTAGTACGAGGTGGTATCTTGTGGTACACAATGTTAAAAGTCTTAAATGACAGTTAATATACTTCTACTATCATGTACTCAACCATCCTATAGTCTTGGTTTACTTATACCACCATGGTAAGCTTTTCAAACCATAGGTATGGTCTTATTTTCATACCAGTCAATACCATATGGTATAGACTGGTAAAAAATGACTCAATTTTTTTTGTTCCAAAAATATATCAAAGGGGATATCATTTTCAAATGCAAATTTAATCTGATTTATCTGTGCAAACAAATTTAAATTTTGACTTAAAACGAAAGAGAAATCGTCCGTTGAAGATGAAAGAGGAAAAGATAAAAGGCTTTCCAGGAGAGAAAGGGATGTTGAAGTGATACTGATGTGGACGAATTACTCATAGTTACTCATCATAAGGTTACTCACCGAATCTGCTCCCACTTCATTCCTCGTCTAGTTCTCTCTCTCGCCCGTACGGCTTGGACTGCACCCGCTTTGTCCTGGCTGATGGGGTCATGATGATGGAAGGTAAAGAATGACGACAGTGGAGCTTCGGCCGAGAGCGGGGAGAGCTGCCTGTTTCTCTTTTTTTTTCAGCGAATGATTTTAACGGGTTGGGGGGAAAAAGAAGTTGTGGGGGGCTTAGAATAGGGCAAGTTTGTTACTCACCCGTCAGTAACTATTTAGTAGCCGTTGATCTGGGGCGGACTCATCGTGTGGCTATGATTGATGTGGGGATGGTCATGGGAATTTTTGTCTGTTTATTTGAATTAATTACTTTCCCTCTTTATCCGTTGCGAGTCTTTTGCGCGAGCTAGAATTGTGTTTTTGGAGAGAGAAAGTGCGAGTAGCAACTTAGAAACAGGGAACCGAGCTATGGAGAATTTTTCTCTCCATAATTGTTCGACGACGAGAACTTAGGTGGATTACCTAAATCGACGGCGAGTTTATCTACTGTTAGATATTAGTTTTTCTGATTATTCCTGTTATGTCGTTAACTTTTAACCTCGCGTGATTCTTTGAGCCTTCTGTCGATCTTTGGTTTCGTTGAGCTTTCTGTCGATCTTTGGTTTCGTTGTAGGTTTTCGTTGCGATAATTGCTAGTTACATTGAGATTTTGTGTTTATTTGTAGGTTTTCTAGATTCTTCCCTGTGTGAGTTTCTTTGTGTTTCTGTTTAGCTAATCGAGCTTGTTCATGATTTTTACTGATTGGTTTATGTTCATGTTCTTTGTGTTTTGGTGTTTTTGCGGGATTCTGATGAAATGAGTTACGAAAATTGTGGCGAGGTTGTTCCACTCGATAGATTTGTTTCTTTATCTAGCGTTGTAGGATCTAGTTCTTCATCTAGCGTTGTTGGAATTAGTTCTTCATCTAGCAATGTTGGATTTGGTCATTCATCTAACTTTTGATGTATCAGGAGGTAAGATATACAAATTTGTTTGTTAATTGAAGTTTGAATGTGTTAGATACCATATGGTACCATGGTGGTAATTACTGGTATATGCCGAGAGGTGATACCATAGTGTTGTGTTGTGGTACTATTGTGATGTGTAATTAATTTTTACCATATCATACCATGGTGGTAATTCTTGTATCATGGTTGTAATTATTGGTATAAGTTGAGATGTGATACTGTTGTGGTGTGGAATTAATTTTACCATATCTTACCATGGTGGTAATTACTGGTATATGCTGAGATGTGATTCTGTTGTGGTGTGGAATTCATTTTACCATATCTTACCATGGTGGTAATTACTGGTATTTTGTCATAATAGTATAGTTATGTGTTTCCAGAAATAGTCTGTTGTTGTAATTGGTGTAAAACAGTATACCATGTTGGTTTTTGTGAATGAAATACACTTTACCTTATTATACCATGGTGGTATTATATTTGTACATATTTAATATGTTGCTTTATAATGTTTGTAGGTTTCAATGGTATATATCTGAATGTTCATGATTCTTGGAAGGATTTACAATTCAATACACCAGATGATGCATATAATTTCTATGTGGATTATGGGAATCATGAAGGTTTTGGTGTGAGGATTTATAACCAATCAGCATGTCTGAAGCTCAACGGTGGTTCTTCAGCTGTTTATTATATCAAGTATTGTTGCAATAAGGAAGGTTGGAGAAAAGGTAGCGAGAATAACCCTGATAATGTAGGTCTTGTTGATACGAACTTTGTTCATAATGTTCCAAAACTCAGGGGTGGATGTAATGGTGCTTATATATGATTGAGGTGGTTTAAAGAGTTGAAATGCTACAAGATCTATCGTTGGTATAATGTGCACAACCATGATATTATTTCTGAGTCTCGGCGTCACTGTGTGAGATCCAGCAGACAAATGGCTCCTGTGTACAAGATGTTGGCAGAGGTGAATGATGTTGCTGGTATAGGTGTGACTTCTTCGTATAATGCAATTAGTAGGACTGGTGGTGGTCGAAAGTTTGTTGGGTTCACAAAGAATGATTTGAAGAACCATCTGCAAACTGTGAGGACGTTATCAATGGAGTATGGTGATGCGAATGCATTGCTTGCATACTTTAGACGTCAAGCACAGTTGGATCCTGGGTTCTTTCATGAGGTGGAGGTTGATGTTGAAGAGAACATTGCTAGTATTTTTTGGGAAGATGGGAAGATGCGGATGGATTATCATTATTTTGGTCATTCAATTAGTTTTGATACTACTTACCTGACTAACAAAGAGTATCGACCACTAGGTATGTTTTCTAGTTTGTTGTTTATTATTGTCTTTGTGAGTTTGTATGATTATTTCTATCATTCTGTATCATGGTTATATGAGGTGGTGTTTGCGTTGTTAGAAGTTTGTACCATATGGTATGAGTTGGTATTGATTAGTGTTTTGTTCTTAAAAGTCTTTACCATATAGTACGAGGTGGTATTATTGTTATTTGTATCTTCTACCACGTGGTACGTGTTGGTAGAATTGTTTTTACTCACATTTTTTTATATTTTTGTAGCTTTGTATGTTGGTTTCAACCATCATCACCAACTCACTGTCTTTGCGACTGCTCTTCTATATGATGAAACAACAGCAACATTTGAATAGCTTTTTGATAAGTTTTTGAAATGCATGGGAGGTGTGAGACCCTGATCAATGTTTACTGATCAGGCTACTGCAATTGCTGCTGGTATAAGGTATGTTTTCCCAGATTGTTTTCATGGGTTGTGTACATGGCATATTCCTCAGAATGCGGTTGTTAATCTGGGAAGTTTGTGTGACTCTGATTTCCTTCGTGAGCTTAGTTATTTGATGTTTAATGCTTATGATGAGGATGATTTTGAGTATAATTGGAAGAAGATGATTGAGAAGTGTTTTCCTGTAAAGGGACCTATGGGACACAGTTGGTTACAGGCCATTTACAAAGTCAGGAAGAAGTGGTCTTCAGCCTGGGTGAATTGTTATTTTGGTGTAGGAATGAAGAGTACCAAGCTAAGTGAGTGCTGCAATAGTAATATTAGACATTACTTGCAGTCAGAGTTTAACGTTACTAGATTCTTTGTCCACTTTGAGAGGATGCTTGATAATAAGAGGGATGTTGAAGAACAAGAAGAGTACTATGCGTTATCTAGGTTGGCTGATTCTCGGTTTTCTACTAGTCCTATTGTGAAGCAAGTTGCTAATGTGTATACGCCGAAGATATTCAAGTTTTTCCTGGATCAGTACATGAAATCTCTTGTGTATAATATTTTTTCAAATACGGAGATAGAACCAGAAGGACATGTAGTAATGTTTGATGTCTTCATATTGGAGGATGACCTTACAAGGTTAGATAGTAGGGTGTTGAAGGTTGTTTTGATAATGGCGAAATCAAGTGTTCCTGCCGTAAGTGGGAGTCAAGTGGTTTGATCTGTAAGCATCAAATGAAGGGATATGATATGTTGTGGTCTACAACATGCAATCTGAAGTTCCAGCACATTCCTAGTAGTTTGATTTTGAAGTAGTGGACAAGAGCAGCAAAAACTGGAGGGAACTTTTGTTTTGAAGTTCCGTCTATTGATAGTCCAGCGAAGTGCCGGTCTCGTCTATTTAATTTGTCAGTTGTTTCTGCATCAATGATCAGCAGGATTTCGTTAGATGATGATTTGTATAAATCAGTCATGGCCTTCATGACTGATTTGATCAAAAAGTGTGAAGTCCTACCGATTATTGAACCTGCTGGAACAAGCACGTCTTCTAACTGTGACGGTAAGTTTTTTTTATTGTTTAGAGTTTTGTGTTTTGATATATGCAATGTTTGAGGAGGATGATTTTATATATATCATTGATTGTAGTTTGTTTTTGTTATCTTGGTATAGATGATGTACCGGTCCGAAAAGTGAAGGGGTGTAAGCCTAAAAAAGATTCATTCAAGCATTCGAAACGACCAATTCTAGTTGCGGAGACTGCAAGGGCTGTAAGTAAGAAGAAGAGAAAAACTAGCAGGCTTGAGGAGGAGAATTGGAAGGCTGTAGAAGAAAGGTTGAGGCTAAAGCTGTGATAGTTGTTTAATTTGTTGAATCATAGTTTTCATAGAGGATTATGGGAATGAACGGTTGAAGCTGGTTGAGTTGTTGAACCTATTTTGTTCTTTCATATTTGTTTTGGTTTTTTTGGATATTTTTCTTGTCTTGTTGAATTTATTTTAGGTTAAATACACTTTTATATCCAAAACTTTCACGGTTGTGCCAATAATATCCAAATTTCCCGAAATACCACTTATATCCAATTCCTTCACATTCTTTAACGCTGTTTTTGGATATACAAGTGTATTTAACCAAAAATATATTGTGAAATGGATAGATTTGGCAAAGAACAACTTTAAAACATGGGTATAAGTGGTATTCCGGGAAATATGGATATTATTGGCACAACCGTGAAAGTTTTGGATATACAAGTGTATTAAACCTTTATTTTACCATGTCATACAATGTGGTATAATTTTTTTTTTGCAAGTGCAATGTGGGATTGTGTGTGGTAAGTGTTTTTGCAATATCATACTATGTGGTATAATGTGGTAATTTGATGTTACCATGTCATACCATGTGGTAAAATGTAATAATTTGGGAAGTGGGCATGTGGGGTTGTGTTTGGTAATTGATTTTACCATGTCATACCATGTGGTAAAATGTGCTAATTTGGAAGTGGCATGTGGGGTTGTGTGTGGTAATTGATTTTACAATGCCATGTCATGTGGTAAAATGTGGTAATTTCGAAGTGGCATGTGGGGATTGTGTGTGGTAATTGATTTTACCATGTCATACCATGTGGTAAAATGTGGTAATTTGATGTTAGCATGCTATACCTTGTTGTATAGTGTGGTTTTTTGGGAGTGCGTTGTGGTGTTGTGTGGTAAGTGATTTTATCATGCCATACCATGTGGTATAGTGTGGTAGTTTGAGAGTTATTGACACATGTAAAAGATTATTATATTTGATTTTAGTAGAATGCTAAGTATTGGCTAACATAATCATAAACAGAACATATCACTTAATCATAACACACCCATAATATGTTGTTTGACATCTAAGTACTAGCACAGATAACCATAACATTAGTTTCATACCATCCTACTAACTAACACAAATGAAGTGACTACTGAACATTGTGAGTTTGTTCTCAAAAGCTTTGTTATACCCTCCTACTACTTGACACAACCATATTAGAAGTCTCATGTCCTTTCTTTCAAATCTTCCTCTTGATCTTCTTATTGCAGTACTTTGTTGAAGCTTTCATGATCCTGTCCCGTTCAAGATTGTCTTCATCAAGAATGATGTCCAACATCAGGCACTCTCTTTCTTCATTTATCATATCAATCCTCTTCCAATCTTTGGTCAGGACACTGTGTGTACTTACCTTGCCAGTGTCTCATCCACCTGATTATGTACATCCCACATAACTTGAAGTCTGGTTGTGTAACCTTTTCGAGGTTGAACCAGATAAACCTTTCCCACTTTATTGTCTTGTGTGTAAATTGTGTCTTCATGTAGTTGATTGCGTACTGGACAACCCTCTCTGCCGTATTTTTGTAGTTCTTTTCAAAAGTTTTGTGACGTAGGCCGTCGAGCACTTCAAACCTTTCTCCTTTGATGTTCACACAAATCATGATGTACTGTTTGTTATCATAGTAAAGGAAGAACCACTGCAAAAGAATTTTTAGAAGAAGTTTACTTGGTAAGCACTAAAAGTATATCTTGAGGTTTCTTGCCCATTCTTTTTTGCTGATGTCCAAGTCCACTTTGTTGTAGTTATCGTCTGGAGTTAGTGGAGGATTGTCACTGTCAATGTCAAGTTGACAGTCACCTTAAAAGTTGTGGTTGTTATTTTGTGTTTTATATATGGGTTTTTAAGAACTTTTGATAGAGTATGGGTGGGTTTACTTACTGCCAAAGATCCAACAAAGAACCACCTTTCGAATTTTCCTTTTTTTGCTTCATTCCTGTTCATTCGATCTCCATACCAGTCGATGACATCAGATGTGATTTCACAACTAATGTCATTCGACTGTAATGACTCCCTTTTCAGTAAGAATGTTGCATCCTTCCTCCTAAATATTATCTCTTCACTGTATAAAAGCACATCACAACGGGACTTACCGTTTCCTCCATTTTATAACATCAAACCATAGCTTACCTCAACAAACCATATCTTACCACATCTTACCATATGGTATTAAACCAAAACAAAACAGGACTTGTGGATTACTCCATTTTATAACATTAAACCATAGATTATCACATCTTATCATATGGTAATAAACCAAAACAAAACAGGACTTATGTTTTACTCCATTCTATAATATCAAACCATATCTTACCATATGGTAACAAACTAGATCACAACAGTATTTATGGTTTCCTCCTTTTTGTGACATCATATAACATCATGTCATTTTGATATTCTACTAATAGGATATTCTGGCTTACCATAGAATACATTAGAAGTTTTAAGATGATGACTTACTTGTTGACAACTTTCTTGTTTTTGCATCTTATGTACTCCAGGATGTTGCTGAACAGGTCATTAGGTGTTGTTTTTGCTGGTGTTGTCATTATTGCAATTGGTACCGCATTCACGACACCATCCTTTATTTCCATTGGTGCACTTTATGATTGTAAAGCAATTGGTTGTACAATTGGTGTATTTAGGTCCTCGAGGTAAGCATTTAT
Source organism: Linum tenue (assembly GCA_946122785.1). Classification (NCBI taxonomy): domain Eukaryota; kingdom Viridiplantae; phylum Streptophyta; class Magnoliopsida; order Malpighiales; family Linaceae; genus Linum; species Linum tenue. The sequence continues at coordinate 13,114,154 of CAMGYJ010000002.1, read as the reverse complement.
GCATTCACGTGCTTCCTTGAGCTTCTCTTGGCTGTTTGTGTACAGACCATGCTATATATGATTCCTTTTGTGACTGCATGGTTTGTGGTTGCGTTGGTGGTGTTGTTCTTATTGCCTTCTTTTCATTTCCTGTCACATTCATACCGCGATTCTTCTTTTGCGAGGCTCTTCTGGTTGATTGGTTGCTATGGTGGTAGTCAACTTTATTGTTGTTGTTGGTGTTTGATGGTTGAGAGGGCTGAGATCGAAGGATGGAAAGTCGTCTTCTCTTGTCACTTTAGTGTTCTCAGTAGCCTTGGTTGGAAATTTCAGAGTCTCTTCTCGAACAACATCATCTGACTGTATTTTCTCGCTGTCACTCTCTGCAGGCTTTTTTGCAGATTGACCTTGTTTCTCTTTTTGTGGTGTTTCCTTATGAAGATCCATTAGAGCTGCTGTTTCGCTAGCTCCTTCTTCTCATGTTTCTTTTGCAGGTTTGTTTTCTGGAACTCCTTTTGGGGTGTTTCCCCGATTCAGAACTTCTTGAATAGATTGTGCTGGTGCTTCTGTTGCAATTGTCACCAGTGGAACTCCTTCTTGGTTGCTTTCCGTATTCACACCTTTTGGATCAGATTTTGCTTGTTCTTCTCTTGCTGCTAGTTTTTCTGGAACTTCTTTGGTGGTTCCCTGGTTTGAAGTTTTTGGAACAGATTTTGACGATACATTTACTTCAATACCAGAATCATCTTGCTCCTTTTCTTTTGGCTTTGGTGTCGGTGCAGCAAAATCGACTGTAGTTGGTTGTGAATCATCTTCTTGTTATGTTCCCTCCTTGTTCTTCTTTTGCTTCTTGTCTAGCTTTGCCTCTTTGAATATTGTCTTCAGTGTTTTATCCAAAGTGGCATTGATTTCTTCATCGTTCTCTTCTTCATCATCTTCACACTCACTGTCTCTTCCTACAACCTCATTGTCAGACTTTTCTCCTTGTTTGGGCTGAACATATTCATCAGAGCTTTCTTTCTGAAGATTCTCTTTGTGTTTGAGCAGCTTGTCAAGTTGGGTGTTGTACTGCTCTTTGATTGCTTTCATCATTACCTTCATCGATGCTTCAATCAGTCTAATTGCATTCTCAGCCTGCATGAGTGAATTTTAGTTTTGTAAGATACCATGGTGGTAATGTGTGTACGGTGTATAGTTAGTTACCATAGTGATAATGTGTGTATGGTGTATAATTAGTTACCATGGTGGTAATACATGGTATTGACAATTATTATCACTATGTTACATTGTATTAGCATGAATTGGACAACTGGAATATATTTAATTTGTACTTACTTGGTTGACTGTTTTGATATTCTTCAAATCAAAGTTTAGTGATGATGACTGGTCTGGAGTTTTGGTTCTTTGTCTTTTTGGTGATTGATGGACTGCCTCATTCTCATGGTCCTCATCAGTTGTATCATCAGCCTCATCAACAACATTGTTGGCAAGCTTTGCTAGCTGGGTCAACTCTTCTCCATTGTAGTGGCTCTTGATGTTCTCAAAGTTGTTTTGGACCTTGAGATCATCATAATAGCTTACTGTTGTGGTTCGAAGCTGGGTTGAGAAGTTCATTTCGTCCAGCTTGTACGTGAAGCATACCTTTTTTGTAGTAGTTGGCAATGAAGATAGTTGTACTAGTTTTTTCAAAGACTACCATTTGTATATAAAATATATGAGTAATAAGGTTGATATGGCCGAGGGAATGGAGACTTACTGTAAGGAAGTGAAGATATGCATTGATGTAATGGTTTGCTGATTTCAATCCTTCATTCATGTGTTTGAAGAAGTATTTGCACCAGTTGTAGCTGGTAAAATGTTTGAGTTCTTCAGTCTTCAATTACTCAAGCATGTTGAGTTCAGTAGTAGGGGTTGAAGTTGGACACAGCAAGCCTCCGGTGACCAGCAGAAAGAATAATCGTAACCATTTCTTAGTGGTTGTTGTTGTAGGAAGATCTTTTTCAATCTGACTGAGCTTTACCCTTGGAGTTGTTCCTGACTCGTCTACTTCTAGTAGGGTTTCTATTACATAATCTGCCGCGTTGTCCCAAGAAATTTTGGAAGGTACAACTTCCCTTTTTCACCATTGGCAGACCATATACTCTATGAAAGTCGATTGGTGATATTTTCATGTAGGTCCAGTCAGGTAGCTTGAACGATTCTGTCCTTGGATCGTATTTGTTCATTGTGAATGTTTTACGGAGAGAAAACCTGCGTTGAATAGAATTGGATCGCACCTTGATGACTTGATATATACACATGTTTTATCTATAATTCTTGTGCCGTTTGAGCCTCCTTTCTCGTATCTTAGGCCGATTTCATGCTAGGTTGTTCTCGTTTGTGTTATTTCAGGTCCTAGTACGTGATTGGAGGTTTGGGAACGAGTTCGGGGTCGATTGGACGAAAGTTGGACGTTTGGCGAGAAGCTGAGGAAACCACACGGCAAGACCTAGCAGCCACACGGTCGTGCGGCGTGGCCGTGTGGAATCCCAATACGCGGGCAAGGCCACACTGGCCGTGTACTGGGTCCCTTGAGGCCGTGTGGAAGTTCCAGGGACGTCACACGGGCAAGCTAGTTTTCCACAAGGCCGTGCAGCTCTGGTCGTGTATCAATCGTGGAGGCACTAAATTGGAACGTTGCGCTTTGGCTCTCACTCGGGCAGACTGGGAATCCACACGGCCGTGTGGTCAGGAAATTCTGGGTTTTAACCCAATTTTGAGCCTAAGGAGAGAGAATCGAGTTTTTGAGCAAAAAACAGAGCTTTAGAGAGAGAAAGTGCGAAGAACAAACCCTAAGAGCTATTTTGAGTGGATTTCTCACCATTGAAGCCCAGATTGCATCCCTAGGAGTGAAGATCGACATCCCAGTGCAGATTATCCTCATCTTTATGAGTATGACTACTCTGATTTCTATTTTCCTCTCTCTCTATGGAGTAGTACCCTCTCTCACTTGGGTATGAAGAACCCTAGTTCCATGTGTTAGGAATCTTGATTGTAATGACTAAGGATTAAGATACTGATTGGTTATAATCGATTGATGCATGATTCATTGAGTCAATTGAAGTCTGATCATCTTTTCTTGTTTTCTGCTGCAACTTGAGATAGATAGAATCTTATTAGGTTGTTAGAGCTTCATCAATCGATAGTGGTAGATTGGTTATACGAGAGTTAATTGATTCACTGCTTTGTACTGGAACCCAATTCCAGGAGTGGAGTTCTGTGCTTATTGCCTCGGCAGTCTATCCCGGTGAAGGCTAATCGCCTGCCGATTAGCCTGCCTGAGAGGGCTTGGTCAGCTTAAGAGATTCCAAGCTACTGTCGGATCTTCCGCAGTTTAATCAACAGTTAATCAACCCAAGGTAATTACAACCTCGACCTAACTAAGGAGCTAACGGGACTCATTCCCGAGTGACTCTTCCCTTGATAAAGAACTTTGAACCATTTCCTGTTTTCTTACTGCTTTTAGTTAAAATCACAATCACTCGACTTAGTTTGCTAGATAATAGATAATCACAGAGTAGGCAGTAGATCTAGACCCCGGGTTGACAAATAGAGCTTGCCACTTACTGCATTTCCGGACTGCGATTACTCTTGGTCGCACTTTGGGGTTGTGTTTTAGCATGTCAAGGTTTTGGCGCCATTGCCGGGGACTTCTAGGTTATTGTGGAAACGTGAAAGTTTGTTACTCTAGCTTTTTCTTTACTGCATTCTCTATCTTTCACCTTTGTGCCTTCACGGGTTGTGTTTGCATTCTGTGTGCAGGTAGTGCATGACATGTAGGAACTTCAAGTGGGATTTAAAGGCGCGACTGGCTGCGGAGTAGGCTCTAGCACAGCTGCAAATTGCGGAGGAGGAAGAAATGGGTGACCTACAGAACAATGATGTGGTCATCCCCGAGGAGCACACCATGGGGTATTACTGGACCGCTAGAGTCGCGGACATGAGGTCGCCCATCCAGCACCCTCAAGTTCTATCAAATAACTTTGAGGTGAGCACCTCTCTCATCTCCATGCTGCGTGGCTCGCTGGTATTCCGTGGCAAGCAGGGGGCGTGCCCCCCGATCACACCTGAGGCGATTCCACGAGCTCATCGATGGGATCAAGATCAATAGGGTCCCAGCCGATGCCATCCAGCTCAGGTACTTCCCATTTACACTGGAGGGGCAAGCCAATGAGTGGTTGGATACTTGACCTCCAAGCTCTATCACCACGTTCGCCAACCTGGCGGACAAGTTCCTCACCCGCTACCATCCTCCGTCCAATACGGCGGACCTATAGAAGCAAATCACCCACTTTGCTCAGGATGAAGATGAGACCATTCGGGATGATTGGGAGGGATACACAAGTCTTTTCCTCAAGTGTCCCAACCATGGTTTTACCGACGCCTTCAAGGTGGGCACCTTCTACCATGCCCTCTTACCGGAAGACAAACAGCTGATTGACTCGGTTTGCGGCGGGAATATGCTCACCAAGACACCGCCACAACTGAATCAACGTTTGGAAGAGATGGAAGAGTAGGGCTATGATTTGGGAACTGCGAGGAGATCGAGACGAGCACCAGGGCGGGGTGTGCATGCTGTAGCCACCCAGTCGTCTGATTTGGTGCAGGTGGTATCGAAACTGGTTTCAGCCCTCGATTGCTCTGGAATGATTTGAAGTACAAGACAGTAGCAGTAGATGCACTTCTAGTGGTGTGAAAGCTCCCATCACACCGTGGAGGACTGTCAGGCGATGAGGGAGCCGTCTACTCCCCAGGAGCAGGTGGACTTCATCAGCAATGTCAGGCGTTTCGACCCCTACAGCAACACTTACAACAAGGGGTAGCGCCTGCATCCCAACTTCTCCTGGGTTGGGGCCAATCCTAGACCACCAGTCTCCCAGGGACCGCCAGGCTTCCAGAGGCCTCCTTACCAGCCCATACAAGGGAAATTTCAGCAGCAGCAGCCTCTTTACCCGCCTAGAGAGGGGCCGATTCTCCTCAGTCACATGTGTGGCCATTTCAGCATTTAGTGGCAACCCCCACAACCCAAGTACAGAGTGACCCAATGGCGGATTTGCGAGATCTGGTGGGTTCTTTGGCCACCTCTAGTGCAAACAAGTTCAGTAATATCTAGCAGTTCATGGAGAAAGCTTCAGGTAAATTCTTGGAGCTATAGAAGCTGGCCAGAGAAACACGCAGGATGTGCTGCGGGATATTCAGACCCAGCTTGGGAGTGTTACACAGGCTGTAGCCCAGAGGACTCCTGGTACTTTGCCCGGTCAGACCATCCCTCATCCGCAGGACCCAAATGAGCACTGCAAGGCCATTACTACAAGGAGTGATAAGATGACTGCTGATCCACCTATCCGGGAACAGGAGAGAGAGACCCCTGATTCAGCACTTCCAGCTAATGAAGAGGAAATGGAGAAGGAGGTTGAGGTGCCTTCTCCTAAGCCGCAACCAGTGGTGAAGGAGTATGTACCGCCACTTCCCTTTCCTACTCGGTTGCACAAAGACCGACTGGAGACTGAGTTTGCCAAGTTCATGGCAATGCTAAAGCAGGTAAACATAAGTATGCCCTTCGTGGAGGCATTATCGAAGATGCCCAAGTATGCTAAGTTCATGAAGGATCTCCTCACCAACAAGAGAAAGCTTGGGGAGCTGTCAACGGTGATGCTCAACGAGGAGTGTTCTGTCATCCTGCAGAACAAACTACCAGAGAAGCGAAAAAGACCCAGGGAGTTTTACTATCCGTTTCATGATTGGTAGTTTGCATATAGGGAAGTCCTTGGAGGATTTAGGCGCTAGCATAAATGTCATGCCTATAAACTGTTTAAAAAGCTAGGCCTAGGTGAACCCAGTAATACTAGGATGAGCGTTCAACTTGCTGATAGATCCATTGTGCATCCTAGGGGCATTGCAGAGGACTTGATAGTCGCAGTAGGGTCATTCTCATATCATGTTGATTTTGTGATTCTTGATATAAATGAGGATGTCGATGTGCCTTTAATACTAGGTAGACCTTTTCTCGCCACCACCAAGGCGCTCATTGATGTGAATGATGGGAAATTAATTTTGCGAGTTGGGGGTGAAAAAATCACCTTCTCTGTTTCTGATAATATGAAACACCCCCAGCTCCATGATGATTTAGACTACTGTGATGTTATTGCTGATTTTGAGACCGCACTCTCCATCACGAGTGCGGGTACTGACGATTTCCTCGAGCGTTGTCTTTTGCTAGGGGAACAGGCATCACAGGAGTTGAAACTGGAGGAGCATCTCGCGGAGCTAGACAAGGCCACGATCGAGGGGCGAGAGAAACCTTTCAAGCCGATCCCTATCTCACCCCTGATTGCCACATCATTGGAGGAGCCACCGGAGCTGGAGCTTAAGCCCCTCCCCTCTTACCTGGAGTATGCATTTCTTCGGGAGGGGAATAAGCTCGTGGTTATTATCAGCTCGGATCTGACACCCGAGCAGAAGAACAGGCTGGTGACTCTGCTGCAGAAGTATGCCCAGGCCATGGCGTGGAAGATAACAGATATCAGAGGCATTATCCCATCCTTCTGCCCCCGCAGAATTCTGATGGAGGATGAGGTTAAGCCAGTCAGGCAGCCACAGTGGAGATTGTCTCCTAACTCGGAGGCTGTGGTCCGGGCAGAGATTGTGAAGTTAATGGATGCAGGGATCATCTTTTCTATATCTGATAGCAAGTGGGTCAGCCCCACTCAGGTGGTCCCAAAGAAAGGCGGGATGACTGTGGTTCCGAATGAGAAGAACAAGCTGATCTCGATGCGGACCGTGACTAGCTGGAGAGTCTGCATCAATTACAGGCGCCTGAACGATGCCACCAGGAAAGACCATTTTCCCCTACCTTTCATTGATCAAATGCTGGAGAGGTTGGCAGGCCATGAGTTTTATTGCTTCCTGGATGGCATGTCTGGTTATTTCTAGATTCCTATCGTGCCAGAGGATCAGGCGAAGACCACATTCACTTGCCCCTTCGATACCTTTGCTTACCGGAGGATTCCATTCGGGTTATGTAATGCACCGAAGACCTTCTAGAGGTGTATGCTGGCGATCTTCAACCGACTGGTCGGAGAGATCATGTTAGTATTCATGGATGACTTCTCGGTTTATGGAGACTCCTGCACTCATTGTCTCCATAACCTGGAACTCGTTCTGAAGAGGTGCGAGGAGACTAATCTGACTCTCAGCTGGGAGAAGTGCCATTTTATGGTTCGTGAGGGGATTGTGCTCGGGCACAAGATCTCCAAGTAGGGGATTGAGGTAGATCCCGCGAAGATTCGTGAGGAGACTATCAGTAAGCTACCTCCTCCCATTTCTGTGAAGGGGATTCGCAGCTTTCTGGGTCATGCAGGCTTCTACCAGCGCTTCATTAAAGATTTCTCGAAGATCGCCCTGCCTCTGACCAAGCTGTTGGAGAAGGATGCACCATTCCAGTTCACTCCTGAGTGCACAGCTGCATTATAGACATTGAAGGAGAACCTTACCCATGCACCCATTATGGTGACTCCTGACTGGTCTCATCCCTTTGAGCTGATGTGCGATGCGAGTGATTATGCGATCGGAGCAGTTCTGGGTCAGAGACGCGAGAAGCACTTCCAGCCCATCTATTATGCTTCAAAGACCTTGAATGATGCACAGGAGAATTACACCACCACTGAAAAGGAGCTACTCGCTGTGGTGTATACATTTGATAAGTTCCGACCATATCTGGTGCTCTCCCATGTGGTGGTCTACACAGATCGCTTGGCAATTCGCTATCTGATGAGCAAGGCTGATGCCAAGCCTAGGCTCATCCGCTGGATCCTGCTTCTGTAGGAATTTGATATCGAGATATGGGACAAGAAGGGAGCCGAGAATGTTGCTGCAGACCATCTATCATGGTTGGAAGCCCCTCCGGTGGACAACTTCGTGAAAGAGATCGATGACTCCTTCCCGGGTGAGCGATTGCTAGCAATGACATTGATGGACAGCGTGGCCCCTTGGTATTCTAGCTTTGTCAATTATCTGGTGGGCAAGAAGCTATCAAAGGGGATGGCCACTCATGCAAAGCGCAAGTTCTTCTCCGACCTGAAGCATTACTTCTGGGAGGATCCTTACCTCTTCAGGATCGGAGCAGATGGCGTGATCCGGCACTGCGTCATGGAGAACGAGATGGGAGACATCCTGTCTCAATGCCACGAGGGACCTACTGGAGGTCACCAAGTAGGAAACTGCACGACACGGAAGATGCTACAGTCGGGCTTCTATTGGCCCTCACTCTTCAAGGATGCAGACATCTTCGCACGACAGTGCGACCGCTGCCAAAGGTCAGGTAACATTTCTTCCCGGGATGAGATGCCCCAACATATATCTGTCGTTTGTGAAATTTTTGATGTTTGGGGCATCGATTTCATGGGCCCATTCCCTCCATCCTTTGGAAATTTGCACATACTGCTATAGTGGACTACATCTCGAGGTGGGCAGAAGCTCAAGCCATGCCCACCAATGATGCAAGACGGGTCTGCTCATTTTTGAAGCAGATGTTCTCTCGGTTTGGGACACCTGCGCCATCATTAGTGATAGAGGAACCCATTTTCAAGGGAAATTCACTAAGCTCCTCTCTCACTATGGTGTTAAGCATCAGGTGTCGGTAGCTTACCATCCCCAGTCAAATGGTCAAGTCGAGCTGACGAACCGGGAGCTTAAAAGAATAATTGAAAAGACAGTGGATCAATCCCGCAAGGATTGGTCCAACAAGCTCGATGATGCTCTTTGGGCATACAGGATAGCCTACAAGAACCCGATTGGTACTTCACCCTATAGACTTGTCTATGGGAAGGCGTGTCATTTGCCAGTAGAGCTAGAGCACAATGCCTTCTGGGCCCTTAAACTGCTAAGCCTGGATTTGAGTGTTGAGGTACTGAACGTAAGCTGCAACTGTTGGATTTGGAGGAATGGTGTTACCACGCCTACAAGAACATCGTGATCTGCAAGGAGCGAACCAAGCGTCTCCACAACGCTCGATTGAGGGGCCTGAAGGAGTTTCAGGTAGGTGATCTTGTTTTGCTCTTCAATGCATGCCTGAAACTCTTTCCGAGCAAGCTATGTTCGAGGTGGTCGGGACCCTTCACGGTCACCCAAGTTTTCCCGTAGTGTGCGGTAGAGATCAGCAATGCTCAAACTGAGCCATTCAAGGTGAATGGCCACCTCCTGAAGTTGTACTTGGGAGGTGCTGTCGAGCGCGCAGAGCTGCTAATCAAGCTCGAGGATCCTTAGTTCCTCTACTGGCGTCCAGCTAAAAGACGGTAAAGAAGTGCTTGTGAGGAGGCAACCCCACCTAGGTTTGCATTTCCTTTCCTTTTTCTTTTTAATTTTTGTGTTTTTGAGTCTTGAGGTCTTGTCCAAGGTTCAGATGTTGATTTTGCGCGAAAACAGGTCAAAACCGAGACTCTGGAATTTCACACGGCCAGGCCTAAATTCTACACGACCGTGTGGAATTGCCCTCTGGCAATGTGAAGGCCCTGGAATTTCCACACGGGCAGAAGGGGGCCGCTACACGGCCGTGTGGAAACCTCGGCCATCCCGTGTGGAATTCTCGGTGCCACACAAGCACATTCTGCTCCTCACGGCCGTGTGGACCTGCCCGTGTGGCAACCCGCGCGGCTATAACAGCTGCTGCGCGGCCGTGTCGGCCAAAAATCTACCCCCTTTGCCGGAAACCTCTCCCCCTCGCCGGAAAACCGCGACCTTTCATTTTTTGGCAATTTTCCGGTCATTTTTTGTTGGTTTTTCACAAAACCAACACCATACCCGACCTTCCCTCCTCCTTTTTGGCCTTTCCTTTGATGTTGGGGCGATTTGGGATGGTTTGGGTCACCGGAGACGATTTCCGGCGAGACTCCAACGACCATTTTGGAGAATTGGGTGTTACTTCCCCTCATCATCCCCTACACCTCTACTTGTGTCTCCAGGTTTGATTTTACCCTTTACCTTGTGAATTTTGGAGAATTGGGTGTTAGGGTGTACCTTTAGAGAACCGCTTTGAAATGTGTGAATTGATTGAAATTGATTGAGGGGAAGGCTTGGATTATGTGTGGATTGTTTTGGGCAATGTTTTCCTTGCTTGATTGAGCCCTTTTGTGCTAGGAATTTGCCCATTCTATGCTTAACTTAAAAGTGCACACAAGGTGTTCGATGAAATGCCAGTTTTTCATACCATTTTGTGGGAGCCGGTTGGGGCCCTTAATGTTGTGCTTTGATGGTGTATTTGCTACGGATGTGAACCTTAAGTTGCCTACTTTGTTGTGGATGTGCACCGCCACCCAGATTGTGCTTGTTTGCTCGAGTTATTAAGCCCGGAACTATGGATGAAACTATGGTTTGGCTGTTTTCTGTTATCAAGTGTGCGGGTATGATTGGCCGTTTCTTTGGCTCTTTTAGCTCCACTTTGGTTTGCTTTCTTGAAGGACCATGTCGAAACCTGATCTCAAGCATCGGTTCATTCGCGATTTGAAGAGGGGCCCCCACAAGGATCGCTTTAAGCGTGTCCTGGCCTCTAAGTTTGGGAAGCATCACTATTGGTCCAGGAGGGAGTTTGAGAAGCTGAATTGCTATGAGCACTTCCTCGCTATTGCCGCCAACCGCACATGGCGTCGGCTGTTGTCTATTCGCGAGAAGTCTACCACGAGCTGGTGCTCGAGTTCTATACAACCTTTCGACACGAAGAGAAAACTGACTGGGCGGGCAGCGAAACCGTCAAGTTCAGGCTACGCGGTGAGCCCCGTTCCATGAGCTACCATGATTTTGTCGGTCGCTCTAGACCTCGACATGGAAGATGATGAGGATTATGTCACCGAGCTCAATAATCCAGCCGGTGTTAACTTCAAGGTGTTGTACACCCGGCTAGCTCAGCCCGGTCAGATCCCCTTCCATGCAGGGCGGACGAAGGCTAGCACATTGCAGCTCGATAACTGCATTCTCCACCACATGCTAGCGAAGTCCTTCACTCCAGCTGGGGAAAGTGCCAGCACCCTGTCCAGGCAGTCCATGTATTTCATCCACTCCATCCGCACGGCGAACCATGATCTCCACCTGGAGTTTGTGGTGGCAAGGACTCTAGACAAGAGTTCTATTAATCTTGGGACCCTCCACTACACCCCACTCATCACCCGCCTGGCAGCCTATTTCCAGGTCCCATATCAGGATTGCACAGAGCATGGGGACACTTGTGTCTTCGGAGAAGACATGATCTCGAAGATGCACCTGCTGCGAGTTGAGCATAGCGTCAAGTGGATTGAGGGGTTTCCTGCTCCAGCCCTCCCTGCGAAGGATCAGCCCGCAGTTCCCTAGGATGCTGCCACTGAGGATGTCCACCCCAATGATGTGGACGCTACTGCCGTCCACACTACCCCTCACCAGAACACCTTTGAGTATGGGGGTGGTAGCTCCACATTTCCATCCCAGGATTACTTCACTCACCAGTTCCAGCAGCTGAACCTTCAGAATCAGCAGCTCCTCGACCATCATCTCCAGTTCCAACAGCAGTACACGGCTCACCAGGCCGAGTATAACACCCGGATGGCTTCATATGATGAGCGCCTCGACCGCATGAAGGCCCAGCAGGGGGTGACCCTTGCTCACATCGAGAGGGAGCGGGGCCGAGCTTGGCGTATGCAGGAGGTCCAGCAGCACCTGCTCCAGCTGATACCGGACGAGCATCTAGTCTGAAGGACTCCCTCGGAGGACTCTCTACTTCCACCCCCGCCAGCAGGTGATGATGCCTTCATGGATGAGATCGACCTTGACATCCTTGGCGACGAGTAGTCTGTACTCGTCGCCCCTTCGAGTGTGTTTTTTGTTTTCGACTTTTCTTGTTTGCTCCATGTGTGTGCGGAGCTTGAACTAAGTCTTTTGTGTGTTTTTTTTATTTTTCTTTCTTTTGTGGATTGTCCGTCTTGTGGCCATCTGGGCTAACTCTGATCCCTAACGCACAGTGTGCTAGTGTGTTCTTTATGTTCCCTTCGTGCAGAATTGTTCCCCTGCTGACTGGTCCACTTCCAGTCCCCCAGCAGTCTTTTCTTCCGGTAACATCATTCCCCTTATCTTTCCCTCTGCTCCATTGAGGGCAATGTCGAACTTAAGTGTGTGCGGGGGGGTGCTTGTATTGGTTGGAATCTTTATATGTGTGCTTGGAGCCTAGTCTGCTGTCCAAATCTCGAGATTTGAGGGCTCCAAGTACCGCTGTTTGCATGATCATATTGGCACTGTGGACTTGATTGGTGAATCGAATGGCTTTTGAATTAATGCATGACAACTTGATTGTAACTAGGACAACCTATGATGATGACTGAGACGTGCAGTAGAGTTGTGTAGGGGTTCAGTTTTTCAACTGTTTGCTTACCAACTGTGACTTGGATTGATCACTTGCTCTTGAAAGTCGTTTATGCATCTAGTTCAGGGAATCAGAATGTGAGATAGAGCACATAGGTAGCCATGTGAGATTTGAGCCTGCTCGTTTCTTTCTTGTGCGATTGATCCCTCTTCCATGATGTGTAGCATTCACGTTGTCACTAGCTGAGATGACGGAGGCATAGGAATAGCCCACGACCAAATTGACTGTCATGGTGTGTCATACCCCCTAGTCAGCCCCTTTGAGCCGTGCATTTCCTTTCTTTCGGTCTACAATGGAAAATCACCATTTTGCATCTCTTAGAAGGTTCCACAGAATGGTTTTTGCATGTTCTCTGATGTTTCTGCTAAATATAATGTGAGGGTTGGAGGTAATGCATAAAAGTTGGGCGTGTATTTGAAAAATGTGCAGAGGTGGTGGTTCTCTCAAGAAATGAAAAAAAAAAGAAGAAAAAAAAATGAATGAAAGCAAAAGAGAGCCACCCAAAAATCTGAATCATGCTCATTAAGTAGTTTTTCTTAGCAGTCTGGCTTGGAAATACTAACATTATTGTGACCTCCTTCGCTCTCGTGCTCTAGAGCATTTGAGTAATGCAGAATGCCAGAAAGAAAGTTACGGGTTTGATTGGCTGTGAATGTGTTTTGTTTGGAACTGTGGAACCTTGTACTATGAATACTTCCACCACCTAAAAGGATTTTTCCCCATGTCCAAGACCCTAGCCAGTCACTTGAACCTGTGTCTAAGACCTCCGGATTAGTTAGTGGTGACATCCCTTGTGTGAACTCTAAGATTTAGAGGATGCCATCATGGTGAAGAGAATTTAGGATTTGAGAGAATAAGCATGCGCATTTTTCGCATCAAATTGTCCTGACCCCACTGGTCGAGAGTGAGCGATTCATTTCCTTGTTCTTTATGCTCTTTACCCCGGTGAGGACCAAGATGGCTCGGTCTTGATTCTGATGTCTTGAGTTTGATGCATGCGATGACTGTCTTCGTTAAGTGTTTGAGTCAAGTCTATGTTGGTTGGTGAGCAGAAAGGATTCCTCCTCCTTTACCCGATTTTGCTGCACTCGAATGTCCTCTGTGGTGGTTGTCTAGGTTGCTGTTGAGTTGTCCATGTGTCAATGATGAAAAGCCAGTATGATTCATGTGTTCCGTGCCTAAATGATTTGTCCCCAAAGTTGGTATGATTGAAATGTGTTGAGCTTACCTTGTATCTGACTTAGTTTGCTTGGGGACAAGCAAACAGTTAAATGTGGGGGAATTTGATGACTTGATATATACACATGTTTTTATCCACCATTCTTGTTCCGTTTGAGCCTCCTTTCTTGTATCTTAGGTTGATTTCACGCTAGGTTGTCCTCGTTTGTGCTATTTCAATTCCTAGTACGTGATTGGAGGTTTGGGAACGAGTTTGGGGTCGATTGGAGGAAAGTTGGACGTTTGGCGAGAAGCTGAGGAAACCACACGGCCAGACCTAGCAGCCACACGGCCGTGTGGCGTGGCCGTGTGGAATCCCATTACGCGGGCAAGGCCACACTGACCGTGTACTGGGTCCCTTGAGATCGTGTGGAAATTCCAGGGACGTCACACAGGCAAGCTTGTTTTACACAAGGTCGTGCAGCTCTAGCCGTGTAGCAATCGTGGAGGCACTTAATTGGAACGTTGCGTTTTGGCTCTCACACGGGCAGAATGGGAATACACACGGCCGTGTGGCCTGGCTGTGTGGTCGGGAAATTCTGGATTTTAACCCAATTTCGAGCCTAAGGAGAGGTAATCGAGTTTTGAGAAAAAAAAAACAGAGCTTTAGAGAGAGAAAGTGCGAAGAACAAACCCTAGGAGCTATTTGGAGTGGATTTCTCACCATTGAAGCCCAGATTGCATCCCCATGAGTGAAGATTGACATCCCAGAGCAGATTATCCTCATCTTTATGAGTATGACTACTCTGATTTCTGTTTTCCTCTCTCTCTCTCTATGGAGTAGAACCCTCTCTCACTTGGGTATGAAGAACCCTAGTTCCATGTGTTAGGAATCTCGATTGTAATGACGGGATTGAGATACTGATTGGTTATAATCTATTGATGCATGATTCATTGATTCAATTGAAGTTTGATCATCTTTTCTTGATTTTCACTGCAACCTGAGATAGATAGAATCTGATTAGGTTGTTAGAGCTTCATCAATCGGTAGTGGTAGATTGGTTATACGAGAGTTAATCGATTCACTGCTTTGTACTAGAACCCAATTCTAGTAGTGGAGTTTTGTGCTTATTGCCTCGGCAGTCTATCCGGTGAAGGCTATTCGCCTACCGGTTAGCCTGCCTAAGAGGGCTTGGTCAGCTTAAGAGATTCCAAGCTAGTGTCGGATCTTCCGCAGTTTAATCAACAGTTAATCAACCCAGGGTAATTACAACCTTGACCTAACTAAGGAGCTAGGGGGACTCATTCACGAGTGACTCTTCCCTTGCTAAAGAACTTTGAATCATTTCCTGTTTTCTTATTGCTTTTAGTTAAAATCACAATCACTCGACTTAGTTTGCTAGATAATAGATAATCACGAAGTAGGCAGTAGATCTAGACCCCAGGTTGACAAATAGAGCTAGCCACTTACTACATTTCCGGACTGCGATTACACTTGGTCGCAGTTTGGTGTTGTGTTTTAGCGTGTCACACCTTCAATGCAAATTGTGAGTTTATCTCTGTCTTCTTGATTTATGTTAAGCCTGCTAGGCCTAATATTTCAAGTTTTTCTTTTTGCTCATTTGTAAATGTCCTTGCAATTGCAGCTACTCTGGTCGGGCTGCACCTTGTGCGAAAACGTTTTCTTTCTTTCACCATAGTTTACCTGAATGTAGAAAACAAGAATAGTCTTTTAGGAAGCTTTTTAACATAACATACCATAAAGTACCAGAATGGTATCCTACCATACCAAATCATGCCATACGCTAATAAACCACATCACAATAGGATGTTTGGTTTACTGCATTTTATAACATCAAACCATAGATTTATCACATCTTACCATATGGTAATAAACCAAAACACAATAGGACTTATGGTATCCTCCATTCTACAACATCAAACCATAGTTTACCACAACTTAGCATCTGGTATTAAACCAAAAAGACAACATGGCTTATGGTTTTTTCCAATTTATAACATCAAACTATAGATTATCACATCTTACCATATGGTAACAAAGAAAAACACAACAGGACTTATGGTTCACTTTATTCTATAACATCAAACATAGTTTACCACATCTTACCATATGGTATTAAACCAAAACACAACAGGACTTATGGTTTCTTCCATTTTATAACATTAAACCATAGATTATTACATCTTACTATATGGTAACAAAATAAAACACAACAGGACTTATGGTTTCTTCCATTTTATAACATTAAACCATAGATTATCACATCTTACCATATGGTAACAAAGTAAAACACAACAGGACTTATGGTTTTTTCCATTCTATAACATTAAACCATAGATTATCACATCTTACCATATGGTAACAAAGTAAAACACAATAGGCCTTATGGTTTCTTCTATTTTATAACATTAAACCATAGATTATCACGTCTTAGCATATGGTAACAAAGGAAAACACAACATGACTTGTGATTCAAAACATCAGTTCAACAATGTATGGTAACGATTTGGTAATGTAGCGAGTTTACTTCAATTTTCACATGAAGAGTGACTGAAATACTGTTTGTATTGTTTTGGGGAGGGTTTTTGAAGAAAGAAACGAGGTTTTACCTTGATTTTTTGTGCAAAAACTATTTTTGAGCCTCGCTGAAGTTGGAAACCCTTCTTTTTACGACGAAGAAACGAGAACAGTGTATCGTTGAATGATTCTTCGAAAACCTTGCGAAAATCCTTCGAGTTTGAAGTTTCTTCTGTCTATTCTGAAGTTTTTGGTGCGATTTTTGTGAGAGAATTGAGAATCGAGAGGAAGAATCGAGAGTTAGACAACATAGCAAAATATAACTGTCACGTGAAAGGTGAGAGAAAGAAGGAGAGAAGGCGGGACGGTTGAATGTCACGTCTGCTTTTTAAATTGTTAGAGCCATATGATTACTATTTTGTCCCCGTGTGTATTTACTTTGCATGATCTGATGGTTCACAAGAAGATGCCATGGACGGTGGATGGCGGGGTTACTGATGATCCGGTTACTAAGGTGATCTGGTTTATTAGGTTTTTTTAGGCTTAGTATATATATGGCCTAGGTGAGGCCGAGTGGTAGGTGAGGTGAGGTTAGGGTTGGGGTTTAATTTCTCCGGGGTTATTTTGGACATTTTGCCATTACGGGTGAGTTTCATCCGAAACTCAGTTAACGTCCGTAACTTGCTTATTTTATGTGGAAACTCGACACCGTTTGAACCGAGAGTTCATATTTTTAGTTCTCATCAATATTACGGTGGAATTTGACATGTTTTATCAACGGCATTATGGTCATTTTGGCTTAAGGAAAGGTTGGGGTGTAACATAAGGCATTTATTATTTTTATAAGCCAGATCAATAACAACAATCAATGTTATTTAAGTTGGGCCTTATGGTACTAGATTCTTAAGCTCTAGCCACTAAGTCTTTGATAATGAGCTAATCTCGTCGCGAGCAATACCACGCTCGTCGCGAGTTTGGTAGACCAAGGTGGTCGTGAGATCTAGACCATATTGGCATCAAGTCTAGTAGATCAAGATGGTCGCAAGATCTGGACCACGTTGGCGTAAGGTCTAGTAGACCAAGGTGGTCGCGAGATCTGGACCACGTTGGCGTAAAGTCTAATAGACCAAGGTGGTCGCAAGATCTAGACACCATGTCATTCATGAGATGTAGAAGGCCCTCGTCTTAGAATTTGGAATGGGCATGGTAAAGGGGACACAAGTAGCAAGACGACAGTTCCAAGAGAGAGAGAGAGAGATGTAGGAAGTTAACAGGGAAACTGCCAATTATCCCATGTCCGAGGAAGAAGGGAGCAATTCTTTTTGGAAGTTACTCTCAGACGGATTTCTACGACGGTTACCACTTCATGGCTATAAATAGGAGGAGGAGTTGACAGAGAAGGGGTTCGTCAAATTCACACAAGACCATCCAATATCAACTTTTATCTTTTTATCTTTCCTCTATAACTTTTAGCCATAGTGGTAGATCTAGAGCTCTCACTGAACCTCTATATGAGTAGGAATAACTTAAGGTAGATTTGTCTCGTGAGTCGTATAAACATAAAACACCCTCATTCGAACTTTGTTTGAAGAGGTGTGAACCATGTTAAGTTAATCATTTTCCAAAGAAGTCAAGGTGCAATCAATTCGATTTCAACGTAACCTTTCTCGCCGGAAGACAAATTGGCACACCCGGTGGGATGCTTGTGGTCGATTCGATGGCTCCGAGGTGGAGGAATCAAGAAGGTGACGTTCCGGCTAGTTTCATGGAGGAGCAGGTGGCCAACGTCGAGCATGGCCAAGCATCAAAAGCGGTGACCGGAGGAAGTGGTGGAGTAGAGATCTTTGTGGCTAACACGCCTAGTGGAGATCTTGGTGAAGCTGCAGGGGCCCTTCGTCAGACGATGCAGAAGAACAGCAAGATGGTGGCACAAAATCGTCCAACCATGGATTAGAACCACCAAATGTTGATGAAGAACCGTTGCATGTTGGAGGAGGCTAGGGCTGGTACTCATCATGTAAATTCTCAAATTGACTGTCTCAATTCTCGCGTAGATAGATGTTTGAGTCAATTGCTTGAAGTAGTTAACAAAAATAAAGATGAGTTGGATCAATTCCGGAAGTCTTTAAGTAGACCAGTAGTGCATTCAAGAGCTTTGCCACCAGATGGCACAAGCCCAACGCCTACTAAAAGTGTTCTTTCTCTCGCTAGTGGCCGGAATGGCCAACCACGGCCAGAGAGCTTTTCGCCTCATACGGCAAGCCAACCACCTCCACGTCTAGTAGATCATGTTGAGATTCCCTCTACTGCTCAAGTGGGGGACTCATCACATTGACGTGTGAGAGTTGAAGTAGTACCCCCGCGTGGTGAGAGCCTCGCCACCATGTTCAACACTCAAGTTGAGCAGCCACCCGGGCAAGTGGGTGCTCATCCATTTATCCCGGAGGCAAGACCCTACGTGGCTCCCATGAATTTGGGAGTAGGAGGAGGTCTAAATGGAAACATGGATCAGATCCCACTACGAGGCTACGCAATTCCAACGCCACCCCATTTCAAAGGGCATGGCATGGATCCCATTGAGTTTGTACCCTATGGGGGACAATAAGGGGGGCATGATGCCTACACCCTTAAGGATCAAGTGGCTCAACTCCTCACAGAGTAGTTTGGCATGGGAGTAAGACCTGTCATTCCATTTTTATACCGGAAGCCATACCATGAATGGATAGATAAGCTTCACCAGTTTCCAAGGGGATTTAGAGTTCCCGAGTTTGCCACATTCACATGGACTGGAGATCAGTCCACTGTATAGCATGTTGGATGTTTCACTGTCCAATGTGGCGATGTAGGAGATTTTATTAAATTAAGACTGTTCGGAAACTCGTTGATAGGGCCAGCTTATGCTTGGTACGTAATGGAGCAGGTCTTCCATGCTCAATTTTATAGATATGAGCCCGAGGTGCCCATGGCTAACTTGGCACGTATGCGCCAGCAACCAAGGGAATCAGTGGAGCTTTCTAAACTAACTTCATGAATGCTCATAACCATTGCTTTGTCAATTTGATGGAGAGGGAGTTCGTCAAGCTGGCACAAGGGTGTTTGAGTTTTGAACTAAAGAAGAAATTCCAAGATAGGGACTTCTCTGACTTGTTTCAACTCATGTGTTGTGCTGTTAAGTACGAGTCTCTTCTACATGAGGAAGATAATCATAGGAGTGCCACAAGAGGATCATACTTCCCAAACGTAGACTATACCATCAATCATGTTGGCCATGAGGCTAATGAGGTAGACTTGGCTGAGATAACTCTAGGGAAGCCATACATATGTGCTTCCTTGTCTAAAGTTGAAAATGGGCCGCAAGGGGGGAGACCCAATCGTGCGCCCAATCAGCCGAGGAATCTCTCCCTTGATCTCTCGAAGGCAGACTTGATAGTTGACCTACTCTATAAGGATGGTCAGGTCAAGTTGATAGGGGGCATGTCTTTCCCCCACCCGAGAAGTTGAATGGGAAGAAGTATTGTAAGTGGCATAATAGCATGTCACATGCCACTGATGCTTGTGTGGTGTTCCTTAATGTCTTGCAGGATGTCGTTGAAAAGGGACGTATCAAGTTCCCTGAGGCTAAGAAGGATGCATGTTGGTGGACACTGATCCGTTCCCCAAGGTGTTTGGCGTCAACATGGTCAACCCAGACTTCTCCAAAGTCGAGTTTCCACATTACAAGATGGTGTTGGAATGCCGCCTCGAAGGAGCCCCAACGGGGTTTTCAAGCAAGGGAGCTCGTCAGGTACCAAGTAGGTTAGCCCGGCAGCAATGATGACCGACGAAGTTGAGAAGTTGTGTGCCCAGTGCAAGAAGAGTCTCAAACTCGATGAGGAGATGCCGAGGCCATCAATTCATCAAAGAATCAGTTTTTCCAATAGGCAAAGACCAAGGTATACGCCATATGAGAGACATGTGGAAGGAGTGAGGCAGCCAGCTTGGGGTCAACTAAGACAGTTGGTCTCCCATGCCCCTTTCCAAAAGAAGAGAACATTCAAGATACCAAATGTTCCACATGGTGGATGGCATATATATAATGACTGTCGTCAGCAACCAGTAGCAGTAGCTGAGATGACTAAGACTCAAAGAAGAAGATTTCTTCACAAGAATGCTCAAGCACGTCAAGGCCAATTACCAATGGCTCGTGGCACCATAATGGGTGTGACACAATGGAGGCAAGAATTTAGTCTTCAAACCAAATCCCAAGGTGGACAACTCCATGACCATAGGGCTCAAAGTGGACGTGACTGACAAAGGTAAGCAGGTCAAAGTTCAGAGTGATGTCAAAGTACGAGAAGGGGTTGAGGACAACTTCTAAGAAGAAGAAGAAGAAGACGACGAGAATGAGGGTGGTCTAGATGACCATGTCGATGATGAAATGCTTGAAGATGATCTTACCAACTCAAATTTCAGTAGGAGGCAAGCAAGACAGAGGAAACCTCGTGGTCGTCTTGACATGACATGTAAGGTTGCCAAGACAGATGAGCATGTGACTCCATGTAAGGACACCAAGACTAGACATGATGACCATGTACCACCCTTTAGTAAGCTAGAAAATTCAAAATTAATATATGGAAAGTCATCTCCCATAGAAGGAAAGAGTCATGTGGTCTATGGATAGTTTGCGTGGTTTGATCCACGGACTGGGCAGTGGGTGTACACCTTTGGCGCATTGGTTGTTGCCAAAAGCTATGGAGAGAAGTGACGTCTATCACTTTTTTCCATATAAAATAAATAAATTCATATAATGCACTTATTATATATTATTTATAGAAAAAATTGTAGCCAACCATGGCTAAGAGACAAGATAAAGAGAAAATATCTAAGTGAAAATGTTGAGTTGGAGTTGTTAGACTTCGATATGAAGATATTGCCACCAAGTCTTTGTGATGGCTTGACATGCCGAGTCAATATTCATGCATTAGGCAATGCCATGACACGTTGTCTTGTCCCGATTAGCCATAATCTGGGGGCATGATGAGAGAACGTGGCAATGAGAGCATTTGAGTGAAATTCAAGAGGGTTACAGTGAGGGACAATGCTAAGGCATGGAATGAGTTTTGATGGCGAGTTCCATCCGACCATGTTGGTTTGATCCTGAAAGCCAAATGTTGGCTAAGGCATTGAACGAGTTTTGACGATGAGTTCCATCCGGCCATGTTGGCTTGACATGAAAACCAAATTTTGGCTAAGGCATGAGAAAAGTTTTGATGATGAGTTCCATCCAGCCGTGTTGGCTTGATCATCGTAAGTCAAATTTTTGGCTAAGGTAAATATACATACGTGATTTGAGTAAACAGTTAGTTGTCTAGCATGGTGGTGTCAACTACTTAGTCCATAATTCTTATGCACTAAGTAGTTGGGAGCATTTGCTTACACCTAAATTTAGCTTTGTACCATATTGATAATTCACAAGGCATTTATTGTCTTTATAAAGACATATCAATAATAACAATTAATGTTATTTAACTTGGCCTTATGGCACTAGATTTTTAAGCCCAAGCCACTAAGTATCCGAGAATAAACTAATTTCACCGAGAGTCAGTTATATCATGCTGGTCGCGAGTTTGGTAGACCAAGGTGGTTGCAAGATCTAGACCACGTTGGCATCGGGTATAGTAAATTAAGGTGGTTGCGAGATCTAGACCACGTTGGCGTCAAGTCTAGTATACCAAGGTGGTCGCGAGATCTAGACCACGTTGGCCTCAGGTCTAGTAGACCAAGGTGGTCGCGAGATCTAGACCACGTTGTCGTCAAGTCTAATAGACCAAGGTGGTCGCGAGATCTAGACACCATGTCGTTCGTGAGATGTAGAAAGCCCTTGTCTTGGGATCTGGAATGGCCATGGTAAAGAGGAGACAAGTAATAAGATGACAGTTCTGAGGAGAGAGAGAGAGAGAGAGAGAGAGAGAGAGAGAGAGAGAGAGAGAGAGAGAGAGAGACACGGTTAATAGGACAACTGCCGATTATCCCACGTTCAAGCACACGTCAGCCACATCCGAGGAAGATTTTGGAAGTTACTCTCAGACGGTTTTTCTACAAAGGTTACCACTTCAAGGCTATAAATAGGAGGAGGAGTTGATAGAGAAGGGGTTCGCCAAACTCACACTAAACAACCCAATGTCAACTTTTATCTTTTTATCTTTCCTCTGCAACTTTTAGCCATAGTCGTAGATCTGGAGCTCTCACTGAACCTCAATAAGAGTAGGAGTAACTTAAAGTAGATCTATCTCATGACTCTTGTAAACATCGAACACACTTGTTCGAACTTTGTTTGAAGAGGTGTGAACTGTGTTAAGTTAATCATTTTCCAAAAAATTCAAGATAAAATCAAAATGATTTCAACCCAAGTTTTCTCACCGGAAAACAATAAATATGAAGGATATTTGATAAATTATCGTCGTTTAGACCATATTCATCGCCTCTTGTAATAATGGTCAAGTTGGTCTAATTATTCCATCACACTTAAAACGATTAACCATAATTTAAATTTTCAATTCCTCTAATTGTGAACTTTATCGACATATTGTTGAAAAAAACCTAGGAAAGTTATTTTCAATTTACTATTGCCTCCTCGTCACTCTAAAACTACATCTGACTGGTGACTCATATTTAGTGTTGATGACTACTAAAGCAATATTCAAGTTAGTTCCTACCCATAAAAAAATGTATTCCAGCTAGCTGGCTAATGTTACTTATAGCTATTGATCATGTATTGGGTTGACAAAACATCCCTTATTTGAGTATTTCTCAAGTTTAATTTATGATTGATCAAATCAGGTTTGGGTAAATTTTTTTTTTTTTTACAGAATCATAGTACTCAAAACCCATGTCATTGCATATCCAACATAAAATGGTCCTTATGCTAATATAGTTTCTGTTTTATTTTTTATTATGAACAAGCAGAAAGGTAGAACCACCGACATGAAATGTGTAATTGGTTTGACTTCAGTTAATGAGATGGTCGATATTGTCTTTGTTTTTTTTTTTTTCCAATCATCTGGACTTGATAGACCCATTTAAGTTTTGATTCATATGAGTTCATCAAAAATGAATTTGGGTCTGATCCAATATCGATAGGAGTCCTGAAAATTTATTCAAATTAATCAATGAGTCAAACCATTGTGAATCCTAATATGTGCACATTGACGATTTCTCTGAGAGAGTGCTCCCAATCGGGTTTTTGTTTTACTAATTTTATCGGGGTAAATAAAAGGGTAAACGTGAAAGTTCTCATACATAGCGAAGTAAAAGAGAGTGCTCTGAAATTCTAGGGGAGAAAGCGATTGGGAGGAAAACCTAGGGTTTTGTACGCCAAACTTTGTCGGCAGTGGCTATGCCTCTGTCGGAACACTGAAACAATGAGGGGTCAACGTAGGCTGCCGACGGAATCATGGTCCCTCAACAAACCAAGAAACGCGGCAAGGCAATGGTGAGTACTTATCGGATGTGTAAATAGAGGAGATAGCAGAGGACTTAGAGACTGGCGAGAAGATGCATGGGTGTTCCTGAGACTAACCTGAAACCTTGTGTGTGGTGGACGGGAGCGGGAGCTGCCCGCAAGCTGTTTAGCGAGCCGGCGAAGACGGGTATGTGGTATGTTGTCGATTCAGACTCGGAGGACATCGGTGAAGCCATGAGAAAAGAGGGTTTGGAATCCTGTTTTGAGGGTGAACAAGACCCTAACTGTCAGCCGATTTGTTATATTCTAGCGCGAGAAGTTTCAGTCAAACACCAAAAGTTTTAGACCAAGTAATTATCTTTCCAGTTCCAAATTTCGGGGACGAAATTTTTGTATGGGTGGAGGAAATGTAACACTCCGACCTTTGGGTTTAGGTTCGACCTTAATACGTGATCGGTTGGATTGACGGTTACGTACTAAGAGTTACAACGCGGATTAAAAATAATATTATTATTATTACATTAAAAAAAAGCAAACAAAGTGGGGCGGCCCTAGGGGCTGAGCCTCCACTAAACAAAACCCCTCCCCTCACCTTTTATGAAACCGGCCGCCAATTCCTTTTCCCACCATGGAGTGAAGCATCAGCGGAGAAAAAAACCCTCCCCGTCGCCACAATTCCAGTGCGAGGCAGAAATAAGAAGAATCCCACCACCGCCCCTGTTCTCTGACCCCGATCTCGATCCCATCCCTTTCGTGCTTCTAGGTAAGGATCAAGAACCCCTTCGCGATTTCTAAACTCGATTCATCGATAGTCTAATCCGAAGCTCGTATTTTATTAGCGGTGATGTTTGAGGGTTCGATCAACGAGGAGATCAACGTCCCGGGTCATCCAACCTAGGCCTAGGCGCGTTCTAGAGGTAAGGGAACTCGATCCCTTTGAGTTAGGTTGATTGATTTGAGGATTTTTCGTGAGGGTGCAATTCTGGGTTTCTAGCTACAGGTGTTACAGGCTTTTAGTGACAGATTTTGGGTGGTCACTAAAGCTGCTTGGAATTTCCAGAAACGTATTTTTGGATGTTTTAATTGTTTCGAGTCCCTATGGGTGTTTGTTCCTGAGTTTAATAATTTTATAAATTGAGGGAGGTCTAGGAGATGGCTGTAAATTAAATTGGGGATTTTTGAAGATGTATTTCTATTTTCAGAAATGTTTTGAATATTCGTTTTAATTAAATAAAAATATTTTCGAGGGGATTTTAAGGGTTTGATAATTTTCTAGTTTATAGGTGCTCATGATAGACATGGAAAAATTATTATTAGAAATTTTAAGAAGGTTTTAGTTAGGTGAAAAGTTTGTCCAAGATAAAAATAATTAAGAAAAATGGCCGGTGTTGAAGGGATTAATTCTAGAAAATTTTTAATGGGGGTTAAGGGACCTTTGGAATGAGGCTCGAGGAATGGAGTTTGAGGAGAGGATGTTCTAGTGATTCAAAAGGGGTTTTAAATCAAGAAAGGTCGTCTAAGAAAATGGATTCTTATTAATAGGTTTCCCCAAGATAATCCTGCTAAGGAGGGGTTTCGTCGAAGAAGGAATCGAGGAGTCATCTTTTCAAGGTGAATGTAAAGGGGGTAAAATCTCTATCGTATGTCTTTTACTTTATGCTTTTCGTTCAAGTTATTAATTAGTTAATTTATGAGTTTGCGCGATATGTGTGTGAGGTACCCCACCGCCTGTAAGCGTGGAGGCACGCGTTGTGCTATGTATGAATGTATGGATGTATGATTGTAATAGTTGGTTGATGAACCCCCGGGTGGTTGGGTAACTACTGGACGGCGAGACGTAACACAGTAGTTGACAGGCATGGACTGGACGGCGAGACGTAACGCAATGCCATTGCCGAGCTTGGGTATGCAACCGAACGGCGAGACGTTACGCTGTTTGCATACTAGGGTAGGGACACCGGACAGCGAGATGTAACGCGGTGGTCCCTTGTGTTGGTGTCTATGGATTAAGAATATAAGTAAGGGAATTCTAAGATAAGATAGGAGTAGAGATCTCTTATAGACGGGACTAGTTACGGTAACAACACTCCTTGTGTTGTTATTGTAACAACACTAGTCTCCAACCAATAGGAAGCTAGGATTGTGATGACTTTTTATTAGATGAGTTGACCTAGTGTAAAATCAAAGCAGGGGTATAATTGTCATTATGAAAAATATGTTTAAATAATAATAAAAAATTCAAAAATTTAAAAAATTTAAAATTTTTAAAAAATTAATTTTTTTTTATTTTCGGCCCAAAATTTTCGTCGCCGGAATTCGGCCACCGGTCGCCGGAATCTGGTCGGCGGTCACCGGAATATGCTTTTTTGTCGCCGGAATATGCTATTTTGTCATCGGAATATGCCACCGTCGCCGGAATATGCTCACCGCGGTCGGAATATGCTTACCGAAATCGGAATCTAGTCATCGGGGCCGGAATATGCCTATCGGCGCCGGAATCTACTCACTGACGGTCATCGGAGTTCGGTCAACGGTCTTCGTTGACCGGTCAACGGCCAACGGTCTTTGTTGACCGGTCAACGGTCAACGGCCAACGACCACCGGATGTTATGGTCTGCATTGTGAGATTTATGGTTTGGTTTCTCATATTTTTGTATGTCTTTTGTGGTTTGTTTTATCGTGTTTGTGGTTTGCATTAAGAAGTTTCTGGTTTGCTTTATCGTGTTTGTGGTTTGCTTTCAAAAATTTTGTGGTTTGCATTGTAAGTTTTCTGGTTTGTTTGAATATATTTGTGGTTTGCATTAGAAGGTTTCTGGTTTGCTTTTGTGGTTTGTTTTACCGTGCTTGTGGTTTGCATTAGGGTGTTTCTGGTGTGCTTTTCAAAATATTTATGGTTTGCTTTGTGAGAGTTCTGGTTTGTTTTAGGAGACTTGTGGTTTGCCTTAGAAAGTTTCTGGTATGCTTTTTTGTGGTATGTTTGATCGTGCTCATGGTTTTCATTCGGAGGTTTCTGGTGTGGTTTTTTAAATTTGGTGGTTTGCTTTGTTGGATTTCTGGTATATTTTAGAGGATTTGTGGTTTGCATTAGGAGATTTCTTGTTTGTTTAAGAAAAATTTGTGGTATGCTTTGTTGTGTTTCTGGCGTGGTTTATGAGATTTGTGGTTTGCATTAGGAGGTTTTTTGTGTGCCTTAGAAATATTTTTGGTATGTAAAGTGGTGTTTCTTATATGCTTTAGGGGATTTACGGTTCGCATAATCATATTTTGGGTATACTTTAGAAATATTTATGTTTTGCTTTATAATGACTATGAGATGAATACTAATTGAATACTAAAAATACAATAATATTAATACATAGAACACTGTAATGCATACATAAACCCTTCTAAAGCATACAGAAAATCCCAAAGTTCATACCTATATTCACCAATGACCAAACTACATATGACCACGAGTACTCTATCATTAGCCAAATTAAACAGCACGTACATCTCAATAGATTGACAAATAGATTTTCCCAGGAACTACACAATTAAATTCGACATAAGCAAGCTATTGAATTGTCCATTCAATTCGTAACTAATGAATGAGAAACGAGAGAGAGAGAGAAGCAACGAAGCATCTTTAGTTCGGAATGAATTTCACGGTCGGGAATTTTGAGAGGGGTGAAGAGCGGCGGAGTTGCAGGACATGGAGAATTGGACAAATACGAGTTGGAGGGGGCAGCATGGGAGCCTCGATGAGATCGTCCACACCCGGCGCCGCCATGATCGCGGAGCTCTTGGAGGGAAAAAGAGGCTCAGCTGCAGAACAAGACGAGCGGAAAGAGACATGAGTCACGGAAGAGCAGCAGAGGAGTGATTATTGCTGATTCAGAGAGGAAAAGCGCCGGATTTTGGGAGTCGGATTTCTCTAGTCCATCCCGTCTGATTTCCTCGACGACATAGTCGTTTTCTTCCAGAGTCCGTTGCCGTCTCTTATGTCGAGAGACGGAGAGGGGAAGGCTGGAGATTGATTTTTTTTTTTAATTTTAATTTGTTATTTTGTGTTAGTTTACCCTTTTACCCTTAATGAATCTTGTTGTTACTATAACAACACTTAGAGTGTTGTTATGCTATCCGGCCCCCTTATAGACAGTTTGATAACAAAGTATAAATGATGAAAACGAGAATGACTTTTGTCTAAGTCAAGAAACTGAATAATGTGTTTAGTAAGGAGTTTCTTAGGGCGAAGACCTTAGGAAGTAACGACGAGACTAAACCCTTCTCACTCACCAGGTGCAAAGAGGGGAAGATGACGCACCCATCAAGAGGAGGTTACTCGAGGAGAGCAGCACCGGCAAACCTGAAGATGTCAACTGGATCTGGGTAACGAGGTTGGGACCTCCCATATATCTGTCTTTAGTTTCATGTCTTAATGAGTAAAGTGGGAAACTCAAGGATTGTGTTTTTTATGTTTTGTTTGCTCAGGGTTGAGGTCGCCCAAGTGTTTAGGGCATTTCACTTGAAAATCTAAAACATTGTGGTTATTGATTTTCGGTTTTCACTTGTAAACCTGTTTTGGGTTGTTTCGGAGTAACCGTTTTGTGGGTTGAGTTATGGTTTGGTTTTCAAAAAGGATTGGGTCGTGTCAGGATTCATTTTACGGCAACCGAAGAAAGACGGTCTGCCGAGAGTGGCGCTCCGTGCTGGTGGTCAAAGTGTTAGGCCAGCCAGTATCGTAAATGCATATCTTGAAGAGACTCACTGTCATATGGCCGAAAGCAGGGACTATTCAGTGACATCGATGAAAAATGGCTACTTCTAGGTGCTTTTTACGAATGGCATAGACTATGAGCGAGCTCTTACCGGAGATTACTTCGACTCTAGTTTGGGCAATGATACTTGACATCCTCATCCAATACTTCCATCTTGATATCGTGATGAAGATAGGGAGGCATATTGGAACTCCGCTACGGGTAGATCATGCCAAAAATTCGGGAGCTCGAAGTGATTATGCTCGTGTGCGCATATAAGTGAATAATACCAAGCCCTTTCTCTCACAATTCTCGATTCACGGGGTTAAATATTTTATTTAGTATGAAGAGTTGGAGCATATTTGTTTGAAATGCGGTACTTATTCTGAGAGGTCAACATGCTGATGTGTGAAGACTGCTGAGCAACTTGAACAGGAGGTCGTGGTGAATGAGTCAAATCCGAGTCCTATGGAAATAAACGTGGTATACGGAGAATGGATGATTGCGAAAAGGAAATCAAAGGTTAGGAAAGATTTAACTCCCCAGGTAGCAAAAGACACAATTGGCAACATTCCAGGGCCGCGATTCAGTGTCTTGGAGGTGAACAATGGGGAGGCAAGGATGGCGGGAGGGTTGGATGTAGGAAGTGGTTCTGGGGGATCAATTCTAAAGCCACGACCAGACAACCATGTGATGAGCCATAAAATAGACAAGCCAAAAGAAGTAGTGAAGCATATGCCACGTGAAAGAACTAGCAAGAGCGAAAAAGCATGTATCAACATCCGCTGATGAACCAACAAGAGCAGCCCAACGTGATAACTAAGGATTTCCCGATGAGTCGCTTTGAGACTGTTGTAACCGATTCAAATAGCAGTTCACGTGCTCAAAATATGACGGTGAATGAGGAAGTCGAACAGCCAGCCTCGCAAGCTTCGGGACTAGGGAAATCCTCTCGTCCTCCCGATTTAAGACCCCATGCAGGACAGAAAATGAGCCCAACTGGGATAGATAGTAATAAGGAGAGATCATGAGTGATATTTCATGAGAAGCCGTAGGAGAGCCCTGTATCTGGGGCATCGATACTGCAAGCATAATCTGGAAGTTAGTCGTGCCTATCTTTTCCATTTTGTTGATGATGTTAAACATCTTCACATGGGATAGATGGTAATGGGAGCAAGATGAGATTAGGTTCGATGCTTTCATCACTAAGACAACTGGTTAGTGTTGAAGGGAAAATCTTGACAATAGTTGAAGAGATGGGATAGGAGGCTATGTCATTCTATGAAGATTTGTTTGGGGTTGAAAATAAACAAGTCCAATAGGTTCCTCTCCACATGCTAGAACAATTATTGGCTCATATACTCCCTGGGGAGTTGGCTTAGGGTATGTGTGCAGTGTGCTACTGTTATTGTTGAGGAGATTAGATAAGTTGTGTTCGATATGAAGAAGGACAAGAGCTAATTGTTAAAGGAAAACTGTGTCGCCTAGATGTGCTATGAAAATAGGTATCATGAAGGCTTTTGAAAGTGTCTACTAGAGCTACTTGGGAGCTATGACGAGAGCTATGGAATTCCCTTTGTAGTTCACTAATACGATTCAAAAATGTTTGGCTTCTGCCACTTTTTTTGGTTTGCTTTGATGGAGACTTAATAGACAATTTTCCAACAAAGAAGGGCCTTAGGCAAGGAGATCCAATCTCTCCCTACCTATTTGCGATTACAAATGGAGGTTCTAAAATGTATGATGAATAGAGCTGCAAACAGGAAAGTACTTCTATATCACCCACATTGTGCTAGAGTGGGGATTAAATAAATGGGTTTTGCAGACGATCTGCTAATATTCACTAAGGAGGAGGTGGAAGGAGTGCAAACAGTTGCTGAAATATTGAATCGGTTCTATAAGATTTCAGGATCAAGATTCAATCCAAGTAAAAGTGAGATTTTTGTGGTTGTATAAGTGCAGATATGAAAGAATTCGTTATGCGAGTGTCTAGTTTTAAGGAAGGGTCAGTGCCATTCGAGTATATTGGAGTTCATTTGGTGGCTGGTAAGTTGAATGTGGTATACTTTAAACATTTAGTGGATTGAACCACCAAAATAAGGATGAAAATCTAGGTTGTTATCCTATGTCGGAAAGATTTAGCTGATTATAGATGTGTTTGCTAGCATTGCACATTACGAGATGAATGTTTTCCCACTGCCAGAGAAGTAGAAAAGTAGTATTTTGAATTCATGTGGCAAACTAATGAAGGGAAGAAGAAGGCTAAGGTCACCTGGTCATTGGTAGCTCTTCCCAAAATAGAAAGAGGCTTAGGTTTCAAGGATCTCTACAGTTGGAACCTATCTTTTTTCGTGAGACACATTTGGGTATTTCTTAGTGATAAAAAGACTTTGTGAGTGGCTTGATTGAAGGAATATCGATTGAGGAATCTGAGCATTTGGGATATTCAAACAAAAGGATCTTGGTCGTTGAATCAAACGATGAAAAGCATACCTAAAGCCAGGGCATCTTTGACTGTATGTGGCAACGAAGTAAGATGGAAGAATCAACTTATGCCAAAGTCTAGAATCCACTAGGTTTGGGAATCATTTAGACCAAAAATAGTTAAAGTTGCTTGGTTTGATATGGAAGCAATATTCTATCCCTAACTCCTTAATAATTTGGCATGTTCAGTCAGACAGAATCACCACATTAAATACAGTGCAGAAATGGAAACCATATTTTAATTGAGATTGGCCATCATGGAGGAGGGAATTGGAGTCTAAAGGCCACTTGTTCTTCACGTGTGGCTATGTACATCAAGTATTACAATCTGTGTTTCCGGGGGAGCAAGTATCTTACAACTAGTGATTGGTAGAATGGAGTTAAGATAGCTTTACAAAAGTTTGAATCTGATTCTATAAGACGATTCTAATGGACATTGGGGGTAAGTGAGGTTTGGCATGAAAGGTGCGGACGATTCTTTGGCAAGAAGGAGTTACGAGTTGAAGAGTTAGTGGAAAGGATGAAGGAGATAGTAAGGATGGCGTGCTTAGGGTCTCCTGTTTTTGCATCGGACCTAACAGCTTCTTTGTATTGGCAATATGTTAGAGTGTGAGCTATAGAGTCTCCCTGTACTTGCACTTGTTAAGTGACTTGTCATTGTATTGGTGTTGCGTGGTGTTATGATCGTATTGATGCAATAAAATCCCTTATTCACACAAAAAAATTACAACCTCGTCGTGTGTCCAATTTTTTATTTTGAAATTTTGTATAGTGCTCTTTTTAATAATAAAATATAATCTTACAAATAAACCATTCAATCCAATTTAACTACACTTCAATATTGTTAACATAAAATTGAACATCTAAATAATTGTACTTATAATGAATATAGCAGAATATCAAGGTTAAGTACCAATTTTATCTTAACGGCATACGATTTATTAGATATGTTATGTGTGAATAATTTTGTAAGCCTGTCATTTGGTTTCAGTTCAAACAAATGCTATTTTTTTCATTAGTTAATTAGACCTTATTGTTAGTTTTTGAAAATCGAGGCCAAATTTATTACATTAATCATAGTTGTATCTTAATTTAATATATTTTAATATATTTTTTCATATTTAATTCAACCACAATAACATGATACCTTTTGCGACCACCAATAAGTTAGGCTGTAATCTAGTACAATGATAAGATTTGAAATAGAGATCACAAGATTTGGAAATTTTTTCATTCTGAGATTTTCATTAAAAAGTATATAAATACAACTTTAAATACTCTTATTTACTATTTACTAACCGTTAACTTAATTAAAAGCTATATGTCCAATAAAAGCTATGCACATGAAAAAATAAACAATGAAATTTAATTATGTTGGTAGTGAATCAAAACGGTATATTGATTCCTTTGTAGCTACTATAGGAAAAAAATACAGATCTAGCACGATGAACAACACTGTGATACCATGATATTATTTGAGATAGTGAGTGAACAAGATTGAGAAATTTTTTCATGCTGAACTTTTTTATTGAAAAATTATATTAATACAACTTTGCATACTCATATTTAGTATTTACTATTTACTATTTACTAGTGTTAACTTAAGTACAAGCTATTTGTACAACAAAAGTTATACACATGGCAAATAAAAAATTGAATATTATTTACGGTGAACAAAACGACGTGTTGCTTGTTTTGTAGATGTTTTTCACGACTTGACTATCATTTTCTACCACTTATTGTTTCTCGTCATCCATTTTTTGTCGTACTTTTTCACATATAATGTCAGTATACGTGTGAATGTTAACAAGTTGGTTGAAATTGTAAAGAGAGATTATTATCCATGGATAATTGTGGATATCACAGTTCATGAAAATATTATATATGTATAATAAATATAAAATATCTTGAGAAAAGTAATGATAATTTCTAGACAAGATACATATGCATTGTCATATGAGATTTAATACCTGCGATAACAGAATACTACCAGAACATGACACAATACCATCATATGCCTTCTTAGAAAGATGTAGGGGATAGAGGTCCGAAATAAATGGCATTTATGCGTAATGCAATCGAACACGGTGTAAATATTTTGTAACGAATCACTAAGATAATATATGTTCAAGGAGGTACAATTTTATGGATGTACAATTTTTAGGAATAACTTGACCTCATCGACTTCAGCAAGAGTGGAATACGCTTTTGACACCTAAATAGCTAACTGTAACAACATTGACAACTTCAACAACACCACCATCGACTTCAGCTAGATAGATACTAGCACTGTCATCTGAGAGTTGGAAGATTTGTGATATGATTAGTTAAAACCTTTTTATACTATATATGACAAAAATTAATTAACTATGGTTGCTATGTGGTATTGCTTTCACGAATTCAGGGTAGAAGAACATGTAATATTACATCATCGCATTTTGTATTACCACTACAGCCCATAGACTAGTTACTCAAGCGACACCATCCGACTTTGCAATCCATATGAAACTAGCTTAATCTCAATCCACTTATCTAGTGAGGAAGGGATTTCAAAGAGCTTAATATCAATGTTATGACCAAAATACGGGTACATTAGTTAGAATTCTAATTGAATAGTAAGGCAGATATTTTTCTTAAATATTTGTTCATTCATATTCAGTATTGTGCGTTTTGTTTATGCAAGAATAAGTTAACAAAACCATCACTTCATTGATTTTACATGCATGAATAAAATTTTATTATCCCACTTTGTGGGATCTACACAAAGTATGTTGAAATTTATATGAGGCACTCGATCTCGCTGGCCCAAAACGCGATATTAAAATGAAACTTACCACATGTGTAAGACTATGATAACTCATAGTTAGCGCAATATATTGTTTCAGAAAATTATTTTTCTTGTACTTAATTACAATGGTTACTAAATGGTGTATTATTAATACTTAATCAATAAATAAGGGTATATTTCATTAAGTGAAAAGATTCATGATGCAATGATAGTCATGACGACATTTCTTTTGATAATAATATTGTCTACTCTTTCAAATTACCATTAAAAAATATGGTTCCTATGTTATTGAAAGCGTGAATATCAAGAATGGAAGTTGTTAGCAAATGTTTCTTTGTGGAAGACCTTAAATTTTGGTAGTGGAAGACCTTAAATTTTGGTAGTGGAAGACCTTAAATTTATAGACTTTCAAACTATAAATTTTTTTTATTGATTCCATTTTTTTAGATATGAGTGGAAGATCTTAAATTTTGGTAGTCAGATTATGTGTTGATCTGACCTAGGAAAAGTCATCAAAATACAACTTAATTACCACATGTGTTAAGAAACACGAGTTGCCAATAAATCCTATAAATTTGCTTGCTGGAGAAATGAGCTAATACCTGCGATAACATAATACTACCAGAACATGACACAATACCATCATATGCCTTCTTAGAAATATGTAATGGATAGAGGTTCGAAGTATATGGTGTTTATGCGTAATGCATTCGAACATGGTATAAGTATTTTGTAACGAATCACTAAGATAATATATGTTCAAGGAGGTACAATTTTATGAATGTACACTTTTTAGGAATGACTTGATCTCATCGACTTCAGCAAGAGTGGAATACGCTTTTGACACCTAAATAGTTAACTGTAACAACATTGACAACTTCAACAACACCACCATCGACTTCAGCTAGATAGATACTAGCACTGCCATCTGAGAGTTGGAAGATTTGTGATACGATTAGTTAAAACCTTTTTATACTATATATGACAAAACTTAATTAACTATGGTTGCTATGTGGTATTGTTTTCACGAATTCAGGATAGAAGAACATGTATTATTGCATCATCGCACTTTGTATTACCACTACAGCCCATAGACTAGTTACTCAACCGCCACCAGCTGACTTTGCAATCCATATAAAACTAGCTTAATCTCAATCCACTTATCTAGCGAGGAAGGATTTCAAAGAGCTTAAAATCAATGTTATGACCAAAATACGGAAAAATTAGTTAGAAGTCTAATTGAATAGTAAGGTAGATATTTTTCTTAAGTATTTGTTCATTCATATTCAGTATTGTGCGTTTTGTTTATGCAAGAATAAGCTAACAAAACCATAACTTCGTTGAATTTACATGCATGAATAAAATTTTATCATCCCACTTTGTGGGATATGCACAAAGTATGTTGAAATTTATATGAGGCACTCGATCTCGCTGGCCCAAAACACGATATTAAAATGAAACTTACCACATGTGTAAGACTATTATAACTCATAGTTAGCGCAATATATTGTTTCAGAAAATTATTTTTCTTGTACTTAATTACAATGGTTACTAAATGGTGTATTATTAATACTTAATCAATAAATAAGGGTATATTTCATTAAGTGAAAAGATTCATGATGCAATGATAGTCATGACGACATTTCTTTTGATAATAATATTGTCTACTCTTTCAAATTACCATTAAAAAATATGGTTCCTATGTTATTCAAAGCGTGAATATCAAGAATGGAAGTTGTTAGCAAATATTTCTTTGTGGAAGACCTTAAATTTTGGTAGTGGAAGACCTTAAATTTATACACTTTCAAACTATAATTTTTCTTTATTGATTCCATTTTTTTTAGATATGAGTGGAAGATCTTAAATTTTGGTAGTCAGATTATGTGTTGATCTGACCTAGGAAAAGTCATCAAAATACAACCTACCACATGTGTTAAGAAACACGAGTTGCCAATAAATCCTATAAATTTGCTTGCTGGAGAAATGAGCTAATACCTGCGATAACATAATACTACCAGAACATGACACAATACCATCATATGCCTTCTTAGAAATATGTAATGGATAGAGGTTCGAAGTATATGGTGTTTATGCGTAATGCAATCGAACATGGTATAAGTATTTTGTAACGAATCACTAAGATAATATATGTTCAAGGAGGTACAATTTTATGGATGTACACTTTTTAGGAATGACTTGATCTCATCGACTTCAGCAAGAGTGGAATACGCTTTTGACACCTAAATAGTTAACTGTAACAACATTGACAACTTCAACTACACCACCATCGACTTCAGCTAGATAGATACTAGCACTGCCATCTGAGAGTTGGAAGATTTGTGATACGATTAGTTAAAACCTTTTTATACTATATATGACAAAACTTAATTAACTATGGTTGCTATGTGGTATTGTTTTCACGAATTCAGGATAGAAGAACATGTATTATTGCATCATCGCACTTTGTATTACCACTACAGCCCATAGACTAGTTACTCAACCGCCACCAGCTGACTTTGCAATCCATATAAAACTAGCTTAATCTCAATCCACTTATCTAGTGAGGAAGGATTTCAAAGAGCTTAAAATCAATGTTATGACCAAAATACGGAAAAATTAGTTAGAAGTCTAATTGAATAGTAAGGTAGATATTTTTCTTAAGTATTTGTTCATTCATATTCAGTATTGTGCGTTTTGTTTATGCAAGAATAAGCTAACAAAACCATAACTTCGTTGAATTTACATGCATGAATAAAATTTTATCATCCCACTTTGTGGGATATGCACAAAGTATGTTGAAATTTATATGAGGCACTCGATCTTGCTGGCCCAAAACACGATATTAAAATGAAACTTACCACATGTGTAGGACTATTATAACTCATAGTTAGCGCAATATATTGTTTTAGAAAATTATTTTTCTTGTTCTTAATTACAATGGTTACTAAATTGTGCATTATTAACACTTAATCAATAAATAAGGGTATATTTCATGAAGTGAAAAGATTCATGATGCAGTGATAGTCATGACGACATTTCTTTTGATAATAATACTGTGTCTACTCTTTCAAATTACCAATAAGAAATATGATTCCTATGTTATTGAAAGTTTGAATATCAAGAATGGAAGTTGTTAGCAAATGTTTCTTTGTGGAAGACCTTAAATTTTGGTAGTGGAAAACCTTAAATATATACTCTTTCAAACTATAAAAAAATTTTATTGATTCCATTTTCTTGAGATAGGAGTGGAAGACCTTAAATTTTGGTAGTCAGATTATGTGTTTATCCGATTGCGGGAATTTAATGAGGATAGAAAATAAAGAAAAAATCTTTTTAACAATGAGTAAGTGAAAAAATTTAATGAGGGAATTTAAAGTTGTAGAAAATTTTATAAGAAATTGGTTTTTCCATTTTAAATTTGTGTTTTTAAATGGGGGAATTTTACCCCTTCCTTTTTTTCCTCGTCTAACTCTTCTTTCTATTAATATTTATCATTTCATTTGAAAATAAAACTTTAACAATGTGATATAGAGATAAGAAATATCAACTAGTTAGGATTTAGGACCACTAAATTTAAAATGAAACACTTTAATAAATTTCTATGTAATAAATAATACCTTGTAAACATATGTATTCTTAGTAGAACACAGGCGTTAGAGATCTCATTTATTTAAGATTTATGAGATTAATTTAAAAAGTTGCTTCGCAACAAGAAATGAACTCCTAACTTCTAAGATCTTATAAACTTGTTTGTTGATGGGTGATGATATTAGTAGTAGCATAGTATCTCTCTCAAAAGCTAAGTTTGAATTGATAAGTTTGATAGTCAGCTTCAGTTTATATGTACTTATTTAATCTTTAGAAACTAATATGTTGTTCTAACCGCTGGTGGAGAGCGATGAAAACCGACAACTAAGAAAATACCTCAGTGGCACATCGGAGTCTGATCTAGCTCTCTACTTGTATACCTACCTTGAGCAAAGGTAATGTGTATTGATTGTTTGCATGCACGGTTGAAATTTCTTTCACACAGTCTATGTTCAAAACTATTTTTTTTTCTATCATATTCCTTAGTATTAAAGTCATGGCCTCTTATCTTAGTAGACTATCTAACCCGACATATTCAAGAAACAATTATAGTTGTAGTCATTGTTTTTTTTTTTAACAATCATAGTTGTACGCGAACGATTATAACTCATAGTTGTAGGACTACAACTCTTTTTCCCTTAATGAGTATATTTTTTACTTTTGTACAAAACACATAATGATCTAGATTATACAGAGACCAAGAGTGAGGTAATATTAGAAAAGTTGTTGAGTTGTGCGTCAAACTATCATTGGATGATTATAAACAACTACATGAGTGGAAGAAGCTTGAAGTATGATTTTTGTATTGATTACATTCTCTTCTCTTTCATAGTGTAGGAACATATATTGATGCCCCGCCTTACTTGTGGGAGATGCAAATGGACCAAAACGATTTCAAGAATGTAACCCTTTTATGATGGACTCAATCCACAAGCACAAAAAATGGTGATAAAATACAACTTATCACATGTGTAGATAAACACGAGTTGCCAATAAATCATACTTATTGGTTTGTTGGAGAAATAAGTCACTGGAACCTAAGATAAAGAAATGCTACCCAACCAATGTGAAAAAAAACTTAAGGAGGATTTGCCTTTTTGGGCAGACGTTGGGGACGATATATGTCACAAGTATTGGCAATTGTGCGTAACATAATTGTATATTGTATAAGTATTTAGTAACTAATCACCAAGATAATCTATGTCCTTTCTCACCCTAGAAGTTAAATATTAATTTATATTTTTTCCTACTTTTGCATAAAGCATATAAGAATCTAAATTATACAGAGACAAAAACTTATGTAATAATGGAAGAGTTGTTTAAGAGTGAAACAATGCCAAAGTATGATTTTTTTCAATTTTCATAATATTCTCTTTCATGACACAGAGTGGAAGAAACCCTTTCCGATATGTGTCGTGAGACATAGGTAGCGAATGAATACTAATCATCAAGTTGGTGGGGAAATGAACCACAAGAATCCAAAGATAAGAGAATACTACCATACTAGGTTGCAAAAAAATAAAAAACAAGCATATGCCTTTTGGGAAAACTCATGGAATAGAGGTCACAAGTATTTGCAATTATCAGTAATGTAATTAAACACGATGTATGTATATAGTAATGAATGACTAGGATAATCTATCACCTTTCTCACCCTAAACGTTAATAAAAATGAATCTCTGTTTTCTATTTTATAAGAAGAGGTGTTTGAGTTATGATATGGATAGAAATTAAAGTAAGAGATTTGTGGTTGGAGGAATATATATTAAAAGCATAAGACTTTAATGCACAATATAGTATCACAGGTCGGTTTGGGTATTCCCGGATAGTAATTATCCAAATCCACACCTAAAAGTAAGGCTTCGATTTAAAAAATTGAAATCCGCTGAAATTGGATTTTCACAAATATTACGGGTGGGCTGGTTTGGGTTGGGCGATTGGGTTTCTTTTCGGTTATTTTGTTCACCCCTAGTTATCTCTGTCAAGTCCATGTTACACCCCATCCTTTTCTTAAGACAAAATTATCATTATGTCAATGGTAAATTTGTCAAATTTCATCGTAATATCAATGAGGACTCAAAATGAAGAAATTATGGACGTTTGAATTTTGTGTGACAAATTCATAGGAATTAGAATCATTTCTAAAGTTGATTTTGCAACTTTGGACACAAAATCAACCCATCTCAGTTGGTCCATCTGGTGAGTTGGGAACCAAGGGTCACAAGTTTGAATTTCCTTCCCAACATCATTTTCATTTTGTTCGTCATCTTCAACCTTGGGACAAACCGAGATAGGATTTTCGGGGCATTCTTATAGGGGGTTAGTATTGAATTTTGAATTTAAATTTTGTACCTTTGGAAAGAAGGCGAATTTTACTTGAAGTCTAGACCAAACCGGACCCATGAATCGACCATTAAGGCTTTGACCAAAGCTTGCAAAGTTGGCATCTCAATTCTGTTTTTCGAAAACAGAATTTCCAGGGTTTATAAGCTGGTTTTTCCACGACATGCTATCGCAATAATGTTTTCTATCGAGCTCAAAAATCTAATTTTCCGCTTCCGACCACTTCGAGGCCAATATCCGATCACTTAACCCTTGTTTAGTGTCCATTTGAGCTTTCCCCAAGGTTTCTACCTTCTAATCGGGCTAAACCTCCTTTGATTTTCGGGTTTTTAGGTCGTGACATCGTCACTAGAATCCGACCATCAATCGGCCGATTCAGATCACCAACCTTGCAGAGAAAGGTAATTGAACATTCCGCCTAGCTATCGATATGGCTTTCCCTAAGTTTTGATACCTACTTCGAGCTTCTCCCATTCCGAACGAAGCTCGCCTGGGTGGACGAACTTGATTTCAATTTTGGCATTTCTGACGAATTGAAGCATAAGAAAAGCGTCATCAGGTTCGTTTAGAGGTGGGTAACCTTTCCCCTAAGGTTTGTGCAAATCGAGCCTCGCCGAAAAAGTAGGTTTGGTCACCGTCGATGACCCTCTAGTAAGGTCATAATTTCAACTTTGACCCCTGTAGTTTTTCATGTCGGTTATTTGGTCCCCAATGATTTCAATTTTGCCAGTTTGGCCTAGAAATTTTATTTCTTTTGGATGTGTATATTTTCAAAAGTATAATGAGCATTTATAGGATTTGATAATTTTATCAATTAGAGAAAATTTATATGATGATTGAGAATTAATTGAGAATTTTTTGGGGAGCTAACCGTCAGCTTGATAACTGCTATAAAGAATCTCTATCCCCTCTTCCTCAAACATGGTTGACGAGTTCTTCAAACATGGGGTGAGTGACAGTTGCTCCCTCAATCGCATGGGTGCCTCTCTCTTGACTAAGCCAAAGTCTTAGAACACATTTTGCTTCCCCTCGTGTTGTGTGATCTTGGTGTAGGGTCTCGCCATCTTACTACACGTGCATGGTCATCTTCGCAACATGACCGCGATCATCTCATCACCTTGCAACTAAGGACCCCTTGCTATGGCAAGGCCAAAAGTTGAAATTAGTTGTTTATTGTTTTTAGAATATAAATTATTTCCATTTGAAATTTCATTTTTAGTATAATAGATAATGTCATGGTAACCAAGTAACAAGAAGTGAGTTTTAATACAGTGATCCCTTGCATAAACAAATAAGAGTATTTATTATATTTTACAAAAACTTACAAGTGGCCGGTGACAAATCCAAACCCCTTTTCCCTTCACCTATGCCTCTTGCATCATGACCATTGCCCTCTCATCTCTGCCCATGGCCCTCTCGCATCACGACCATGGCTTTAATCAATTGGAATTTAAAAAACTAATACCATGATGTAAAGTTTAAATAACATTAATTATTATAGTTAAGTTGATATTATAAAACTATTAGTTCCTGAGGCAGAAGTCGAGGGAACTGTGGTTGAAGTTAGGAGATTCAAATTCAGGGTATTTCCATAGGTCTATGAGAACTAGGCTTAAGAGAAACACCATTACCTCTCTTAAAAATGATCAGGGAATCACTGTTTATTCAGTTGAGGGCATGTGCAGTGTGGCCATTGACTTTTATAAAAATTTGCTGGGAAAAGAGAATCCTCACGTTGTTACTGAGTCTGTTGAGTTCTTCCAGGGCATTCTCAGGCATAAGCTCACCTATGAGCAAGTCTCATCAGTCTGTGTTCCTATTACTGCTGCTGAAGTAAAGGAGGTTATGTTTGGTTTTCATGGTGATAAGAGCCCTGGACCAGATGGCTTTAATGCTCGATTCTTTCAAGCTTCTTGGGGTGTGGTTGGTGCATAAATCACTAAAGCTATTCAGGCATGTTTTCTGACAGGGGTTCTCCCAAGAGAGGTAAACGCCACTATTCTAGCTCTGATCCCTAAAATTCAGAATCCTGATGAAATGAAGTTCTTTAGGCCTATCTCTTGCTGCAACATCATCTATAAATGCATTTCTAAGATAGTGGCTAATAGGTTCAGCCCTCTCCTCCCCCTTATTATTAGTAAAAATCAGACAGCTTTTGTGAAGGGGAGGATCATTGGAGAGAACATTCTATTGGCTCATGAATTAGTGCACAAGTATGCTAGAAAGAATGTTTCTACTAGATCAGCTCTTAAAATTGACCTTATGAAAGCTTTTGATTCAGTAAATTGGCATTTCCTTTATGTGGTTTGGAAGCAATGGGGGTTCCTTTACAATTTATAAGCTGGATTAGGATATGTGTCTCTAGTCCCATGCTTAGTATTGCTTTCAATGGTGGATTGGTGGGTTACTTCCCTGCTAAGCAAGTTCTGAGGCAGGGGGATCCTCTGTCCCCATACCTGTTTGCAGTAGCCATGGAGGTCTTTTAATGTCTACTAGATATGGAAGCTACAGGGGTAGATTCCCCTATCATCCTATGTGTAAGAGAATTGGATTGACCCATTTATGCTTTGTTGACGACCTGTTAGTATTCTCTGATGGGTCTAACTATGGGATTCAGAGTGTTCAGAGAGTTTTGACAGAGTTCCACAAATTATCAGGTCTTCAGTCTAACCCCAGCAAGTGTGAGATATTTTTTGGAGGTTTGGATAAGGGGGAGATGGTGGAAAGAGCCAATAGATATGGATACCAGCTTGGGGGGTTCCCTGTTCGATATCTGGGGGTTCCTCTTGTGGCTGGTAAGCTGACCATAACTGCATGCAAGCCTCTAATAGATAAAATCACTAAAAGGGTGCAAGGTTGGAAAGAAAAATCTCTAAGCTATGCAGGTAGAGTTGAACTAGTGGGATCAGTTTTGTATAGCATGACACAATACTGGATGAGTGTGTTTATGCTTCCCAAAGCTGTTATTAAGGAGGTTGAGAGAATCTGTAGCAACTTTCTTTGGTCAGTGGGTCCTGGTCTCAAACTTAGAGCTAAGATGGCTTGGAAGTACTTAGCAATTCCAAAAAAAGAGGGAGGGCAGGGCTTGAGAGACTTGGTCTCCTAGAATTATGCTTGTATTTACAGGCAGATTTGGGCGGTTATGATGCAGCAAGGATCTTTGTGGGTTGCCTGGATTCAGGCTTATAAACTGAAAGGAAGGGACTTCTGGCATATTAATATAAGTGGTTCGTGGAACTGGGGGAAGCTGCTGAGACTCAGAAACAAATTCCCTAATAAGTTCGGTTGGAAGGAGGGAGTGTTGCAATGGGATGATAAACCAATGAAGAAATACTCCATCAAGATGATCTGGGAGACTTTAAGAGCAAGGCATAGCAAAGTAGGCTGGTACAAACTTCTCTGGAAGGGGGTCTCAATCCCGAGGAATAGATTTCTGGTCTGGCTTGTTATTCACAATAAAATCCAAACCAAAGAGATGAAGAAATGGGGATTTGCTGGTAATGATCATTGCTACCTTTGTGATCAGGCAGGAGAGACAAGGGATCACTTGTTCTCTTCTTGCCCCTATTACATTGATGTTCATCAGCAGCTGCTGGGGGGTCTCTCTGCTTATATTCCTCGGAATTGGGATGAGAATCTCTGTTGGGCTACAAGGGAGTTTGGTAAGGAAACTGTGGGTGCTATGAATGGCAGGTTGATTTGGCAGGCAACGGTGAGTCACGTATGGCGTGAGCGTTGCAGGAGAGCATTTGGTGATCACAAAAGGACCCCTGAGGACCTGGCTCGGCTTATTAAGAGCGAAGTATGTGTTTTGGTGCAGGATTCTGCAGAGTTGGAGAGTTTCTGGTCTGTTGGTTAAGGTGTTATTGATCTCTTTCTCCGTTTTCATAGCTTCCTTGAGATAGAGTTTTGTTTTGATAGGTTTGACTGTTATATAGGTATAGAGCTTTTACTCCTCTTATTGGTTCTTTTCCCCTAGCTGGCAAGGGTGTTGTCAGCGCTGCTTTTGATGGAATGAAGTTATCGATTCATCAAAATAAATAAATAAATGTGGTATTGTATTTTTATAGGTGTAAACCACTACCATAAACAATATACTTAAGAATCAACTAGATTTAAATTTCAAATTACACATGTAATGGCAGAAATCCCTCTACTCCATCCAAACTATTAGTTGTTACCGAACACAGGAAATCATGATCCAGACAGTTGATAAGCATTTAGACCAAACATTAACAATTCAAGTAGATCTAGAAGCTTTTGTGGGCTTTCCTTTCAAGACTCCACCCGAACCACCACCAACAAGAGCATGCATGTTTGCAAAGCAGGCAAAATTTCGATTTAAATCTTAAAATCCTACGATTTTAATTACGAGTTTTCACAATACAATCTGTAGATCTTAAAATTCTACACTATTCATGATTAAAATCTTAACATTTTTTTTAAATCTTACGATTTTACTAGTCAAATCTTTGGATCAATTTTAATTATTTTCCCCATAATTTACAAAACTACGTCTCTTTTCCTTCTCCTCCACCAACATCATATAGTTCACACTAACCACCATCGACCATCATCAATTCACATCAACATATTTATCATCATCGATTCACCACTTTTCAACATTAACTTTGATAAATTATCATTGTAAGTGTTATGTGTTTTTGTGTTATTCAAGATTTTCCTCATCAATATTATTTCATCTTCTTTTTTATGGACTTAAAATCTTAGAATGATACGATTCTGATTTTAGCTCCAATTTTGATTTACATAAAATCTCAATTTTGACTGCTTTGCATGTTTGGCTTTTCACTCCAGTAACACCAACTACAACCAGTGGCAAAGTAAGGCATATTAAGTGTGCCTTGAGATCCACATTGGCTCAAGATAAAATAAGTACATATAAACTGTTATAAAATTATAGGAAAGATGAACAAGTTTAAGAGCAATGACAGAGAGAGAATATAAGATAAGAGGGGCAAATGTTTTTCCTTATTCATCCAATTCATTTGTATAATGAAGTGCTCTATATTTGCACATGAATATTAGGTAATGAGCTATGAAGATTATTCATTCTGATAATCAATAAAGCGGATTAAATAGATTCAAATGTACCATCCAATATAGAATCTAATCTGACATCCAATGTAGAACTCAATGGACATCCAAAATACTCATAATATAAGTACAATATTTAAGTGTTTGTGAGATTAGTTTTACCTAAACCTTGCAATATTTGTCAATAATTCTACCACCAACCAATATAAATAATGAATTTAGTT
The DNA here is from genome assembly GCA_946122785.1 of Linum tenue. Classification (NCBI taxonomy): domain Eukaryota; kingdom Viridiplantae; phylum Streptophyta; class Magnoliopsida; order Malpighiales; family Linaceae; genus Linum; species Linum tenue. The sequence goes on along the minus strand of CAMGYJ010000002.1, from coordinate 13,069,398 downwards.
GTCATCATGATATGCAATACATTCTAGTTTCAACATGAGTAATATTAAAGCCAAATATAACTTATTCTTCTTGTCTCAAATTCTTAATTTATTAACATCTATCACCACTTAATTGCCCAATAATTTTTTTTTGCATGCATCAAGAGATTTTTACTTTTGGGCCTCATTTGTATTCATCACATCCAATGTTGCAACATATTCAAAACTCTCAGACTATAGATTCACTTTGGTTTCAAAAGTTTTTCCATACAAGTCATTTAATGGAAATCTATTCATCTTCAAAAACTTAGGTAGCTACTACTCTCCTGGAACTGTTATCTCAATTATATGTCGTGACTTTTCTGGAGCTATTAGCTCATTTTCTTTCGCTGTGATTTTTATTTTTAGAATCGATTAGTATATCATGACTTCATGCGCTATTTTAGACTCATTTCAATATTAGATTAAATATGAACATCAATTTGTATATAAGCATTTACAACCGGACATCTCTTTTAGGTGATTAAAAGGCGTCTAACAATCATTAAGTTTATTTCTCAATGAATCATCATGTGAACTTTGGTTTCATGTTTCTTAATTTGAGAATCAAAATGAGATAATGATGATTTCAACGCAACTCTACGCCCAACTGTGTATTTTCCACCCATAATGTTGGAAAATGATTCATCAAAATGATAATTAGCAAAAAGAGTCATCAATAAATCTCTCATTGCGATTAACCAAGATTGTCAACCCGGTTTGGCCGATCAGCTCGGTCGAGTAAGTGGACGGAGGGTTAATGTCCTGATCGGATTAGCCCGAATTAACCCGTTTTAACCCGTTTTGTACACAATTTAAATACACATACATATATTATAATGAATGCGAAATTTGACAACTGATTTGTAACTTAATTTGAAGTACCTAATAATAATTCATCATTAATATATATACATTTAATAATAAATCCTTATTCCCATCCACCACACACGACCCTCTTCTGTGTTCTCCAACCCTCGCCGCCTCCATTCTTCACTCTCACCTAGCATAAATTTCCATCTCCAGCAACCACCCGCCACAATTCCGTGCTCAATTCTTCATTCTCACCCATCATCAATTTCATCTCCAGCAACCATGTGCCACGATTCCGTCCTCCATTATTCACTCTCACCCAGTATCAATTTCCAAATCCAACAACCACCCTCCACAATCCGTCCCGTTCCCTTTATTCTTCTCACCAACGTCGGAGCATAAATCCGCTCTGAGACCAATCCCTCCCTCTCGTTCTCTTTCCTTCCTTCCCTCTCGCCGAATTGCCTCACATCTGCTGATGGGGAAAGCGGGCTGACTCGGAGATCTCCGCCGGGGAAAGCCGGTCAACCCGGCCGATTTCGCCAGGTTTTGACTGGGTGTAAACGGGTTTGGCGAAACCGGACTAACTCCTAAACGGGTGGGCATGACCCGTTTTTCTCACCAGGTCCGGGTTAACAACCATGCATTGAACACTCAAGTTCAATATAAATTCTCAAGGAACTCATAACGTGTTATAGTGGAGCGATTGAGATGTATATTGCACACCTCAATTTTCTCATATTGGAAATGTTGGGTGCCTCGCTAAAAATCATTTATAAAAAAAGGAGGGATCTCATGATAACTTTTTAGCACCATGTAAATTATTTCTCATAAACAATTATGCTTCATTAAATAGCCATCAAAATATATCCATCATCACAAAACTAATCTCGCAAATATCATGTTGTGAATATAATAAAAGAACATGTGACCATCTTGTAGTAATCCGCAAGGTTCTAGGTTTGACCCATACGTATACTTCATTCACTTTTGGGAATAATTTATTGCATTCAGTTATGGAAATTGAAAAATATTATTTGTATCAAACTAAATATGTTTATATAAATAATCAAGGTTCTAAAAGGCGCTAGGCGTAAGGCAGGCGCTCGGCTCCTGACTTGCGCCTTGCCTGATTAGGCGTAGTCTAGGCGCGCCTAGGCGTTCATAGTATAAATGGAAAAATTTCTCAAATATTTCCTGTTTTCTGGAATAATTCATATAATCCAAGTGCATATAAAATTAACAATGCCTAGTTCTTAACAGTAAACACTTAACATAACAAATAACAAGCAAATAGTGACCACTTTCTAGAATCACAAGTTCATAAAATGTCGAAATACTAAACAATAGTCAATAAGTTCATAGGAAAATGTTCATTCTTCAGCATCCAAGTAGGTCCGTCCAGCCACCACTTCATCTTCATCATCCTCAAAAGCAATCTCCTCACCATCCTCCTCCTCTTCAGACTCTAATTCTTCATCATGGAACTCTCTCACTCGTGCACTTCTACGAAGCTCACTCTGTTCACCCGCCATTGCATCTGTAACGGTACTCGAGGGTGCACAATATGATTCCTCATCCTCATCTACGAATACATACATAGCATGGTCATCCCTTTCCCGTGTTTCTGATTTTCTAGGGCAAGAGGCAATTTTCTGATTTTCTAGGACAAAACGAAGAGTATTGGGTTTAACCGCCTAAGCTCGCCGAGGAACGCCCAGGCACGCCTTCTCTCCACTAGGCGCAAACTAAGCACTATTCCTACCTACTAAGCGCTACCAGCGCCTTTTACAATGCCTATGGCCAAGTCAAGGCGATCCTCCACCGCCTAGCGCCTAATTGAGCCTAGGCGTGCGCCTAGGCGCGCCTTCTTGAACCCTGTAAATAATATATATATTATTCCACCCTATTGGGTGTATGTGTCATTTGTGTTATGTGAGTTTTTGTTGATCGTTAGATCTAATGTTTGACCTAACAGTGGTCAAACTTTGGCTAACCATTGATGAAGTGGCGCCTATATGTTGTCCACGTATGCGACACATAGATGTCAAGTAGAAAAATAATATTAAATATATAAATAAATTCTTTTATAATTAATATTTTATAGTAAATAAATTTATTTTCTAATAATTAAATAATCTTTTTTCGTAGTTTTAAATGGATTGGCCTATTGTACAAAACGTCATTGTTTTTTTGGAAGAAATCCAAAACTACCACTGTTTAAAAATAAAATTACAAAAATACCACCCATTCCCAACAATTTCCAAAAATACCACCCTTTATTTAAAACAGCCCCTCAAAGTGGCGGTTAATAAACAAACCGCGTTTCGTGGCAGCGGTTTACACTATAATCGCCTCGTTAGCCAGCGTTTTTATTTTCCAGATAAAACCGCTCCTCTAAGGAGCGGTTTATATGCAAACTCTACCACAAAACGCTTGAACAGGAAGCGTTTTATTGTCGGCATGATAAACCGCCCCTCCAGGGTGCGGTTTACCTTGTCCACACACAAACCGCTGCCTAAAGGTGCGGTTTGTTGTCGATAGCAGACATAAACCGCTGCCCCAAGGAGCGGTTTGTGTCTGGTCACCCGACAACAGACATGTCGGCATGTAGGGGGTGGGGCTGCATGGCAGACCTAAAACCGCTCCCCCCACCCGCGGTTTGTGGTCCAAAATTCGCCTATAAAAGGCTGATTCAGAGAACACAAATTCTTCACACTCCTACTCTTCCTTCTTCAAATTTCAGTTTTGCACCTTTAAATTATTTAGTTTTTGCGATTAACGTTAATTCGTAAGTTTGTTTTGTATTACTTTTCATTGCCCTTTGTGATATTATGTTAGTAACTTAATTACTTTTCATTGCCCTTTGTGATTTTATGTTAGTAACTTAATTACTTTTCATCGTTCTTTGTAATTTTATGTTAGTAACTTAATTACTTTTCATTGTCCTTTTTGATTTTATGTTAGTAACTTATTTACTTTTCATTGTCCTTTTTTGATTTTATGTTAGTAACTTATTTACTTTTCATTGTCATGTCGCTCTTGTATTACTTTTCATTGTCTTTTGTGATTTTATGTTAGTAACTTAATTACAGTTTTATTGCAGATGGCATTCCAAAGGTTCACGCTTGGGTTGCGGTGGAATGGTTACACGGAAGAGACCGAAAAGGGTGTAAGTTACGTCAGTGGAAATTTTTATAAAATGAAGGTCCGTACGAGACCGACGCTTGAAGAGCTCCATCAAATGTGCACTCAGATTACCTGCATGGATGGCACTAGAAGAGTTGATCAAATGTTGTATCGATATCCAAACAGACATGACGGGTCGTTGTGGAATGAGGAATTCCTCCTTACCACTCAGGAGGACGTTGATTCCATGGTCCAATTTTTGACCACCAATAAAATTAAGCAAGCGGAGATGTTCGTTTACACCGAGGCCGTCGAAGGCAGTGTAGGTCATTGTGGAGATGGCCAAACATATGGTATCCACAGTGGGAGTGTATTATACGAAGATCATCTCCACCAGGATTTCCAAGACTCGAGCTGGAGGCAGGAGTATCATCATGGAACTGGAGGTCATCATCAATCCTTCCCGTCATATGAACAAGAAGCTCAACAGGCGGATCACAACCAATAAGCAGGTTACCAGTACCCACCCGATTACAACTTCTATCAAAGCGGTGTTAGTTACCACAACTACCATTACGGAGCTGGTGAAGGTGCCTTTCATGATGATAATCAGATGGAAGAAGAGGTCAATCCAAGTCCAATTAGTGACCCTGAGATTGAAGAAGAGGAAGGCGAAGTTAGTGCAGACAGCTCCGATCCACTAGAAGGTGCTGATGATTCCGGTCCAGATTCAGACGTAGACGGTGATGAGGTACCTCGCGACCGTGTACCTATTCCATACTACAATCACATTCAAAATGAAGATTGGTATGTTGATGCCGGCATGGACCCGCTAGAGGTGCCAGTATGGGGTGCACTCACTGGCTTTACCAAGGGCCAACAATTTGGAACGAAGAATGAGGTCCGGCACGTTATTGCCACTGAAGCAATGACTCGGAGTTTTGAATGGCAAACAACCCATTCCGACACAAAGAGGCTGATGGTTCGATGCAAGAATGAAAATGAGGGATGCAAAGCTAGGGTCCGGGCCATCAAGAGTAAGGGAGTCAGCCATTGGGTCATATCCCGTGCGGTGAACACACACACATGTGTGTCATCAATAACATCCCAAGGCCATCGACAGTTGAAATCAAGGGTGATTGCCGCGGCTATCAAACATCTAATTGAGGAGGAGCCCGGCCTGAAGGTGAAAACCATCATCGCCGACATTTCTAGTCGTTATGGTTATATCATTAACTACAAGAAAGCGTGGCATGGGAAACAGAAAGTCATGGCTGCCATGTATGGTGACTGGGAAGAATCATATGCATTCCTTCCCAAATTGATTTTGGCGTTGGAGGTGTCTAACCCTGGCACCATTTTCTCACCTCGCTACCAAGATGAGGAAATCCAACCGCTGGTGCATGGTAACAAACGCCAATACAAGCATCTTTTCTGGGCATTCAAGCCATGTATTGATGGTTTTCCATACTGTGTTCCTGTGATTCAAGTTGATGGAACATTCCTTACCGGCAAGTACAAGGGTACTCTACTGATTACCAGCGTAGCAGATGCAAATAGAGCAGTATATCCATTAGCCTTTGCCAATGTGGAGGGGGAGAATACCGATAGCTATGGATGGTTCTTCAGACAAATCCAGCTCCATGACACCAGGCGGACGAACCTGACTTTCATCTCAAATCGCCACGCGGGTATACAGGCTGCTATCTTAGGCTTGGATCCAGCCTGGAACTGGTCACAGAGATGGTGCATACGGCATTTCAAGAGCAACTGGAACCATCATTTCAAGCGAAAGAAGCTTGCTGATAGTCTATGGTGGATCGGTAAGCGTTGTAATTAATTGTTATATAAATTTTGTCAACTGTATAAAACGAGGACTAAATCAATACAATGCTACACTTATTTAGATTTTATAAAGAAATGCATGTCTAAGGAAATGGGGACTTAAGCGATCATCATGATCCCCCCATGACCTGGGAAAATCGGGTTCTAAGAGATCAGATGGGGTATTGCCACAACAAGTCTGTGTTTCTAAGGAGATGCATACCTCTCCTAAGAGTCTTACGAGTGTACTTGTATTGAGGGTAAGGTCGGTCTTGCTTGCTTACCTGGTGTTTTTTTTTTTAATGTTCATCAGCTGTCGCGTACCAAGAGAAGAAATTTAAAGAGAAGATGCAGAATATCCGTCAGCTATGCCCTGAAGGTGCGCAGTGGCTTGATCAACATGACCTTGAAATGTGGACGTTTCATAAGGACGGAGGTACCAGATGGGGTATTGCCACAACAAACTCAAGCGAGAGTATCAACAACGTCTATAGGGAATTTCATGCACTCCCCATCTCTGCAATTGTTGAGATGATATTCTGGAAAACAAACGGATGGTTCGTCAACCGTCTCCACTGGTGTGAGAAGAGGGAGGCACAGGGCAAGGTACACTCCGATCATGCCACAAAAATAATGGAAAAAGATAATCGGAAGAGCTCTCGTCACAAAGTCACTGTGATGAACCGAAATGCGGGCGAGTATTCGGTCAAGACTGGGCACTGGGAGGATGGGAGACGTGGGGGTCATCGCCATGAAGTCACCGTCAACTTTAGGAATAAAAAGGGGGAGTGCTCTTGTCAGAAGTATCAGGGTAGAGGGATACCATGTTCCCATGCAATGGCTGTAATAAAGCATAGGAGCAAAGACCCTCGTCATTTCGTCAGTCCGTTCTTCAACATTGACTCACAAAAGAGCAGTTATCGTACTAGTTTCCGTGCATTGCCGGATGAAGCTTACTGGCCAGTTTATGAGGGTATGGTCATCATTCCACCAATCGGTCTTAGGCGGGAAACAGGGCGCCCGCGGGTAAAAAGGATTCCAAATGAGATGGATCAAAGTGGAAGACCACCGCGAGGGCCAAGGCGGTGTTCCATATGCAAAGTACCCGGGCATGATAAACGAAAATGTCCCGGACCAATTGGTCCTCAAAATCCAGGGCCCGATGTGGAACTCCCCAATAATGGCGCATAGATTTATTTAGTGCATTTATTCCATCTTTGTGTATTAATTTCAATGGTTACTCTACTTGTATTTTGTGTGCTTAAATGACATTGGAGATTTGCACAATTAACAAACACACTACATGACTTGAAATAAAACATAACTTGATTGTTCAACTAAAAACTTGAATAAAACACATCACGAACACAAACACACTACATGACTTGAAATAAAACATAACTTGATTGTTCAACTAAAAACAAATTGTTCAACTTAATTTAAACAAAAATAACTTGAAATAAACCCAACTTGTCACACTCATGGATTATTATGGCGATTTGCCTTCTGTTTCCTTGTGTGATGGGCGACTGGTCCACCGGGTGTAGCTGATGGTAGAACGGGAGGCAGATTCCTATTCGCCGTAGAAGGGAGTTCCTCCGTGCTATGCCGCCTCGGTGCCGTGGTAGATGGCCCCTCCGTGTGCGGTCGAGGGCTATCCACGCTCATATGGTGGGGAATGGACTGCCATTGTTGTTGCCATTGTTGTTGTGGTCGATGCAAAGGTGAGAAGCCTTGGTGGAGACTGGATTATGAACCTTCGACCCAAGTAGCTGAGGATGTGGCGTCATGAAATGTAGGTGGCCGTTGTTCATACTGGAAACTGGGCCGGAGATTGTATTGGAAACTCGACCGCGGATCATACTAGCTCCCGGGCGTGGGATCGTAGTGGAAACTGGGCCGAGGATCATGGTGAGTAGTGGGGTCGTATTGAAAACTCGACCGGGGATCATACTTAGTACTCCCCCCCTTCACCGCTGCACACCTCCAAAGGAGTAGGCACCTTCCATGCCGAATATGGCTTGATCTCCGGCACGTAAGTTCGATCCCTTGTAGCTTTGTTTGGCCTTCTATGGACCGGCGGAGGCATAGGGTCAACATCGGGAGTCACCGGTGGCGGTCTCACTGGGGGAAGTGGCGGGTATCTATGATAATCACGCCCGCGCGCTCGCATACAGCCAAGGAGAGTGTTCGCTATCCTTCGAATAAGCCCCACCTCTCGACCCGCAGCCGAATGATTTGCCGTCCGCACGAGGTCGTGTATTCGCTCGATGCTATCAACCTAAATCGAAGAAAATAACAAAGTGAGCCATTTAAAAAGTAATGCACCGCATGACTACATAAATAAAAAATGAATTACTTACCAAAGCTCCGTTCGCCGCACCTTCGGGAGTCATGTACCAAACATAGTCTTCGGTATGTTTTCATGTATGAGTCATGGTAGCCCATCCGCCCCACATGAGATCCCGTCACAATATCCTGATCTTGCCTAACATTCCATAGGCGGATCAATTTCACATACTCCTCCGGCCAATTAGTAGGTCCTTGTTGGCCATCTTTCCCGTGGTACCCCTTCTGACTCTCCGGGACATCCAATGGTAGGCATTGCTCACGTCCTAATTGTCGTAGACATCGAACCGGCAAGTTCCACTCCACTATATGGTGGCAGATTAGTGGAACTCGGGTGCACCATTGACTGGGATGTAAAGGGAACTTGTGGACGTGATGCTCCTCAATGCGTTCTGGATACGGATCGAACTTAAGCTACGAAAGTGCATAAAAACTAGACCATTAATATACATAATAATATAAGTTGAAAAAAAAGTAGGAATTAATAGCGTATTATGATGCTCACCTCTGATTCCCAAAGGTGATCTAGCCTCCTACGATACTCCTCCAACTTATGCGCTCCAAGGTTGTCGCATGTTTTTTCACCAAGCCACCTATTCAATCCAAAAAGTATGGGGTGTTAATACATAATAGTGTTTCTCATTAAAAAATAGCCAATTAGTAAAAAAAAAGTGAGAACTATGAGTGGGATAGAAAACATTTACCTACACCCATAAACTTCATGTCATAGGGGATGGTCGGGACCCCATTCCTTGTCGGGGTCTACCTTCGGCGCAATCCATGGAAAATGCTCCCAAGCCCAAAATTGGACGATGAACATGGCCCCATCAATCTCCTTCACCGCTCTCGCACTAGCATTACAGAGGGATCGGTAAAGATAAGCTAGGCAAGCAGATGCCCAGCTCAGGTTTCCCATATCATCCCAACTCCCAAGTATGATCTTCAACCATGAATTGCTGATTAGGTTGTTGGATTTCTTGGGGAAGAAAACTCCTCCGATCATGCCGAGGATGTAGATACGTGCATAAATGTCTTTATCACGCTCCGAACTTTCCTCTGTGAGGGGAATGCCTCCTAACTCAGGGTTGTGCTTACGCCTAATCTCCGATGTCAACCACGTGATGGATACTTGGCCCTTGGACAATGGTGGATGACCATCCGCATCGTGATCTCCCTTTTCTGGCGGACACAACCCGGTGACCGTCCATATAAAATGCTGCCAACCACTCATATTGGCAACAACTTTAGGCGGTGGCGTAGAGTCCACACAAACAACATCACCATCGATGGGCAAATCGGTTAGGATGGTGATGTCCTTAAGTGTGATGGTGCACTCGCCTTCACGAAAATTGAAGCAGTGTGTCTCCTTTCGCCATCTTTCTACCAATGCAGTGATGAGGTGGCGGTCGATCTTGATTCCATTAAAATGCCTAATCGAATCCAATATTGCCCTTTTTAGAAAGGGCAAGATGACGTCGTTCCATTCAAGCACATTCGTCGTGCCCCTATAGCGGACTATATGGTATGCATCCTAGAGAAAAATTTAAATTTCACTATACGTTGATGATTTATACATATATAAATATATTATAAGATGCAATATCAATTAAGTCAAGGTACATTATCTAATAAACATTAGTTTTAACATAACTAAATAATATTATAAGATGCAATATTAATTAAATCAAGGTACATACTCAAATAAACATTAATTTTAACATAACTTAATAATATTATAAGATGCAATATTAATTAAACCAAGGTACATTATCTAATAAACATTATTTTAACATAACTTAATAATATTATAAGATGCAATATTAATTAAATCAAGGTACATTATCTAATAAACATAATTTTAACATAACTTACTTAATTTTCGAAATTTAAGTATAATTATTTTTGGTACATATACACATAAAATCAAATATATTATTTTGTTAATCGTATGGATTATTTTCAATAATTAAAGCAATACAAGTACACTCGTAAGACTCTTAGGAGAGGTATACATCTCCTTAGAAACACAGTCTTTTTGACAGAAAAAGGGGGGATCCGAGGATCGCTTAGAACCCGATTTCCCAGGTCATGGGGGGATCATGATTTATAAAGAGTCTAAATAAGTGTTGCATTGTATTGATTTAAATTATTGAAAATAATCAATAAGATTAACAATTAAGTAAATTATTGTACAAACAAATAAATTACTTTAACAAAATACAAATTACAAGTGATGATAAATAATATGTACCTTGTGGTCGTTCCAAACGTCTCTTGAACGATGATTAGCTTGATCATATAACACAGTCGGATCAATTGGTCCTTGATCAACATAATATCGTTGATTGTAAATATCAACATCCGGCCCAACCTACGATAGCATAACAACAACATAAATCAATTAGTATATAAATTAAATAAATCATTATAACAACAACAACGATTGGGTAAAATGAGTACGTACCGCTTGATAATCATCATAGAAAATGCCATCTTCTTGGAAGAAATCGGCCATTTTTTCGGAATCCGGACAGAGATTCGACGGTTTTTTAGTGAAAACCAAAGAAAAAGTTGTTTGAAGGCAAATCGGACTTAGCCGCAACCAACAAATAACTAATTCTAAGGTTATTGGGTGGGGAGGGGGTGGGTAGAGTGAGGAGTTAGAGGGAGAGAGGGGTGAATGTGTGTTGGTGTGCAGAAAATGGGAAGCCGGGGGGGGGGGGGGGGGGGGGGGGTTTATATGGCCGAAAACGCGTGAGGGAGGGGCGGTTTCATCCTTTTACCCCGCATAAAACCGCCCCTCAAACGCGCGTTTTACATTTCCCGAACAGTCAAACCGCTCCCCCGAGGAGCGGTTAGCGTTTCCCGAACAGTCAACCGCGCTTCGACGCGGATCGCCCCGCTGGCGCGCGGTTTGGCCGTCAGATTGCTCCTCCATCAGGCAGTTGAATGTACCGCCACGTGGCAACCCGGTTTGACAGCCAGGTAGACTCAAACCGTGCCTTGGAGGCGCGTTTTGTTTGTTAACCGCTCCTTCGAGGTGCGTTTTGTATGGAAGGGTGGTATTTTTGGAAATTGTTGGGTATGTGTGGTATTTTTGTAATTTTTTTTACAGTGGTAGTTTTGGATTTTTTCCAGTTGTTTTGTAGTACTACAAAACACAATCCAATGGTTCTAATTTGGAAGTGAAGATCCAATTGTCCATATCATAAAGTGAAAAAAGAAAAAGTAGGAGAGAGAGAGACTGCCCATATTTTTCCGCCGGCTGCCTGGATTTTGGGGCTGACTCACGCGGATTTCAAGGCTACTATTAAAGTTTTTTTCAAATCTCCACCCAAAATTCAACATACCATATCGTTTTATATCAGATTTCAAAAACTTTTGCGTAGAAAAATCAGAATTTTATGCTCTACAAGATATCCATTTTGATATTTTTTAGAACAAAAAAAAATCGGGTCATATCATATCAGTTTACGTCAAGTTCTTGTCATTCATATCAATATCATATAAGCTCTATGTCATTCATATCATATTAGTTCATATTGATATTCATATCAATATTATAGTAGTTTGTATCCTTTCATATAAGTCATATTCATTCATATCAAGATCATATAATTTCATATCAATATCATATCAAGTCCATATGAGTTCATATCAATTCATTTAAAAATATCACTGTGTAGATCTTAACGAATGTGTTCTATATATACAATTATTTTTTTAATTTTGAATTGAAATGAATGAGATGTGTCATCATAACACACTTATCATAATGTTGGTATGAGGTCTTATACTTTATATGAGTGATATGAGTGATATGATTGTCATAATCCTACAACCGAGAGGTGTTTTGAAGAGTTAATATTTTCTTTGCTCGAAATATAGCAAAATGGATATCAATGTGTAGAGCATAATTAATGCGTTCTTTCTATATAAATTTTTTTAAATTTAAAGTTTGAAAAATTTTGTAGCATTCGATTAAGAAAATAGAGGATCAGAAAAAAATATTCTCTCCTTAGGATCTGTGTGAGGTTGTCTAAAAAAAAACTCAAAGGTTGCACACCTCTTTTATTTTGTTGGGAACTGTTCTTGGCTCTTTGTATGGTAGTGAGATAGATGGTGGGATATTGGATTATGTAGTGATTTTGTAGTATAGGGTTTTGTACCTAATCCTGTCTCGTTTTAAATCATTATTTTCATTCGTTGAATTTAAATAATCCAAAGAGTGAACTTGGCGAAATCTGCGGTGTGCTTCAGTCAGAATATTACTGGGCCGGATCAAGAATTCTTAGCTACGATTATGGGGGTGGAGGCAGTTGGAGTCCATGATAAATACCTTGGGCTCCCGTCTCTGGTAGCAAGATCGAAAATGGAGACCTTTCATTACTTGGAGGAGAAACTCCTGGAGAGGCTCCAGGGATGGAAGCAGAAAACTTTGTCCTGGGCGGCTAAAGAAACCCTGATAAAATCGGTGGTCATGGCATTACCTTTACATGTGATGTCCTGTTTCAAGCTACCACTAGCTCTGTGCCGTCTTCTGGATAAACATGTTGCCCGATTTTGGTGGGGAGTTAGTGATAATCATTCGAAAGTACGGTGGGTGTCCTGGCGTGACATGTGTCGGAGTAAGCACGATGGGGGGATGGGATTCCGTCGTTTTGAACACTTTAATCAGGCCCTCCTGGCTAAAATTGGGTGGCGCATCCTCAGTGAACCCCAATCGCTTCTTGCCCAAGTTTACAAAGGGAAATATTTCCCACATGGGCACTTCCTAAATGCTAAAGCTCGCTCTCGACCCTCTTGGGGATGGCAAAGTATTCTGCCATTGTGGCCGTCCTCTGGCGAATTTGGCGATCTCGCAATTGGGTGGTCTTTGAAGGCAAATAGTATAGGGTAGCTGCTTTGGTGCGTCAGTTTTCGCAGCAGTATGAGGAATGGGTGCGCCTCCCGGTAGATAAGCCTGTCTTGGCCCCTAACGCTGCTGAAGTCCACCAAGCAGCTCCAGTAGGGTTGCCAGGGGTTATCTGTCGATGGGATGGGGCTAACAGAAGGGGATCGCATTCAGCAGGAGGTGTGGTGCTTATGACCCAGAATCGAGACATCCTGATGGCCATTGGGATGCAGTTCCCAGTCATTGATGACCGTCTCGTGGTAGAATTGCTTGTCCTTCGTGAGGCAGTCCTTTGGTGCCTGAGCCATGGATTCTCTAGCGTAGGGTTTGAAGGGGACGCCAAGGTGGTCATTGATAAGCTCCAAGAGGCTGATACTAGGGATAGCAGGATAGGAGCTGTGCTAGCTGAGGTGCTACATTATTTTGCCTGCAATCCGGGGTTTAGTGTTCGGTTTATAGGTCGGGGTAGCAATAGGGTAGCCCATATGGTGGCTCGGAAGGCCCTTTCTTTGTACCCGACATGAGTCGTTATTTTGATTTTCAGGCCTGGCTGATCTCCAGGGTGTAACTGTCTATCTTTTTTGATCTAATGCATGATTATCTTTTGTCAAAAAAAAAAAAGAATTTAAATAATCCTTCATGAGCCACAATAGTTAAATAATTTATCTATAGATCACTATATATTTTTGTACAATTTTTTGTGATAGATTAGTAAAGATCAACTACCCCAATCCAACTCCATCTTTGAGATTAAGGACAAAGGATTCACCAAAGTGATTGTTCGATGAGGATTTTGGTGAAGACACCTATCGAAGACTATGATGGAACAAGGGGACCAAAGAAAGGGGTGGCGGCAGGAAAGAGAGACGCTACTAGTTTCCAGATCTGAATCTATACCAATGAAGAAGATGAACAATTTCACTTGTGCAGAGTGCGGCAATTCGTCTCCTTCTTCTTTAGCCGGTGTGCGATGAACGTCTTAGGAGATATGACGGCATGTCGGCGGCGATCGTTCATCTTCTTCTTCTCTGCCATACGTCCGGCCCATCCATTCACTTCCAAAAGCCATGTCAGACTCAGTCTCTTTAAAAATTGTGGCCCACTGCAAAACAAAGCAACAACGACCATCAGATTGATCAGACCATCTGTTTCCCGACTAAGAACATAGGAATAAATTGTGGGCGAATTGGAGCTAACAACTTCATGGTGAGGGGAAGGTTCTTCAGGCTGGTGACACGACACGATGGAGATTCTGATGATCACCGATTTCCTCTTGTGGTGGTCTGGATGCATTAAAGTGACGCGGCGGAGCTCTGCGGATTGGCGACAAGGAACGCCGACGACACTCTTTGTTGAGGATCTTACCACAGAGGTTGGGTTTAAGGGAAAAGGAGGAGACCTCGAGACGGAGCAATTCAGATTCTTCCTCCGCTCACCGGAAATCGATAACAACGTATGAGACGAGAAGGTAATCCGCAAGTAAAGAGAGATTGAGAGAGATAGGGAAGAGATGGAGAAAGAGATTTTTTTTTCTTTTGATTTTGACTTTTATTTTATTTATATTTCAATTAAAATTTTCCATGTTAGATGCCATGTCATTGCTGAAAGTTTTTTTTTTTTTGTTAACCACTGACGGAAAAAATTAATTGCTGGTGTACAATTGTAATATCAAAAGTTGCATATGGCACATTTGCTAAAGATTGAGGTTTCTACTTTCTAGTGGTATTAGCTCTAATATAAATACAATAACTAAGTGTACGTGAGATTTTTTTACCTAAACCTCACAATATTTGTCAATATTTCTACTACCAAATAATAATTAAATAATGACTTTAGATGTCATCATGATATATAATAAATTCTAATTTCTGCATAAATAATATTAGAACAAAATATAACTTCATTATGTCCATCTCAAATTCTTAATTTATTTATCATGGGGTAAATTGCAAGGTTGATGACTGGGTTTACAAAAACCGTTCATGTTTGGTCACTACAAATATTTAATTTCATTTGTGGTCATTAAGATTAGTTCAATAGTTCATGTTCGGTCACTCTCATTTAGTCTCCATTAACTTTTGCTGATGTGACAGTCAATATTTATAGTTGACCGTTAAATGAGTGACGTGGCTATTAAAAAATAATAAAAAATACATTTAATTTATAATAATTTCCACCTCATTACAGTAGAGCGACATAATAAGTGTGGGCAGTGTTGGGCCGGATAGTTGAGCGTGCTTGGGCTTCGGGCCCAAGAGGGATGAGTCAGCGGATAAGGCCCAATAAGGAAACCGGGCCCGACCAAAAGGCCGGGTCAGCGGGCGGTCCTTGACCGACTGCACGCCCGAAAAATAGATAAGGGCGCTTGACATAAAGCGACTGGGTAACACAGAAAGGCAGAGAGCCGTTGAAGATACGTATCCTGTGTCAGGTAAGACTAAGCATTTATTGCCGGCCACAGGCGGCCTGAAGAAAGGCTAAAAGCCTGCTCAGGGCGCCTGACATGGCTTGAGGCGCCCGACATGGCATTTAATGCCTCAACCACCCTCAAACCAGGTATAAATACAGAGTGAGTGCATTAATGGTAAACCCAACTACTACCTATCTCTCTATCATAAATTCATATCTCTCCCTTTCTCTCTCTAACTTAAGCTTCGGAGAGTGTCCCGGGCGACTGCCCCGGACCCTTGTTTTGCAGAGTATCAGGAGCACTCCCCCAAGTCCAAGAACAGGCGCCTCGCCCTAGCTCCACAAACTGCCTAGTATTTACTAGGCACAAACAATTTGGCGCCCACCGTGGGGCGTGAGCGAAGCGCTTGAAGAAAAGGATGGAGGGGAACTTCAGAACTCTAGTGAAGGACGTAATTGGCGGAGAGAGCATCAGAGGTTTGGAAATGCCGACGGTCGAAGAAGAAAAAGATATGGAAGAGCTTGTGAGAGACCAAGGGCAGCAGATCACCAGTATGCAAGAGAGTTTGAGCCAGATTCTCACCATGCTCAGAACGAGAGACGAGCCGGAAGGTTCTAAGATGCGAGTCGGCAAAGGCAAAGGCGTAGAAGGAGAGATTCCCCCTAGCCCCGCTCGGACGGAGGGCGAGGAATCCGACAGAGAAGATGACGCTGAAGGCGCCCACCTTGACCTCCTCGAAGAGCACTTGCGACCCTGCTACGGGAAGCCAAAGGGGTACAACGTGTTGCACAACCCCTTGGCGAAGAGCTTGTTCAAGACCCAAGTGCCATCAAATTTCTCGTCACTTGGGCTCCCTATCTACACGGGAAACTCAGATTCGTCGGATCATTTGAGCGCCTTTATGCTCAAGATGCAGCTGATTAACGCCTCAGACGCAGATCTGTGCAAGGCGTTTCCAGTCACCTTCGGGGGGCAGTGCCGAAGCTGGTACGCGTCCCTACCAGCTGGGATAATCGAGAACTTTGAACAGTTCGCCACCCTCTTTTCTTTAAAGTTCGCATCCTAGCGTAGAAGGCAGCTCACTGTCTCAGCGCTCATCAACTGCAAACAGGGAGATGAGCAGGCGCTGGCTGATTTCTACGATCGATGGAATACGATTGCGTGCGAAGTTCAAGATGTCTCAACCAGCGTGGCCACCGGAAACCTAAGAATGTCGACGCATAGCCGAGAACTAAAGAGGGCTCTTATAAAAAAAGAACACAGCATCAAGTCATGGCAAGATCTAGACCGCGTGGTGCGAATAGCCATCTTCTTGGAAGAAGCGCTTAATGCCGAGGAAGGCGCAAAGGGAGCACAAGCACCGTCGAGCAAAGCGGAGAAGGGAAGAAACGGGTCGCCAAAACGAAGGGGACGCACGCCCGAGAGGCAAAACTACAAGCCCAGATTCAACAACAGAGACGGAAGGCGTGAGGTTTTCACCTCGGAGAAAGAAGAGGATGGTCACCGCGAAGGGGGCAAGACCAGAGAAGCACGACCCCGCCAAGGGAGGGAAGACGACCAGAAATGGTGCGGCTGGCACCAACTGCCGACTCACGACACCACAGAGTGTCGAGAGTTCAAAGCCAGCCTCAAGTACCTGGCGCTGGGAGACCTGAAAAGCCGCCTGGACACACGGGCGCACCCCAGGGAGAGAACAGGAGAGCGGGACAGGTCACCCAGCCCGAGACGAAGGTCCCACACGCCCAGACGTCAAAGATCCAGGTCGCCAAGGAGGGAGCGAACGCCTCGTCGGGAGCGCTTGCCTCCGCCCCCAAGGCACGCACCTCCTCCCCGCCATCACACCCGAGAGGAGGATGATGGTGTCGAAGTAATCACCATCGCCGGGGGGCATAAGCGCCCTCAGACAGAGGGGGACCGCTTGGTACAGTGCATGAATGTTCACAAGAAAGAGCAGGTCGAGATCAGTTTCGCGCCTTCGGAGCTAGCGCCCGAAGAATGTGGAGAAGACCCCCCGGTCATTGATGACTCGGTATTTGCACATGTTTTCCCCTTTGTTTCTTGATTGTTTCAGCTTGAATTATCGTGTCTTTGGCCTATTTTATGCTAGGTTGTGTTCCTTTGTCACATTTCAGATCCTAGCACATAAAGTGAAGCATAGGCGCAAGTTTCAAGTCAATCAGAGATCAATTGACGATTCGGGAGAAGAAACTCGGGCATGACCTGAAGAAGAATGGATTTATACCTCACTTTATGGACAAAGAATCATGCAAGCTTGTTATGAAACGAAAGAGGACGAGACTACGAGCGTCTGGGATCAAACGGCGACTGATTCGGAGTCCGGACGAGGGAGAAACGAAGCATTAAACAGAGGCTGAGCAAGCCACACGGGCAGAGCAGAAAATTCACATGGCCGTGCAAGGTGAGCTGCACGGCCGTGCAAGGTGAGTTGCATGGCCGTGCGACCCTGGCCTTTTAAGAAGCCTGGAATTCAACTAATTGATACGCTGCGTTTTGAATCGCACGGGTAACTGAGTGAGCTGCACGGCCGTGCGGCCTGTCCGTGTGAGTCGGGAATTGCTGTTTAAAACCCGATTTTCAGCCAAAGGAAAGGGGAGAGCTGGGTTTTGGATCCCAAACACCCAAGGGACGAACCCTAGAGAGAGAGAGAGCGACTTGGGAACATTCTTGGAGCTATTTTGGAGGATTTCTTCGCCATTGGAGCTCAGGAATCAAGCTTGGAGATGGAGATTGAAGATCTAGATCAGATTTCTGCAGTCTCTCTCTTCTCTATGGAGTTACTTCCCTTCACTTAGGTTTTGAGGAACCCTAGTTCCATGAGTTAGGATCTTTCTTGTATGAAGTTTTGGATGCTATATTGTTTGATTATCATCGATTGAGGCATGATTTATTGAGTCAATTGGATCTTGATCAAATTCTCTTGATTTCTGCTTTAACCTATGATAGATAGAATCTGATTAGGTTAAGAGAGCTTCCTTGATTGATAGTAGTGAATTGGTTGTGCGAGATTCAATCAATTCACTGCTTTGTACTGGAATTCATTTCAGTAGTGGAGATCTGTGTGAATCGCCTTAGCAGTCTATCCCGGTGAAGGCTAGTCGCCTGCCGGGTATTCTGTCTGAGAGGGCTTGGTCAGCTTAAGAGATTCCAAGCTAATTTAGGATCTTCCGCAGTTTAATCAATAGTAGATCAACCAAAGGTAATTGCAACTTGGACCTAATTGAGGAGCTAGGGGGAATCATACCTAAGTGAGTTCCCAACTTGTAATTAGTAGAGTAGTCAGTAGAGTAGTTTATCAATCAATTCTTAATCTAGTTTGCTAGATAATGAACTGAAGCTGAGTAATAGTAACTCTAGAGACCCGTGGATTCGATATTTATTACTTGTGCCACTATACTGCAGTCCCTTTCATTGGTTACACTTGGCCATTGTTAGGTGTTGTGTTTTAGCGAGTCAGTCATATCTTTCCGAACGAAGAAATTCAAGGTCACCAGAGCCCTAGTCGACAACGGAAGCTCGGCAGACATCCTGTTTTACTCCACACTCAAAAGCATGAAAAAGGGAATACAAGACCTTAAGCCATCCACGACCAGCCTGGTAGGATTCTCCGGTTCCAAAGTCAGGGTTCTGGGCTCCATCACGCTCCAGGTAACAATCGGGAACCCGGAGGTGACGAAGACGCACCTCATGGACTTCCACGTAGCAGACTGCCCATATGCTTACAATGCTATCCTGGGTGTGGCTTCTTGTCGACCTTCTCGGCGGTCCCTTCCACCTGCCATCAGATGCTTAAGTTTCCTGCGAAAGGCAGGATAGGATGCGTCCTTGGAGACTCCCAGCAGGCCAAAGAGTGCTACCACGCTACCATTAGGAACTTGGAGGTCGACCAGGTAGACGTCGCGGTTGTCTTGGACGACGAAGAGCCAGAGAAGAAGGTTAGAATCGTAGCCCACCTGGCGGAGGAGCAGGCGCAAGAACTCTTATCCCTCCTGAGAGAGTTCAAAGATCTGTTTGCTTGGACGTCAGAAGACATGCCAAGTGTCCCAAGAGAGCTGGCAGAGCACTCCCTGTCAGTGAAAAGCAAAGCGCGGCCAGTACAACAAAGAAGAAGGAACGCCTCTCTCGAGAAGCAAATGGCGTTGGAAGAGGAAGTGAAACGCTTATTGAAAGCGGGGTTCATCCGAGAGGTGAAATACCCAACTTGGCTGGCCAACCCTGTCTTCGTGCGCAAGGCGTCCGGTCTTTGGCGAATGTGCATAGACTTCACAAGCCTCAACGCGGCCTGCCCCAAGGACACATACCCCCTCCCCCGGATCGACCAATTGATCGATGCAACCGCAAATCATGAAACCCAGAGTTTCCTAGACATGTTCTCAGGCTACCACCAGATATGCCTATCATAGGAGGACCAAGAGAAGACAGCTTTCATGACGCACATGGGAAATTTCTGCTACACAGTTATGCCTTTCGGTCTGAAGAAGGCAGGTGCGACGTACCAAAGGATGATCGATACGGTGTTCCAGAAGCAGCTGGGAAGAAATGTGGAGTCTTATGTCGACGACGTCCTTGTCAAAAGCAATAAAGGAGTTGATCACTTGGGTGACCTAAGGGAGACATTCGAAACGCTCCGAAGGGAGCGCCTCCGACTGAATCCGCTAAAGTGCGTGTTCGGAGCCAAGGCAGGAAAATTCTTAGGCTTCATGATCACCAACAGGGGCATAGAAGCAAACCCAAAGCAAATTGAGGCAATCCTCAACCTGAAGCCGCTACGCACGGTGAAGGAAATCCAGGCATTCAACGGGTAGATGGCCGCCCTGAGCCGCTTCATCCCGCGGTCGGCGGACAAGTGCTCGCCTTTCTTCCAGATGCTGAGGAAGTCGGCGTCCCGATCGCAATGGGGCCTCGAATGCGATAAAGCTTTCTTTCATCTGACGGAGCAGTTGGCCTCTCCTCCCGTCCTCAGCGCCCCCCTTCGATCTGAAACCCTGTATTTGTATCTGGCGGTTTCGGACCAAGCGGTTAGCTCAGCCCTGGTAAGGAGGGACGCCGATGGCACAGACCATCCCGTGTATTACGTCAGTAAAGCCCTCCTGCCAGCGGAAGCGCGATACATGCTGATAAAGAAGGCGGTCCTAGCAGTAGTCTCCGCGGCAAGAAAGCTGCATCCTTACTTCCAGGGGCATCCAATTACTGTTCTTTCCAACCTACCCTTAAAAAAGATACTCAGAATTCTGGAAGCCTCTGTAAGGATGACTAAGTGGGTGGTCGAGCTCAGTGAGTACGACGTCTCGTACGCGCCGTGTCCCTCCATAAAGGGGTAGGTGCTTGCAGACTTCGTAGCAGAAGGCTTTAGCCTCGATGTCACAGAAGTAGAGGGGAAAAGCGAAGTGTGGCGTTTGTTCGTGGACGGAGCCGCCGGGAAAAGCGGAGCAAGCACAGGAATTGTTCTCGAGTCACCCCGAGGAGTCATACATGAATTCTCCCATAGATTCCAGGAGTTAAAAACCAACAACGTAGCAGAGTACGAAGCCTTCTTGAGCGGTCTTAGAATCTCCATGGGCATGGGCGCCATGCATCTTCATATCTGCTCGGACTCCCTGCTGGTAGTCAATCAAGTCCTGGAAAATTACGAGGCAAAGGAAGAGGCGCTTGCGAAGTTGGCAGACGAAGTAAGGGGCGTTCTCTCACAGTTGGAAGAATGGAAGCTGGAGCACGTCAAGTGGGAAGACAACCATCACGCGGACGCATTGTCCAAACTAGCAATGGCTATAGACTTCGAGGGTGATCGGCAGGTCACCATCACCAAAGAAGCCCCGCCCGGCGATAGAGTCATGGCCATTGAAGAGGGAATGGACGATTGGCGTTCCCCCATTGTCGAATAATTGCAGAAGGATGCGCTGCCAAGTGATGAAACCCAGGCAAAGCTAATTAAGCGGAAGGCCGCCCATTACAGTATGGTGGGGGAACAGCTGCACAAGAGGTCGTTCTCAGGTGTCTACCTGAAGTGTTTAGGCCCTGCTGAGGCAGAATGGATCATCAAAGAGGTGCATCAGGGCACGTGCGCTTCTCATGCCGGCCCAAGGGGCCTCGAAAAAACAATTTTGTTACAGGGCTACTACTGGCCAACAGTGAAGAAGGATGCCAAGAAGGCGGTCCGTGCGTGCCACGAGTGCCAAATCCATGCCAACAAACAGCACCTACAAAGTGTGGAGCTGAAGAGCATAACAAGTCCGTGGCCATTCGCGCTGTGGGGGCTGGACCTGTTAGGCCCCTTCCCAACCGCTCCCTTGGGGGAAAAATATCTGGTGGTGGCGGTCGACTACTTCACAAAATGGATAGAGGCCGAGCCGCTAGACACAATCACCAGCGCCAATATCTAGAAATTCCTTTTCAACAACAGAATGATCAGGTTTGGTACTCCCAATACAATCATCACTGACCATGGGACATAGTTCGATTGCAGGCCGTTCGAGAATTTTTGCGCCAGAAACCGCATCACATGCAGGATGGCCTCAGTCGCCTTCCCATAGGCCAATGGGCAAGTGGAGTCATCCAACAAGCTCATCCTCAGGGTGGACCGCCGAGTTACCACACGTGCTCTGGGCGCATCGTACGAACTACAAGAGAGAAACGGGAGAAACTCCATTCGCCCTAACGTATGGCTCCGAGGCGGTTGCTCCCACTGAGGTCGTTCTGCCCTCACTAAGGGTCCAGACATACGATCCAGAAGAAAACCACAAGAAGCTTCTTCATCAGCTGGACATGATAGAGGCGAAGAGAGATGCGGCCCTGGTTAGAACCATCCAAGAGAAGCTCAAGGTTGCAAAGATCTACAACGAGAAGGTAAAGCCCCGCCCGCTTGAGGAAGGAGACATGGTACTCAAGAGAAATTTTGAGCAAAAGGAGGGGTATGGCAAGCTGGCCGCCATATGGAAGGACCGTTCCTGGTAGCAGAGAAGCTCAGGACCGCCACGTACGTGCTGGCTACCATGGAGGGGCAACCGGTAGCCAAAACCTGGAATGCCATTCACCTCAAGAAATACCACAGCGAGTGAAGAAAGTAGACCGTAGGAATTTTGTAAGAAGTCGACGCCGTAGTTTGGGGCGCTTCTGTAAGAGTTTAGCGGGGCAACACTCTTATGAACGACTTCAGTAATTCAAGCCGCCACTGAGCGATATGTTTTTATGTTACCAGTCTAAGTTATTCTCATAACTCCTGGCAGCTTAACACAGCTATTAACTGCCACAGAGCCCGCACCTGCATCCGCCAATATCGCGGGACCTAACCTCCCCTGAGCAAAAATCACACACGTCTCAAACTTAAATAAAGACCATGTTACACATAACATTCGAGAAGCTCCCCGAAGTTCCTAACTTAGGCGAACTTCACAAAGAGGTTTTGTCTCACAACTTGTAATTCGCTCTGGGGCGCGAGATCCACACAAAGATCGTAATGCGCGAGACCCACACAACGCTCCACTGACCTTTAAACCGCTCCAGCGATAAAGGGCGTGTTTCCTCCTCGAGCGTGCTTCCCACGGCTGATTGACGGCCAACGTAAGAAAAAAGAGCTAACTCCAAATGAACCGCAAGTAAATTTTCCTAGCATGCGTGGAAAAGGAAGAGGAAGCGTAGACAACATGCAAGGCAAATATTACAAAAACATCGCCAGCAGGCGGAATGTATCATGCACCCCAAAGGGAGAAAGCAAGCAAAAACGGTAAAGATAAACACTTAGTCAAATAGTCAGTAAGTTAAGTGGAGCCGCCTTCGGTGGGAGCGAGCTGGTTCACTTCCTCCCCAGTGGTGGTCGCCGCGGCCGCGGGCTGAGGTGCTTCCTCGGAGTTGACGTCATCGTCACCCCAAAATTCCACCGCGTCCCAGACCGCGTTTCGATCCCAGATCACATAGGGATGCTCACGCCGAAAAAGGTGACAGATGGAGGCCACAGTATCCCGCAACAGCTTCTGATACTTGGCTTCATCCACTGCCTTGAACTCGTCTGATTCAAAGAAAGTAGCACGAGCACTCTCTCTAGCCTCGTTGAGGTCAAGCTCCCGCTGCGCCTCTAGTTTAACCATCCCAGCCTCCAGCTCTCGCACCTTCTCCCGCAGCTGCTTTTCCCGCTCGGCAGCTTCCAGCGCCTTTTGCATGGCATCCTCCAGCTCCCGCGCCGACCTTGCCAGCTCCTCCTTGGCGGTCCGTAGCTCAGCATCCTTCACCTGCGAAACCGCCTCCTGCTCCTTGAGGATCTCATCTTGCAACTATCAAACAAAGGAATTAAGAGTAAGTTAGGGCACTCACCGCAAAGAAGCATCGAGCGGTAGTTCCAGCAAGGTGACGAGTGTCAGAAGTCGTGGCAATGACACCCGCAACACGAACGTACTCGTTTGGAACCGGGAACCCTTCGGCAATCGCATGAAGGGCACGGCGAGCCGGCTCAGCCGAGGAGGTCACATGCGGGGAGTACATCGCACTGGACGAAAGCTCTGTAGTCTTTTGCTTCTTCTGGATGGCTGGCGGTTCGGGACGCTGGTCAACCATGACGCCCTTCAGCTTCGGCTGACCCTCCGATACTGCTTATCCTTAACAACCACGACGTCCAACGGACGCTTGGAACCAGCTCGGCTCGCGCCCTGCCCGCTAGGGACGGTCAGCTTGAGGGTCCCAGAGCGTCCCATCGCCAGATGCGACTGGGTAGAACCGCCTCCAGTTTTGGTTCCCTCTGAGCCGGCAGGAGTGGAGGCAGCGGTTGAAGGAGAACCGCTCGCGGCTACTCTAGGCGGCCTCGCCGAGGATGCATAACGCCGGATACCTGCAAAGTAAATACATAAGTAAAGGCATGAGCAAACAACATCCCATTAAATTATAGGAGAACTAACTAACCGTGAAAACGCTGCACAATCTCTAGAGCGTTATCATGTCCATGCGGGGGCAACCGAAACTGGACGGTCGAGGTGACGCGATTGAGATGCGGTCTCAGATGTTGCAGCTGCTTGACCCCTTCGTCCCAGTCATCCGTCCGTCCGAAGGAAAACGCAGTTAGCGGCTCCACGTCCCCCGAATACCACTTCCCGGTCGAGCGAGCAAAGAAATACTCACTGTACCAGGGAGAGTCTAGCTTGGGAGACCCATAGACGAACCCAACCTTTTTCGACCGCCTTCGGGGTGACCAGCAGTTTTTCAAACCGGTCATGGCATACAGCAGCCGAAAGGCTTCAATGAACGGTTCCTCTTTCAGGCGGTCGCAGGCCTCACGGTAGTAGATGGAATGAAAAATTATGGAGGGAGAAAGGCGGCTCAAAGAGCAGTTAAGGTGTAGAAGAATCCCGGTGAGAAGCGGGTCCAACGGGAATTCTAACTCTAATCGCATGTGCTCCGTGAAAATTGTGATCCACCCGACCGGACATGAACCGCAGCGTCATTCAAGGGAGGGAGCCGCATACTCCCAATCAGTTGGCAGCTGATGCCTGTGAAGCTGTCGGAGTACTTGTGTGGGAGAGTAAGCAGGCTTGTAAAGCGGTTCGTATGAGTAAACCGCATTGGGAACTTCTTCCCCTTCCCACATATCCGCATGCAAACACACACGGTACTCGCGATCCCCAATCGCCTGAAACGGATGGACCATCGGCGCCTCGGATAAAGCCAACGAGGGGGAGTCCGCGATTGAGTCTTCCCCGGCTGAGTCATGGGGCGTGTCCTCCGGCGCGCTTTCAGATGACAGCTCTACCAGGTTATCCCCAACCCGGGAGGTCGCGCCACGCTCAACCATAGAGGTAGCCATATCAGTTAGAGCGCCCACCCCTAACCCTAAAATGCAACCGTCAGGTCTATCTACACGCTCACTCACGACAACCGCATTACCACTCCCACACAGCAATTCAATACCCTCCGAGTCTCATTCTATGTCGGATAAACTTAACGGGTTAGAGAAAGCGGGCATACCTGCTCCAGCAGCAGGACCGCCTGCACCGGCGGTTTTGGCACCAGAGCGCACAACGCCAGCGCCGCCGCGGGGGGCCGCCGCATTGCCGGAGGCAGTGGCCGCCGCCACCCCAGAAGCGGTTGTCGTCGCGGCAGCAGAGGCGGTGGTCGTGGCAACGTCGGAGGCGGATGGTGGCGCCGACTCGCCGGAGAGTTCGCGGTTCTGGCTGTCGGAGGGAGTGGTCGACTGAGAAGCCATCGCCGACAGTTGTTTTCTCTTCCTCTTGTCTCATTTCTAGGATCTCCTCAGCGAAGAAAGAAGCCGATATCGCTCCGCCGGAAGAGAGAGATGAGTCTCCAGATAACGAGAGAGAGAGAGAATTTAGAGCACCGCGCAATTTTGAAATAGTTGACAGAGCAAGAGCAAATGCGAACGTTACCCCCAACAGGAGAACTCGGGGTATATATAGTGGTAAAAAGGAGGGTGATGTGACGGTTGAGTGCCCGAGACATAGCCCTAGGCCGCAAAATTCAAAAACGGGCACGCGAAAGGACGTTTCGCCTGCCCGATGTCAGAGCACGGAAACCAATCCGCAACCACGTGTGTAAAGCGTCTCTACCAGGAAACCCCGCAAGGCGGTCGAAGTACTGCTCAGGCAGGTCAACCCTAGGTCTCTGGCGACCAGGGGCAGAGTAGGACAAAGAAGAGGCGTGAACCACTCAACTAGCTGAAAGCATTATTGGTAGCGACCAAAACCCTAGGCTTTTCCCGCCTAAGGGGCAATTGTTGGGCCGCATAGTTGAGCGTGCTTGGGCTTCGGGCCCAAGAGGGATGAGTCAGCGGATAAGGCCCAATAAGGAAACCGGGCCCGACCAAAAGCCCAAACCAAACCCAACCCGGTGAATAGTGTACGGGTTTAAACCCAAACCCGACCTGAAACTCGACAACATGGGTTTTACCCGCGTTGACCGGGTTGGGTCGGGTAGGTTACCCGTGGGTTCGGGTTTTGTTGCCATCCCTAAATGGTTGCCCTCTGCTAAATCAAAGTTGCTCCTACTGAGACTTCTTCTGGGTTGCGCTGTCCTTGACGGCTAAGTTGGTGATAATCGACAAAAGAGCACCAGCGGCGGTAGATCTGCTGTTCTTTTTCCTTCTCGTTTTGGATGTTGATTCCGATAGACGGGATGGCTTCATGCATCCTTCGGGGATCTAGGGTTCAATTGAGATCGAGCAAGCAGCAAAAGCTGTTTCTCCAACTCTTTGGAGGAGGAGGACGCTTGGTTGTGGTGGTGCTGGGCGGCTTATCAAATCTATTCCAACTCAAAATTTTCCAACCGCTCCAAATTGAATCCAAGATGAAGTCAAAGCGGAAATCATTTGTCAAAGCCAATTAGATGTCCCCAAATGGCGCTGGGGCGGCTGGCGATCAAGGTCAAGCGGGCGGCGGCATGGCGGCGCCGGCGAGGGACGACGGTGCTTAGGGCTGGAAGTTTGGTACGAGTATTTTGGATATATCGAATACCGTACTGAGTTTTTCTATATTTGGTATTACCGAATACATGTATTATTTATTGGGATTGAGATTGCGATTCAATTTCAATTGTTATTCGGTATTAGGGATTACGGGATTGGGATCGGTATATACCGAAATATAAGCTAGTGTGTATTTTATCCTCTCAACTAGACTCTCTCATTTACTACTACACTACCCTCAACCACCAATCCATTGTTATTTTCATAACACCAAAAAGCAAACACTATTATTAGTCATCTCTCAACCTCCATTTCGTCAAATTAAAAACTACCAATGACAAAAACTTGAGATGTCACCTCTACTCCATTCTCCTTATCCATATCCTAGCTATAGCGAAACTCAAAACTCTTTATTTAGTCTTTTTGTCCTATATTAAACAATCAAATCTAATTTATATATTTAATTATTAATTGTAAAGGTAATTAATTTCGTATTCGATAATACCGATTGGGATACCAAAATATTTAGGGATTGGGATACCAAAATTATTTAGGGATTGAGATTGAGATTAATTCTAGAGTGTAATTTGGTATTCGGGATTTCGGTATTTGGTATTGGGATATCGATACCGTACCAATTTTCACCCCCAACAGTGCTATTGAGATTGCAGCGAATCAAGATGGAGATGACGGCAAGCAGGAGAAACCCGAAGAGGTAGTAGTAGAAGACAGAGAAAGAGAAGTTGAATAGGAAAATGAAAGGGGAGAAGAGAATGGGGCGCCAATTAGTAGAAATTAGGTTTTTATTTTTTTTAATGAATGTGTAATGAGGTGGAAATTATTATAGATTCAATTTTATTATTTTATTATTTTTTAATAGTCACGTTACTCATTTAACGATCAACTATTATTGTTGACTGCCACATCAGCAAAAGTTAGTGGAGACTAACGGATAGTGACCAAACATGAACTATTGAACTAATGTTAGTGACCACGAATGGAATTAAATATTTGTAGTGACCAAACATGAATGTTTTTTTTAAACTCAGTGACCAACCTTGCAATTTATCCATTTATCATCTATCACCAAAACCTCCTCTTGACGAAACTCACTAACTTCTTTATATTCTCAATGAATTCTCCGAAAATAATGTTTTAGGTTTTGAACATCAACTAGATTATTTTATGTATATT
The DNA here is from genome assembly GCA_946122785.1 of Linum tenue. Taxonomy (NCBI): domain Eukaryota; kingdom Viridiplantae; phylum Streptophyta; class Magnoliopsida; order Malpighiales; family Linaceae; genus Linum; species Linum tenue. The sequence continues at coordinate 13,041,351 of CAMGYJ010000002.1, read as the reverse complement.
TTATGTGAAAATATACTAGATGTTTCTAAAACTAGATAACATTCCAGAGTTTTTTTTAATCGTGTTCATTGAAAGAAGTAAATGAGCATTAATGCTACCTAAGCCTCCACTACAATTAGGGATGGCAGTCTAGACCCGCCCCGACGGGTTTTCCCCGACCCGGCCCGTGGTGGGGCGGGTAGAACCCGACCCGTCCTAGAACGGGGCAGGTCGTGACCCGACCCGCGATCAGAACAGGGCAGATATGGGTATTACTAATGCCCCGGCCCGTCCCGCCCCGACCCGCCCTGCCCACTTATAGCATGCGGATTGTGGAGTAAAGAGAAATAAATTCTCACCAGTCATCACCCACCACCAACGCTTTCCATTCCCAATTCCCCACCCCAGTACCCCCTTCTTAAATACTCAAAAGGAAACTCAATTGCCTTCCTTTTCATATCTTCCCAATACGCCATTCATCGATCACCGTCTCCTCATCTTCCGACTCTCCATAACTTCAATGGCAGTTTTTGATTTCCTTCTGCATATCTTAAATAGAAGAGGAACCACTTGCAAAGAACTATCAGATCTTCTTTTGGAGTTCACGTCTCTTATCCATAACTCCAAGCTACCTTCTTGTTGTTGTTGGTAAGTGATGGTTCAATCCCTAATTTCAAAATTAGTGTTGCTTATTTTCTCACTAATCTCCAAGAATAAGTAGCAGTTCAAAGTTTGGACGAGTGCTTGGCTTGGTTTCTTAGTATGAGCCCTTTTTTGTATATCGATTATCCCTTGTTTCTTTAGGTTCCTTTTTTCCGTTTTTGTTTATGTGACTATCAACTTTTGGGTTTTGCATGCCCTCCTTTTGTATCCCAAATTCTTATCCTCTTGTGGAATGTTTCATGTGTGCATGCTCAATCGCAGAGGAGATCAACCTCTCAATTTCAAATATGGAAAACAAAGTGTGTTCTACATGGTGGGATCATTTTGAAAGAGTTATAATTGACAATGAGAGGAAAGCTAAATGCAAATACTGTCAATACTTGCTGCCTGTGAATAAGAAGGACGGAACAGTTCATCTGATGAGGCACTTCTGGAAATGCCCCAAACAAAAGGTCCAAATGGATTCAAAAGGTAATCATTTTCTGTTTTCAGTTTTTAGAAATCCGATTACATTATTTATCAACTTATTAATATTGAATTATGGTGTAGATCCTGCATTAAAAGACAACACGGATGAAGAGGTAACCAACGAAGTTGAGGTAATTCATATACAATTTAGCTCAAAACTTGTAAGGCAAATAGATTTAGTCGTTGCAGTCCATGAACTGGAGGCACTTTGTTTTTTAATGGGTACAACAATTGATATAGAAAACGAGAAGAGGTGATTCATCTCATATTCATACGAACAAAGCCACACATTGCTTATAAATTTCATTAAACCAAGCAGGAGAAAATTAGTTATAGTAATAGCAGTTTGAATGTGCTCTCTCAGTTTTAAACTTTAAACTTATTTCATTCCCTATGAACTATGAAGTGTTCTGATAGTAAAATGTTCAAATTTTTTGTTTCCAGGCTTGAGATTGAGAAGTGTTGGTTTCTACATCGATGATCAAAGGTCTAGGAGTGGAAATTTGGAGTTCATAACTAAGGATTGAAGTCTTTAAGCAGTTGGTTCTGCTCAGTTTTGAATTGTTGATGGTTTATGCAAATTTGTTTTTGGATTTTAGTTGGAGAACTAGTTTCTGATGGTTTATGAGGTTAATTTTTGTACTTTTGATTATGGAAATTTGAGTTTCAGATGAAACTAACTCTATGGATTCTAGATGGTCTGTAGTTTTGAAGCTTTTTAGTGGATGATTTATATTTATACAGGCTGTGATGTTTTATAGTTATTAAAGATGACAGTCGCATTTAAACAAACAGGGCAGGTCGGGTTTTACCCGCCCCGCACGGGGCAATGCTTGGGTCGAAAAGTACTGACCCGTAGCGGGGCGCGGGGCAGGGCGGGTCATGGTCCAAAATGGCGGGGCAGGGCGTGGGTTTTGGGGTACCCGCCCCAACCTTGCCCCGTTGCCATCACTAACTACAATAGTTTGAAATGACATTTGCAATGACCCACGTAAACATCACTCTTCAATATCTAATGTGACAAAATCATGAATGTTTATTTGTTATATGATATATTCAGGGGCGAACCCACTTGTTTGCAAGGTGTGTCATCCGGCACACCTTCGGCCAGAATTTTTGTGAGAAACTATTTTCGGTGTAAAAATTTTGAACATAAAAACTCTATTGAAATTGGGTTATAGGTATAATATGCCCCTCTACTATGTCGTTTTATCAAACGTGCCCCTCTACTATTTTTTACATCAAACATGTCCTTGTACTTTGGAAAAATTATCAAATATGCCCTTATGTTCAAATTTTCATCCAAAAATCGTTAACCACGATCAAACTTTGGTTTGGGAGACACAAATGTCTAAAATACCCTTAATAATTTCACTTTAGAATTTTGTTTGGTTCTTTTGTATAGCCAAATGATTCTTATAATTTCACTTTAACGAGACCCGGGAAATAAAGTAGGGGACAAACTGAAAAATTTCCCTCCCATTTGCCGATGTCGGGTCGTCTAAATCTCGGTTCAACCATGATTGATGATTTTTTCAATGAGAATTTCAACATAAGGGCACGTTTGATCATTTTGTCAAAATACAAGGGCATGTTTGATGTAAAAAATAGTAGAGGGACATGTTTGATAAAATGACATAGTAGAGAGGCATATTATACATATAACCCATTGAAATTCTATTCACTCCTCTACGGCTCTCAAACTTCTCTATATTTCCAGCCTCCTTAGATTTGTATAATCATAAATCGCATATGAGATCTCCAACATCTATCCTTTGATCTTTGTGAATCTTTCATTTGACTCATACGTTGTTATATTTCCGCCTTGCATTCTATTCAAATATACGTCCTTATACAGAGCTTTTATATATATATGGGGAGTTCTACGGTACCCCGGGTGAAATCCGGGGTACCGTATACCTTGAGTAAGAAAACGCTATCCATAACTTGAATTGACTGATCTTTCGGACATGATACTATACTCTAACCCTTAAAGATCAAAATCTAGGTCTTAATTCTCTAAATCTTATACACCAAGATCAATTTAATTAGAAACAATAATCGACGGCTATGATTCGTCCAGATATAGGCAAAAAATCAATGCACAATCTTAGGGTTTATAGTTTGAAATGAGCTTAGGTTAGCATCAGATAGTGTATTTGAGTAACCGTGACTCACAAGTCACAAGGACAAGTGTAAGTGTGCACGTCACGTCAAGCTCATTAATACTTTGTTAAAATGACCATTAAAATGCCAAATATTTATACTATTTTAAGTGTCAACTTTATCACACGTTTCGAGAAAATGTAAAACATGGATCCAAATAATATATATATATATATATATATATATATATATGTGCCAAATATTTATACTATTTTAAGTGTCAACTTTATCACACGTTTCGAAAAAATGTAAAACATGGATCCAAATAATGGTCATTTTAACAAAGTATTAATGAGCTTTTATATATATATATATATATATATATATATTACATGAAACCATACAAGCCAAATTTGGCCCTGCTGTACCTTTTATACCATACAAGTCAAATTTGGCCCTGTAGCTTAAAAATGGGCCAAACATAGGCGAGCTATATCTAGTATATATATATATATATATATATATATTACATGAAACCATACAAGCCAAATTTGGCCGGCCCTGCTGTACCTTTTATACCATACAAGTCAAATTTGGCCCTGTAGCTTAAAAATGGGCCAAACATAGGCGAGCTATATCTAGTATATAGCCAGAGATGAGTAGCAGATTCTCGGAATAACTAATTTCTATATAATCCTCAGACCCTAAGTATTGGATCACAATCCGTAACTTTAATTTTTTCCAATTTAATTTAACTAGTTATATCTCTTTTGTTTAAAGCGAAATTCTTATTTTTTTATAGAAAAATCATATTAATCGTGCTTCTCGGAATGATACTCACTTTGATATATTTTGAGACAAAAAACTTGATGCAGTTATTACTAGTCCGTATCATGGTGGTAATGTTTGGTAGTACGTAAGATATTATCATGGTGGTATCAAGTGTAACAGCAAGGTGGTATAGATTAGTTTTGTGCCCGCCCGATGGGCGGTATGCTTTGTTTGTTTGTATATTCTTTTTTATTTTATGTAATTTTTTTTAAGTTTCATTGTCTTTTACTTCTTGATATCTATTATCCGATTTTCTTGTAATAGGAGGGTCTCTATATTTAGTGTATGTATGACCATGATAAATAATAATGTCAAATTATAAGAGTAGCAAATTGACAACTTCATCGTCATTTGGAAGATCATATTCACGATCATCTTTGATTGACAAAAAAAATACAACTTCATAAGTTGTACATGGTTTGTCATTGATTTTATCTGTTACGCATCTAAACGTTCAAGCCAAATTATATAAGCGTATTACTTTTCCTTCAACTCAGTGCAACAACTTTACATATAAAGTTCAAAGTATCATATGTCATGGTTGAATAAAGATGACTTTCAATTTATATTTCCATTTGATGAATGTATGACTTACCAAACATATGAGTTGAATTATCCGTTCCAGTAAACCATCCAATCGATGGTAATATTTCCCTACTTAAAAGTACATATAGCTTGAAGCTCATCATTCAAACTATTGTCAATCTTACTACATGTATGACTAAACCGAATATACCATTAAAAATCTTAATACACTCTCGATAATGCTTTGCAACTTCGTTTTTTATGCTAATAAAACTTTAAGGAATTGTGGGGTGTAGAGAGATTATTTCCTTTCTTTACAACAAAGTGAGGCTTTTAGAGTGACAATTCTTTGCTCGGGATGTACTTTTTATTTTGACATAATAGCAATACAACTTTGATACACTTGAAGGAGGTTCAAGAGTAAGAGATTGACATGTTTGGTAATAAGCACCAATAAATAAACATGACTTAAATAAACAAAAGGGTCGGAAAGTAGCACCTCATAATATATAATCAAGGTATAGTTGCAGTTCTACACCCCATCTATACAACTATAATTCAGCATTACCATTAACCTTTTCTGAATGATATCATAACAAAATTTTAGTTATGAATACCAACAACCCAAAAGAAAGGCACTAATAACAATTGTAATGTTCCTCCTCATAGTTGAGTTTCATCATGGATATTCTAGCAAACACATCACATAAATTAGCTATTTTAAAAAAGGAGGTGATGCATTTTAATTTGAAAATGAAGCCTTACTATTGAGAATTTATTGGAGATCATAAATTGTGCTAATCCAGCTAAGGTAGCTATGTTGAATGAATTTGGGAATGATTGCGGCTTGAAAGAAGTAGAAGTACGAATGTCTATGAATAATGGGTTGCTAAAACCATATCGAGTTATGATCCTTATCACCCTTACCCTTTTATTCTCCAAAAATGGTGCGGCGGGAGATGATATGAAATAAATAGCAGGATCTTAGGATTTGCCTCTTTATATATTACTAGCTTTTACTCGGTCCCTTGACCAAATGAGTTTTGTTTTATCTTTTACATTGGTTAATTTATAATTATATTTAAAATCTTTACCTGACCTGTTGGTCGGGTGAATTTTATTTTATGTTGATCAATATTTTCATGTTTTAAAATAATTTGAGGTTTTCTAAAATATCGAAATCATTATTTTAAATTAATCTTTATGGTATTGGTTGATTATAACATTGGTGATAATTATTTAATATGTATTTTTTTATCAAGTCATCCTAGTTTACTGTTCTGTATAGTTTCCCTATATCTTAGAAGAAATTTGTGGACTTTTTATTATCGGATATAAATTTGGTGTTAGAAGGAAATATATGTCATCTAGAATTGGTAAAAATTGAAGGTATATAAAAAAATCAATAAAATAAAAAATGATTATGTCAAAATCTCAAATATGGAAGAATACGAAAAAATAATGCTTATTGTATAAATTATTATGATTTAGTGTATAGACTTGTTTGAATAATAAGTGGGGGTTGTTAAGTGTTAGATACTAATGCACGTACCAAAGTTAAGAGAATCCAAACATTATAAAAGCTTAAATTCTACCATACCAATATACTCTTTGACTTTCCATGTGGAGTTAATAGCATAAATTGTAACTCTATTATCCATTTTTCTCAAATCTATCCCTCTATTATTTTTTAAATCAAACGTGTCCTTGTAATATATAGTATATAAGCATTATCAAATTAAATTTAGCCCCTTTTATAGTCTATCTTCTCCATCTGCAACTCCCAATAATTAATAGCTACAATCACATTCTCCATTTGTTCCGCTTTCTCTTCCTTCAACCCAACAATAACTAAACGCAAAAACTTGTTTGTCACGAAAGAAACTTGAAGACCAACTTTTGAATTTAAACCACTTTCTGAAAATCCACAATTATTGATCGATTTGATTCAATCATAAAAATTGGAACACCAAATTTTGTAGAATGTATGGATTTTAAAGATCAAAGGCTGTCAGCCCTATTTAGCTCGTTGGCCCAGTCGATTAAGTGGGTTTAGGGTTAATGGTTCATTCATTTTAGTCCGCTTTTGCCCGAATATAGGAAGAAGTCATTATATTGTCCATATATTTATAAATTATATAAAATCTCATCTATATATGGATAATATTCTTCCTCGCCCGAACTATCTACATTTGTTTCTCTATTTGCTACTTTCCGCTATCCTCCTTCGAGCTCCTAAAAAGCACTGCAACAACATGTATTCATCACGCGACGAAGGTCGCACTCCTATGACGCCGGTGTGTATCAGATGTGAAACTAATAAGGAATGGCCAAGTGACAATTGAGCGTGGGGGTGCTTGCGAGGGAAGGCAATATGTGATGGAAGGTGAATTCTGATAGTAGTCTCTTTGTCTACAGAATTGACTCGACGGATTTAGCTTACCAATTAGCAGAGCAGGAGCTAGAACGGGAGCGTAAAAGCGTATATTCTTTGAGAATTATAATTTGAATGCGCCGAAAGAGCGTGAATATTATATTATTTTAATTAATATATCATTTAACTTACTGACATTTTTTAGTCAAAATATTACAACAATGCAGCGGCAAAATAAAATAATTTTTTTAGTAGGATAATAGTTTTAAATAATCTGATTAAGCCCGAAAAGGGAACAAACTTCAAAAGTTGAATAGAAATTAGAAACCCACCAAAGTTTACGATACTGTTTTTTGTTTTTTATTGAAGTTTTTAGTTTTAATTTTTCAAAAGGAAAAGAGAAATGAATTCATCGTTTATCCACCCGCATGCACTCAATTCATTTATCCACCCCCATGCATCGTTTCTTTCCCTTCGATTCTTTGTTTCCTAAGCCGACGCTAGAGATCTCCTGTAGATGTACCAAATTGGCAAATTCTAGATCATCAGTCATCTAACTAACCTCTTATCCTTTTATTTGGCCACAAGCCCGTGATTTGATGATCTCTTGTAGATTTACCAAATTGGCAAATTCTATATCATCAGTCATCTAACTAACCTCTTATCCTTTTATCTGGCCACAAGCCCGTGATTTGATGATCTATTTTACAGTCCCCATTTAAGAACTTGTGGTGTACCATTTTCGTCTTTGCTCTCCAGATCTTTGATGGCACCTCATGTATTCCTTTCTCCCACGAAGAAGCGAGCCATCGTCTTCGAGCCAACGCTGTTGATTTGGCTATAACTTGTTTCATTTTACTTTGTTTATAGAAAGAAAAATCTCTCAAATAAGTGATATATGAAATAAAATTTGCTAACTTTGATTTTCGATGCTCTGATTTTTTAGTTTGAGCTACAATTTCTGAGTTTTGGAAGTTTGTAGTTTCTGAAAAATAATTGTGGAGCAAAAATATCATTTCTACTTTCACTCTCGTTGTAGAAAATTTGAAATGGGACAACAATTTTCTCATTTTAGTATTATATATTGTGTAGAGTATATATAAAGACATGTCATTTCCCTACAAATTCATTAGCACATTTAAAAAAGGTGAAATGAACCAAATTATTAAACTCCTAATGGTTGTAGGATCCAATCATGTCAGAATCGGAAGAATTTTAAAATTTGACGGTTAGGCGAACTAAAATATTCAAAGAGTCAGTCCCATATAGTTTACACGAAGATATGAATATGATTGTGTCATAGTAGATCTAATTTAAGAATTATACATCACTTTTACATATTTAATACTGCAATTCAATATGGAATATTCAAACCAGTGATATTTGGGCTGCGATTTTAAAGTTATCCTCTATTTATAAGATATATATGAATTTAATTAATTATTAAACAATAATAAAATGAGGAATTTGGCCTCTGTTAATCACACAAAGTTTTAACTCAAATGCATGTTTCTCTAATAATTTTTGCTTCTTATTTGTATGAGATGAGGTCGACCGGCTCTATGACTATGCACCTGGAGAAAAATGAAATTTACAATTGTGGGATTATGATGGCTTTTGAGATTGGATATGATTGTCTCACGGTAGTTATACAAAGTAATACTAATGTAAGAGTTCAACATCGCTTCTACAAATTCGATATTGCAATTCGATATGTAATATTAAACCAATGATAAATAGAACTTTAGTGACCTTAGGCTAACCACAACACGAGGGGCAAAAATTGCGGGGTTTTAAGGCTATTTTAGCCTTTTAGCCCCCTCGAAAACACAAACAGCTGCAACCCTGATGGCTAAAAATTTCTATTTCATATTAAGTAATCCTAACTTATAAATAGTTGCACTTTTAATATGAGTATTAGGGGAGATAAGATAGGTCTGACGAAGTATCTGGATAACTTTGAGTCTACTATACACACACACATATATAATATCAAATGCGTTGACTAATGGTAATAGGTGAAAAATATAAAAAAAAATAAAGTGAAAGTTGCTGATTTGGCAGTGACGTGGCGCGTTGACCGTTAGTCAACGCGTTTGACCATCTAAGATAACAATCAGACATCAGTATTGGCTAATTTTGTTACTTTGATGTATAGTTTGGGCCAGGATGTTATAGATCGAAAAGATTGGCCAGAATATTTATTATGTGCAAAGTTTAGGTCATACAAATACATTAACCCAAAAATAATTGGTTAAGATCTTCATGAGTAGTTTAAGTGCATAACCTCACATTTATGCACAACGCATAACCATACCCTTTTCCATTGACTTTAATAAATTATATCTCATTCATTTTAACTTAAATTTCACATTTTTGCATAGGAAAATAAATTAATAATATTACAAAGGTTCACATTACAAAATAAATACATTGATGTATTTCATATGTGTAAGATTCACAATACACAATTCAAAAAATGTGTAAGTCGACAAAAATCAAAGCACACACAAAAGAGTTGCTGTGAAACCTAAGATACGTATTCCTTTAATTCCACAAATTATAGTATTGTTGTTTACTAAGTTTGTAATGCCAGAAGACTACCCATAAAAAAATACCAGAAGAGTACTATCTGACTATTATTATTTCATGCTCTCATTTTTGGGATGGTAATAGTGTTTGTAGAATAGTCGTTTGAGTGTGCTCTTATTATTTCTAAACATTTGCCTATTTAATTGTTTTTTGGTAGTCATGTTGAATAATGGAAAAGTTGTTTTTTTTTAATAAAATGAACTTACAACTCTACCCGACTGGCCTAGGGCTGGCTTATTAGCCATTTCCAACTACTTTGGGCCTAAATAAGCTCCATCTTAAAAAATCAACTTATAACCTCTAAGAGAGAAAAGGAAGTAAATATATTGGACCCGACTATGAGAAGTGAAGGCCCAGAGATGTCCGAATGGATTTAATGGAGGAAGAAGTGGATTAAATGCATCATTTATTGTTGATTAGCAAGTAAGTTGTGGGATTAGCAAAAGCTGACGTGGCACAATTTTTCATCAAAACAACCATAATATATGTAAAGATACACCTTACTCCTTAGTGTAAAATAGTTCAATACATCGTATTATGAATATATTATGCACAGGGTAAATTGCAAGGTTGGTCATTGGGATCACTAAAAAGGTTCATGTTTGGTCACTAAAAATATTTATGGCAATGTCTATTTTTTATCCATACATTTTTTAGATTCTTTTATATTATCCAAACCTATCGAAATACTAAGAATTAGCCAAATGTTAACTTCCAGTTAGCAATTTTGTTAGTGATATTGACTTAGCAACATAATACTGACTTGGAAGAGCATCGTGAAGGTTAACATTCCAAAATTTTAGTATTTTAACTAAGAAAAGGGTTACAAAATTATTAACGATAACATAAAAATGGCTAATATTTTGATGCATTATGAAAGATTTGGATAACTAATAGAATTTTGATAGATTTGGATAATATAAAAGAATCTGAAAAAGATTTGGATAAAAAATAGACATTACCCAAATATATAATTCCATTTATGGTTATTAAATTTTATAAAGCAGTTCAAATTTGGTCACTCCCCGTTAATATTCGTCCGCCTCCGTTAACACCATCAATTTTCTGCTGGTGCAGCCTAATCAGCCAATTTTAACGCTGAAAAACTCAAATTCGACCCACCACGTCATTTAAACTAGACACCAAACACAGAACCCAACCAATTTAAACACGTAGAAACCGACCAGCCCCAGCTCTCTTCCCTAACCTAATACTCTTCTCTTCTCGTCAACTCCCCCGTCGCCGATAGTTGTAGTAGGAATGGTGGGTGTCGGTCGCCCAGAGATTGAAGGTGGTCTTCTCGTCGTTGCACTTCACCGTGAACGGGATCTTCTCTACTCTTTATTTTTGTTTTCACCATTGTAAGATCCAGATTCACCACCGACTCCCCTGCATCATCTGTTCTCTGCTTTCAACATGTGCCTGTTCGGCTGGATCGATCAACGCTTTAATTAAGAGCTCTCCGATGGCGCCTTTGTGGATCGACCGGTTGTGTAGGAGCTCCCCGCTGACGCCTTCGACCAAAGAAGTGAATTGGTTCATCCCCCAACTCTAGATTTCTACTCGATGGTAGATGAATCTCTTCTCAGTCCACAACAACAGGAGGCCCTACCTAATCTGCCGCACATGGTGGATTTCTTTGACTTTTTCTTTGTAGAGCCAGAGCGTAACAGTGTTGAACCCTTCTTTGGTCGGCAGCGAGGAAGTTGAGGTGATGAGTAAGGGTGCGACTAAATGGTGCAACGAGCGGTAGAGAGCGGCAACCTGGCCGCTCATGATAAGACCCCGCTTTTCTGTTGCTCTTCGGTGGCTGCAACTGGATGGAGAGAAGAGAACCAACACTACAAAAAAGGAGATTTGGGGATGACAAAAGTCGTCCCGGAAATAGGCAAAATCGTCCCTATAAATGTTGGGGACGACTAAGTCGTTCCTAATTTTGCGTCCCTTATACGTTTGTCCTCTATTCTTTTGGGGACGACAAAAATCTAAGTCGTCCTTAATACTGGGGACGACAGTCGTCCCCAATACTTACGAGTTGTTGTCTCGTGTCTTTCCATGAAAGACAACACGTCGTCCCCATAGCCACGACTTAGGTGACAATAATTCATCCCCTAAACATTATTTGTAGGGACAAAATGTTGTCCCCGGTAATCAATTTCACGAAAGTGATGTGGCCTTCCGGGCATAGTTTGTTGTCCCGCTTTATATAGGCTCTACATGACGTTCCCATAGGTGTCAAATTAGAGTCAATAGATCGTCTCCAAAAGTTTCATTTAAGGACAACAAATGGTCTCTTATACTTTATCTTTGGGGACAACAATTGTCACTTATGCTTATATGAGGACGACGAGTTGTCATCTAACTTGTATCTTTGGAGATGGAGAATTGTACTATGTATAAATTGTATATATTTTATGTGACTTTTTTATTGTCACTATTAAATCATTTTGTGACAACGCATTTATCTCGTAATAATATATTTTATTTAATTTCCTTTATAGAGCAAAGTGCGTAAATATCTATATCGAAAATGCAATAGATATTTCAAAGTACATCAACAATAAGCAAAAGTTCATGTGAAATAAAAAACAAATAGTAAATATCAATAATAAAAATAATTAATTGTTAATTATTAAATACAGAAAAACTACTATCGTACCATTTGAACCATAAAATAAATAAGAATTCCAACAAACATAAAATTTCTTTGAGAATTCTTGAGCACCTAGGTTTGCACTTGATCGCGCTTGCAAAACAGAGAAAACTATTCATCTAAATCAGATAGTAATTAGCCCATAAAAAACAAAAAGAAAAGGAATCATCACCTAAATAATCAAGTAAAGAAATGTTTAAACTAATTAGGAAGGGTGATGATCTAGGAACCGGTGACTTACATGGTGAAAGATTAGCGGTTGGTGCAGAGTGCAATTGATAGATCCGGTGGAAGAAATCTACCCGATAAACAAGAATGGAGAAACCCAGCTTCCCCTGAAATTGATTGATCGCAATGTTAGATCATAGAAGAGAACCCTTCGGTTTGTACAATGACCCCGCTGCATCCTCTTCGCCAGAAGTTGTTTGTACGCCTAAGGGAAAGAAGCGGGCTGGGTGACCATTGCCGCAATGCATCTCTGTGGAATTCTAAATTGAGACGGCGTGAAAATGAATACTATATTGTAGCGGCGTACGAAAACCCTAAGGGAAAGGAGGGGAATGAAATAAGGGTCCAGGATTGAGATGATAACTATTAATTAAAGAATTTAATATATAGAGACTGTAATATCGGTTAAACAAAAATAGAAATATATTAGGGTTAGCTAAGTCTTCCGCATAATTTTGAGGACAAAATTGAAAAGCAAAAGGAATTAATTCCAAGATTGAAAAGGAAAAAAAATCCAAATAATCACTTGAACTCCTATATGCACGCCTTTCCTACTTTTGGGGACAAAAACAATCCCTATTAATCCGCGACTTAAAACCCCAACCTCAATTTAATATTTCTGTGGTACTTTTTTTTTTTTTGGGACAACTAAATTAAATAAGAAATTACTAAAACTACATTCCTTATTTTATGGAGACAATTTAATATGCTTGTCCCTAATAACACTTAAAAATCTATTTTCTAAGACAAGATAAAAGAACCGTCCCTTATATTGGTCCCCAAATTTTCTTTATTTTGTAGTGCAAAGAGGGATCGGATCGGACACCCAGTCAAGTTTCTGAAATCAATCTACTGTTTACATTACCAGTTGTTCCATTTCTGGCTTACTTCCTCTGACATGTTGAATTCATGAAATGGTGAATACTAATTGCGCTTCAATCTCTTTGCAATTTTCTAGTGTGGTTTGCAGAGATAGTAGGGGTTCAGTGTTTGAAATTGATTGCTCTTTCTTCCTTTCAAACTGAGTTAACTTTCAGAGGTCGAACAAGTGAAGTGGGGGATTCAATGTGGGAAGATGGGATTCAAATTTTTTTTTATTCGGGTTGGTATGTTTGTTTAACGCCCTAAACCGATGGGTGCTACTTTTACCAAAATACTCTTATAAATCAATGAACATTAAATACATTGAAAGATAGGGGAAGCATCATACTAAAGAAAACAGTAGACATAAAAGTCAACATGGTTTGAAACATCTCGACGTAATAAATATCATCATAAAATCACATCAACTCTCTCGTCCTACTAAACTGATGCACTTAACTTCTTCCTTCTGGAGCCATTTGGGGCCACTGATAAACCGCTGGATCCATATGCGTGCTTATGTGCTTCTATGATTCCTGAATGCGGGTGTTGGGGTCCTGGATCCATCAGTTCTAATCACATTGAGTGCACAATAAAAGTTTTTTCTTTTCCGCTTTAATGTGCTAATTAGAAGACAAACCGGAGAGGGAAATGAAAAGATGGGCGAGAGTTAATATATTTTCCCTCCTTCTGCAGCTTATCTCCCAAAATAAAATTATACATTTCCAATAAAAAAGACAACGTCTCCCCAAACCCCTCTACTCGATCTTCTCCTCCAACGAATTGACACCCAATCAAACTATTCAAAATCTTTCGGGAAGAATTGACAAAGCACAACAGTTCATTGCATGTAAGAACACGACCCCTACTCTTTGTGTTGATTACCCTCTTCTCATTCCATAGAAAAGATTGTCGATTGCTTGGATTAGGTTTTCATTCGGTATCATATAGGTTGCATGTAGGAGGTAGCATAGGAACCTTAAACCCTCTTCTCCTCCTAGTGTTGCATTGCGTATCATAGGAACCATAGATCCTCTTCTCCTGCAAAAGTTGGATGCAGGAGGTAATTGATTACTATTCCAGATTTTTTACTCAATTGCAACTCTAAAATCTGATTGTTTCTGGTTTAGTATTCGAAGTAGAGTATAGAAATAGTTGTTGTTTGCGTTAACTTGTTTTTCCGAGTACCTGATTATTTGATAATCCATCTCTCATTCATTATGAAAATGATGAACAACAAATTGTTAATCAATAATAGTTACAAATCATTTAACTTGAATTTGGATCTATTCAAGAGTGCTCTACCAAATGGAGATAATCTGCCAAAATCATATTATGAAGTTAAGAGGTATATTCATGACTAAGGAGATTGCTAAAGAGATAAGGTGTCACAAAGAAAAAAAGACTTGATGATGGAGTTCTTAGGCATCCAGCTGATGCAAATACATGGAATTTTTTTGATAGAGGCCATAATTGGTTTGTTGTCGATCCTAGGAATGTGCGCCTAGCACTTCTTAGTGATGGTTTTAATCCATTCGGAAACTTGAGCTCTAGTTACAGCATGTGGCCTGCCGTCTTACCCCCCTACAATTTACCTCCATTGTTGTGTATGAAGGAGAAATAGGAAATTCAATGGTAAGGCAGAATTTGGCAGAAGTCTAACATTTTGTTTGGTGAGGAAATACTTAGCCAACTGAACATGGCTTTAAGTGCTGACCTACCAGCTCAAAATCGTAAGAGGAAAAAAACCTTCTTCTACCCCCAAGCTAAACTGGAAAACCAAAGCCGCATTCTGGAGGTTGCCTTATTGGAAAAGGATTAAGTTGAGGCATAACTTAGATGTTATGCATGTAGAGAAGAACATTAGTAAGAATGTTCTAGGAACATTGATAAATATTAAGGGTAAAACTAAAGATAACCTGAATGCTAGGTTGGATCTAGAGAGAAGTGTAACACCCTACCCTGTACGTTTTGACTGATCATATTGTTCATATAATTGTAGAGGAATTTAAAACTGGTGTTACATTAATTCCCAAAAATCAACCAATAAAATTTCGACATGAATTACTCGCGTAATGGGCTAACAGCTCTTGCAACTAATCCTGCAAAATAATTCATCTGAATCCCTGCATTCGTAGACATACATATATACTCACAACCATATACATTGGCTTTCATAGCCATAGTCACAGTTTCATATTCCATAACTACTTACCATACTAATACATGTCATAGTCGTCACAACTTACACAACCACGCAAATATACACATATCAACTGTCCACACCTGTGAATAGGGGTGGGCATCGGTCGATTCGATTCAAGACTAAATCAAACTATCCTCGGATTGGACCAAAATTCCTTCTAAATCAAGGACCAAAGTCGAATCGTTCTTACTTCAATTCGGTCGGGATCAAACCATATATCACTCGATTCGGTCTGGACCATCCCATTGGACCGACTAATCTTTCATTCGAATAAAATCACTCTTAAAGAATAACACAACAATTAAAAAAATATAACTACATAAAAAGAAGTAATCAAATTATCCCAATTTAAATACTCCACTATTCTTAAAACCCACATGTTCCAAAATATTATGCAAAATGCTAAACGAGAACTACTTAACTAAAAGACAAAAGTCTTTTTACTCAATCTCAAAGTAGTCTAACTAATTGCCTCTATAATCTTCCATTTTTATTTCCAGAGTGCACGTTGGACCTCCCAATCTCCATAATTTCCACTGTTCATTAGAAAGGAATTTAACAAAATGACACGTACTCCAAGAACGAGTGCAATAAAACAAATGATTCTGAAACTTGCCAATTTGCAGTGGTGTTGTCAGACTTGGCAGAAGCATCTGTGGTGTCATTTATTCGCATCTTCTCCATATATGAAACATTAAACAAGAAAAGAGAACATAATATAAATACATGGTTCACAGTGTATAGGTAAAGTAAGCAGCTCTCTTGATCGAAGCAACGTGGATGAGAACTCTGATTAGAGGGTAGGACTATAGGAGCGGGAGCGGCGTGTCAAAGCCAGGAAAAGTCAATCGTATTTATAGGTAATTAAGTGGCATGTAGTGTACTATAGTTTTCAACTCCAAGTCGACTTTCCTTCTCAGAGCCTAATAAAATAGGCAATTAATTTAATTACGATTCGGTCCGATCCGGTCCTTAGGTTGATTTTACGGTTTTGGTCTGGACCGAACCAAATCTGAAAATGTCCCAAATTCTGGAACCAAAGTCGAATCAAAAGATAAACAGTTTGATCCGATTCAGTGTGAGAGTCGATTCGGTCCGATGTGAATCGAATCGTTGCCCGCCCCTACCTGTGAATATCTAATAATACAGAGAGCTAGTATGTACATGAAAATCATTCTCAAAACATTTTTACAAAAAAGGTGTGGATCACTGGCCAAATCCTGTGTAGTCGCCCAAGCACAGAATAGTTGAAGACCATACCTCATCTTGCCTTCAACTCTTGCTCAGCTCCCAACTATACACCTATCTACTGCTGCTGATGAAGATCTGCTTACACATGGCATAAGTAGAGAAGAAGAATAAAAGAGGGTCAGCTCATGGCTCAGTGAGATAGTCATTGCATCGTGAGTTCATAACAAAGCATACCCCTACCATACATCTAACAAACCAGCCAAAGCACTAGGATCAGACCTCAGCCATCCGACATCAAAATAGGCAAAAGACTCAACCACCTTGACTTATGCATATGCGTCTTATCATGTTTTGCTTATAGGCGCCTGGCTACTCTTCTGGGAAAACGGACAAAACATCTCGTGGATGTGGTCATATTGGACCCACCACTGCTGGTGTAGTCATATCGAACCTGACACCACTCTGGGTGTGGTCATATCGGACTCAACACCACTCTGGGTGTGGTCATATCTAATGATGAATCAACGGTCAACACTACGTCAAGGGTGTGACATAACATATCATAACAGAGTAATAGAATGTGGAGCCCTAATTACTATGTGATTGACCACGAGACCAAAATAGTCCTACTTGCTATCCTTATACATGATTCTTATCTCATCTTTCTTAATCATAATTCATTACTTGGACATGTTCTTGACTTGACCACAATTGGCTCAACATAGGTAAGCAAGGAGTCGTATAATTGCACTTCCTCGTGATAAACCCTCGTGCAAGTCATCCTCCATAAACATCATATTATCACCATGGGATATATATTTTCCTACTTGTGCATCCAAATACAACAATCATGAAAAATCATACTCAATCACCTTCTCGAACCATCATAAGAAATATCAACAGTCAAGCTCACAAATTGCAATATATATGCAATCATCAGCATAAACAAGGTCCATAAGGATTAGAGCAAGAAAATGGTATTATATAGCAGTCAAGGGTTCATCATATAGTACAAAAGTCCATACACCCCGAATCATGCCATTCTAGTTCACCTAGATCAATTCTAAGTATCAATATAATTATTGTGATACGGCAAACCCAGTATGCGTGCTAATCCCTTACAAGTTATGGTCGTTCAAACACCGATTTTAGCCTCCCATGGTAAAACATCAATTTCACGAACGAACCCAGAATCAAAGTTCGGAACCGTCCTAGTATCCACTGTAGTGTCCCCGTCAATGTTAGTTCTAGGCTCCAGATCAAATTCTCGATAAAAACACATCAAACCCTAGTCGGAGCTAAATTCAGCGATTTGGACCCCCACATAAATAATTGCCGAAATTAATGGATTAGAACAAGAGGATTAATTACCTCGTTGCAGGAAGCTCATATATGAAATCTAGCATCAATCCGGCATCCTCATACTCCAAAACCCTAATTTGGCTTATCGGAAATTCAAGAAATTCCTTAATCAAAAACTCATTTTAAAGCTCTAAATTGATAAACTACTATGTATGGATGGATTAGGCGTTACTTACGGGTTTGTATTACCAATGCTCAAGAATTGAGCTCTGAGAATTTCCCCCGATGCTCCCCTGTTCTGGGCTATGTTTCTGCTTCTCTCTGGGTTTACGGAACATGAAATGGGAAAAGAGATGAAAATGGGACGGAAGGTGGGGGATTAATATAAGTGATGACTGCTTGCTTCCTTATTTATATAATTATATATATAATTAATTATTTATATAATTAATACATATACTTATCCGATCGACTGATATTTCGATTTTTGTCATCCTAGTATCCACTGCAGTGTCCCCGTCAATGTTAGTTCTAGGCTCCAGATCAAATTCTCGATAAAAACACATCAAACCCTAGCCGGAGATAAATTCAGCGATTTGGACCCCGACATAAATAATTGTCGAAATTCATGGATTAGAACAAGAGGATTAATTACCTCGTTGCAGGAAGCTCGTATATGAAATCTAGCATCAATCTGGCATCAATCCAGCTTCCGGATACTTCAAACCCCTAATTTGACTTATCGGAAATTCAAGAAATTCCTTAATCAAAAACTCATTTTAAAGCTCTAAATTGATAAACTACGATGTATGGATGGATTAGGCGTTACTTACGGGATTTTTGTATTACCAATGCTCAAGAATTGAGCTCTGGGAATTTCCCCCGATGCTCCCCTGTTCTGCGCTATGTTTCTGCTTCTCTCTGGGTTTGCGGAACATGAAATGGGAAAAGAGATGAAAATGGGACGGAAGGTGGGGGATAAATATAAGTGCTGACCCCTTGCTTCCTTATTTATATAATTATATATATAATAAATTATTTATATAATTAATACATATACTTATCCGATCGAGTAATATTTCCATTTTTGTCGTCCTAGTATCCACTGTAGTGTCCCCGTCAATCTTAGTTCTATGCTCCAGATCAAATTCTCGATAAAAACACATCAAACCCTACCCGGAGTTAAATTCAGCGATTTGGACCCCGACATAAATAATTGCCGAAATTCATGGATTAGAACAAGAGGATTAATTACCTCGTTGCAGGAAGCTCGTATATGAAATCTAGCATCAATCTGGCATCAATCCGGCTTCCGGATAGTCCAAAACCCTAATTTGGCTTATAAAAAATTCAAGAAATTTCCTAATAAAAAAACTCATTTTAAAGCTCTAAATTGATAAACTACGATGTATGGATGGATTAGGCGTTACTTACGGGATTTTTGTATTACCAATGCTCAAGAATTGAGCTCTGGGAATTTTTTCCCGATGCTCCCCTGTTCTGCGCTATGTTTCTGCTTCTCTCTGGATTTGCGGAACATGAAATGGGAAAAGAGATGAAAATGGGACGGAAGGTGGGGGATTAATATAAGTGCTGACCGCTTGCTTCCTTATTTATATAATTATATATATAATAAATTATTTATATAATTAATACATATACTTATCCGATCGAGTAATATTTCCATTTTTGTCGTCCTAGTATCCACTGTAGTGTCCCCGTCAATGTTAGTTCTATGCTCCAGATCAAATTCTCGATAAAAACACATCAAACCCTACCCAGAGTTAAATTCAGCGAATTGGACCCCGACATAAATAATTGCCGAAATTCATGAAATCTAGCATCAATCTGGCATCAATCCGGCTTCCGGATACTCCAAAACCCTAATTTGGCTCATCAAAAATTCAAGAAATTTCCTAATAAAAAACTCATTTTAAAGCTCTAAATTGATAAACTACGATGTATGGATGGATTAGGAGTTACTTACGGGATTTTCGTATTACCAATGCTCAAGAATTGAGCTCTGAGAATTTCCCCCGATGCTCCCCTATTCCGCGCTATGTTTCAGCTTCTCTCTGGGTTTGCGGAACATGAAATGGGAAAAGAGATGAAAATGGGACGGAAGGTGGGAGATTAATATAAGTGCTGACCGCTTGCTTCCTTATTTATATAATTATATATATAATAAATTATTTATATAATTAATAAGTATACTTATCCGATCGACTGATATTTTGATTTTTGTCGTCCTAGTATCCACTGCAGTGTCCCCGTCAATGTTAGTTCTAGGCTCCAGATCAAATTCACATAAAAACACATAAAAAACACATCCACTGCAGTGTCCCCGTCAATGTTATCCGATCGACTGATATTTCGATTTTTGTCGAAATATTATCAAAACTCTGAATTTTAATCTCGAAATTTTCTAGCGACCGTAACACGAGTTTAGGCGGAACGAAATGTTACAGAATGGGCATTAGAAAGGAGCTACACGTAAATAGAGATGGCGATAAGCCTTCTTTATCATAAGCATGTTATTCCTTAACTGCCGCCAAACAAATGCAGATGTGTGAGTGGATTAAAACTATTAAATTCTCGGATGCTTATGCATCTAATATCTCTCGATGTGTCACCAATGATGGCAAATCAGTTACCGGCTCTGGTACAAGGGTTGTTCAACAAAGAGGTCTATGTTATTCTGGCATAATTAAGTGTTTTTTTTTCCGAGAGTTGTGTGCGAAGACCATAACAAAAACTACTCTGGAAAAACTGTAAACAAACATAGTTCTCATACTTTGTAAGCTTGAAATGGTATATCCACCATCGTTCTTTGTTGTTATGATGCATCTAGCCAGTCATCTACCCCGTGAGATCGAGTTTGGGGGGCATGTTCAGTGTAGGTTAATGTATCCCGTGGAAAGGTATTTATAACTGCTTTGTCTTTTAAATTTGTTTAACTACACTAAACTGATGCATATGAATAAATCAACTCAGATTTTCTATCTTTGCATGTCATTAGGTTCTTAGGTACTCTGAATAACCTTGTAAGTAATAAAGCCCGTCCCGAGGGGTCCATTGCTGAAAAATATATAGCAAAGGAATGTGCAAACTTTTTGCGGTAGATATATGCATGGAGTTGAAACAAGAACAAACCCTCTTGACATAAATGATGAAGGCTGCAAACTAATGGAGTCTAGTGGCTTTTCTATTTTCACACACAAGACTAAACCTCTAGGAGGAGCTACCTTTGTCACCCTAGATAAAGCTAAGTTAAATAAGATTGAAATGTATATATTGAATAACTGTGAAGAGGCACAAAAGTATTTCAAGTAAGGGATTTCTATACGTACGTGTTGAAAACTCAATAATTGACAAACAAATTCTGACTTTGAAGCTTGATGCAACATTTTTTTCGAGGAGATGATGGCTATTAACTCTAACACTAGACTTGAAAACTTTGAATCAAACTTTCCAATTTGGTTGAAATCCTATGTAAGCTACTGCTCCCCTCCTTTTCGCAGATACAATGTTATGGTTTGAGCATGTGTACAATTAGAAACTTACTTATAAACTTCTAACTTTCTTGCTGCCTTTTGTTCTCGTATAGGTTACGAGAATGTTCTTGTTAGGAAAACTTGGGGGAAATGACCATCTATATATTTTAGGTCTTGGGGCAGACGAGAGACTTACTAGATATAGTGGTTTGATCATTAATGGGGTTCGGTATCAAATTTATGAAATTGATAAAACTCTTCGCACTCAGAATAGTGGTGTTGTTGTCGAAGGTGAGTATAATGGGGAGAGTGTGGACTTTTATGGTGTGTTGGTACAAATTTTAAGGATACAGTATTCTGATGGCTTCCATGTCTATATATTCAAGTGTGACTGTTGGGATGTAGGAGACAAAAGGATTGGAGTAAGGCCAGATGGCTTTCTAACTAGTGTCAATATAAGGCAAAAGTGGTATGAACACGACCCCTATATATTATAAGCTAGTCAAGCCAAGTAGGTTTATTACATTGAGGATATGCAAAATGGAGGCAATTGGCGTATAACACATAAAGTATCGCATAGGCATGTTTATGACGTTCCAAAGATGGAGGATGAGGATTGCACAGATCTTGTATATAATTATGAGCCATTCCAACTAGACGAAAGCGTTGATCTAGGTCCAATTGTTGTAGATGATGGACACATCCAACTGAGATTGAATGATGAGGCCCCAATTACTCTAAGCGAGGAGGAAATTACAGCAATGGAAAAGTTGCTCGTAAGTGACCCTATGAACTCAACAATAGAGGACTTGGATAGAAGTGAAGAATTTGAAGATGATGTGGAGGAGGACACAGAGAATGAAGTGGGAACTGATCATGTCATTCCTGCAACTAAGGGAATTGACAGCGAAGAAGAAGATGATAACTAATCTAGTTATTTTGCATGTTTTGCTACACCTACTGCTAGTATCCTCTTTGTCTTTTATACTTGATTGCTTGCTAATACATAATGCGAGATATTTTTTCCAGTACATTGTCAGTATACCTATCTAACATGAAAGTCAAATTATGAATGGTTATATATGTGTAGAAGAAAAAAAATTTAACCTTTCTCAGTTAAACAAATAAGGTAAGGTTTTGAGTTTAATCTTCTATGAGATTCAGTCAATTTGATGTTGCTGGAACTAACTAACTTTTATCGATAACCCTTTTCTTTCAGGTATGGCTCCAGGTGCAGGTCGTGGGGGTAGAAATAAGGCTGCAACTGCTCGCACAACACCAACAAGTAGAACAACAAGAAGTTCAGCCCATGTGCAAACAACCACAACCACGGAGGAGACGTTCTCGTCTTAGGGTTCTGATCAACTAGCAACAAACACTGGGGCCAATGACAATAATGCTGAAGAAACAACTGTGACTGCTGAAACTTCGTCTGCCAACCAACCAAGTGAAGGGACTGGTTATTACCTTGCACTCTCTACTATGTTTTAATGCCATAGGTCAAATTGCAATATAATACAGAACATAGACTTGTTACTCACCTAATTCATTGTATTTCTGTAAGCTAATTTAACAACTACTTTATTAGGTCTACAACGTAAGAAGGGATGTGGAAAGGCTAAAGGTCTAGAGGTAGCAAAGAGAACACGAGATGGTAGTAAGATTGGCGGTCTTGTAGTTGCTCGAGGAGCCAAGAAAGTGGTAGGCCGCAATGAGAGAATATTTAAGATGGAGATCGGGGTTATCTATAAGCTCATGGCTCCTGTTAGTAAGTTCTACTGGTCAGATGTGATCGAGGAGCTAAAGCAACCGATTAATGCCAAATTAGAGGTAAAATGTATCCCACATTTTAATCACTAGAGGTAACATACTTTGAATTGCATACTCAGATGTTTTCATATGTGCAGAGTGAGTTTGATATATCCATGACTAATGAAGTTATGAGGTTGGCCGTAGATTATTCACTATCTAGGCGGTTCATTAACTTCAAGCATCATTGTCATAAGCATTATCTGGCATTAGGTGTTGATGCCAATGCTCACCAGACCTCTCCTGAAAATGTCAAGATGGAGGAGTGGATAAGATTATGTGATCATTTTGAATCCGCAAGGTTCAAGGTCAACCCCTTCTATCATAAAGCTAATATTCTAGCTTTATTTTGGTAGTATGGTTAATCTAGGTTAGATAGTGCATATATATGTGAAGGATTGACTAAGTTATACTCTCTTATATGGTCAGGTTTCTCTTGTATTATGTTTCCCATACAGCTATGCATACAATTGCACCTCCAAAACCTTTTACAATATGGAACATTAATAGGAAACAACCAATGAAGCAACCAACCAAGCTGATAAAGAGAACAATGAGGCGGAATCTGAAGAAGTGGTGGAGCAGCCAAAGGAAATTACAGTTTATGCCCAAACACAAAAAAGGAAAGATGGGACTTGGGTCGATGTTCAACCGCAGCAAAACTATGTAAGAAAATTACAACTTGTTAAAATTCGTCCCGCCAACTACAACTTGATGAAGAATCTGATTTAGGATTGATTGTGAATTTTAGAATCTGAGGGTTAGTTACTGTTCTGATGTAAACACAAGAGGAAATGAAAAGAATACACAATGAAGCATTGACAAAGGGGAAACAATTATCCGGTGCTACACAAAAAAGTACAGCCCGAGTTCCCAAATAGAGAAAGACCTTGAGGCACGATTGGAGGCGTCATTGGCCGAAGGGGAGAGACAGATGCAAGCATTTGAGGACCAAATACATGCCCAACAGCAGTAGATAGAAAACCAGCAAAATGAGATACACGGTCAAAAAGAGGTTATCCAGCAGTTGCAAGCATCACAGGATAACCTGACGAACTATGTGAAGACATTGGCTGCCAAAATTTATGGAAGACCAGTTTAGTTGCAGGTAAAACTTTATCCCATAAGTTTTTGTTGCGTTGTCATCTGTGTTAAGACTCTGACAATGTCAAAGGAATAACTAGGTAAACCTCTTTCTATTATACAGGGTTAGGTATATGGCAGAAGGTATGCACTTCCTTGAACTTTCATCGCCCATTTTGGATGCACAAGCAGCAGGTCATGCGTATTATTAGTAGAAGACTTTTAAGTTTGTTAGGACCTCCATCAAAAGTCTAACCTATCCGGTGACTTGGAAAACTTTCATTTTGTGTATGGATGGATGCAGCTGCTTTAGAACAGATGCTAGCATGTTACCTTTGAATGTTGAAGACTTTTGAATGCTATATGTATGGATGGTAGTGGCTTTTGCTACATTTTGTTTATGTTATGGATAGCAGTAGCTTTGGACAAATGTTCTTCTCCTGGTAGATGTGATGTCGGACACATGTTATACTAATACGACTAGTTTAAACAAATGTTGACAAACATGTTTGGTCATCAACATTTTACGACAAACAGAATTCGTCACAAATAATGCGCAAATTGGGTATGGGAAAGAATATGACAACAAAACATTGTCGTAACAAACATATTGTGACAAATAAATTTGTCACTTATACGTTAATGTTGATATAATGCATTCTTTGATAACAAAACCGTTTGTCACAACTATTCAATTTGTCACAATAGCGTATCAGAATGTGCATCTGACGACCAAAGACATTATTCTATTATGACGAAATATCACTTCACTTCGACAACAATATTTATCAAAATATGTGTTCTATTATGACAAAACTTGGCCGACTTACCATTGAAATATGTTGCGACAAGACATTAAATATTATCTAGACCTCGGATTAACCGGATTTTTGGGCATGGTACTATACCCTAACCCTTAATGAGTAAACCCAAGATCGTAGTTTTCTAAGTCATAGAGCCTAAGCCCTAAGATTGTGCATGTAATTTGTTACATATATTCCGACGAATCATAGCTGTTGATTGTTGTTTCTAATTAAACTGATCTTAGTATGTGAGATTTATAGAATTAAGACCTAGATTTTAATCTTTAAAGGTTTAGGAATAGTACCAGATGCCAAACTCCGGTCAATTCGAAGTCTAAATAGCATTTTTTTTACTCGGGGTATGACGTACCCTTGATTTTACCCAATGTACGATAGAACCGTTCATATATATATATGTGTGTGTGTGAGATACAAATTTATTTGTTTTTATTAAGTGTTAGTTAAGGGATTGAAAACTAAGACCTTAAGATTGAGCGATTATAAAGAATGCATTTAGTATGGTTTATTCTATAGTATTTATTTTACCTAATCTTTTGTAAGAAAAAATTACATCTTTAAAGTGAGTATTTGTTGTCATCTTATCAATATCATATCACAATCTTACTACTATGATAAGACTTGATATCATTTTACTATTGTCATACTACGATCTTACTTCTTACCACTATGATAAGACTTCACTATTCCGTAATCTTACAATTATAGCTCAACAAAATATCTAAATGGATGTCATCTTATAGCACACAAAAATCTATTTTTTTAATTCGGAGTTCAAACGAAAGATATGTGTTTTGTCAAAAATTTATAAGATTGAAACAAAGCTCGAATTACAACATTTGAAATATTTATCAAACATGGGATTATATAATGCAACATAGCTATATGTTGCTCCAGACCCATCGGTCATTAATAACATAAATTTAATCCGCTTCTTCAAAATTTCAATAATTTGTATGAGATTTTTAAATCCGTAAATTCGAGGATCCCACAAATGTACACCCATTTTTAACAAACATAGAATTTCAACAATTATTTGTTGGGTTGGATTTGCAGGCAAAACCACCATCCAGTCACTAAAGCAAATGAACGATCACCAATCTGAGTAAGAAGTTCTTGATAACTTGGTGTCACACGGAAACTCTTGTCTATACTAAATAATGATACCACTTTGCAAGTTACTTGAATGCATTTGGTTGTTAGATTTCAATTATTGTCGACAGTACTTAATGCATGGAGTTTTCCCACTCGAATGCAATACAAAAGGCAAATTAAACTCGTATAGTTATAATTTTGAAGTTTACGATAATAGAAGTCATTTTTTAAAATATTATAAATATAGTTATTTTCGTTAAAAAAATTTAACTGTGATAGCGACGCCGTGAATTACACTAATAACAATGTTGATGTGGAGCCCATGTCAACTCCAAATTGCCAACCCATACCACCTTCGCCACGTCATATTTAAAACTACATTCGTGTAGCCAAAATTTTGATGCTAATGACACAATTTTTTGCATAATGAAAAATATAGTCATTAGGTCTAATAAAATCGTTGCATTTGACACTCTACCTTCCCTCTTCTTTCCTCCTAGTTCTTCCATTTCATTTTCGCCGGAGTCGATCCGCAGATCTTGACAACTTCGTAATAGATGGAGCTCCGACACCGATGAAGAAGACTCAGACTGAACAGATCGAGACCGTGGAGCAGCAATTCAAGGATCTCTCATCCAAATTAGACGACAATTTCACTTCATTATCCGCTCGCCGTGGGGGATAACTACGCAGAGCTCATAGCTTCGGTTGCTGATGGTAAAAGGAGATGGTACAAGTCTCGATGCAGGTCATAAGTATTAAGTAGTGGAGGTACTGCCAATTCTCTGATGGTAAAAGGACCAAAGCCAGGGTGCTGATATTGGTGGATATAGGCAGCACAGGCACTTCCCTCAACCAACATAAGGCTTTCCTTTGGAGCTTGATGGTGTTTTGGCCTTTTGGGAGCTGCTGCACCATTACAGCTACAGGTTCAATTGGCAGTTAACACCATTCTACCAAGTGATTGAATTTGCAGGAATTTCTCATGGGGGACGCAGGGTAGCCTGTTCAACTACAATTTAAGGATCCTGTGTTTTTGGGTATGGCCTGGTTGAAAACCGTAACTCTTGTTCATTAACCTTCAAATATTCTCTAATAGTGGCAGTAGTCAGGAAGTGGCTCTCAAGGATTTTCAAAAGACTGGAGGCTCCAAACCCATGAGTAGGAAGAATTTGTTGACAAGTTCCAAGTAGAACTCTGGGCTGGCCACCTATTTAGCCTCAAAACACAGGTAATCAATTCCCAACCTTAGACGCATTTCCCTGAATTTTCAGCTCCTTTGGCTCAAGAAAGAAGGTATATTGACCTACTTGATTATGCTCAAATGTAAAGAAAACGGGGCAGAGAATAGTTCAAGACATTTATGTATAGATATATAGAGAGCAGAGTGCAAACAATTTTCTTCTAGGAGATACTTATCTCAGCAGTCATTCCTTGATAGAATAGCTACTTAACTACAAGATAGTTCCAAGATTTATCATCAGTTGGATGGAGCTCTCAGCAGTCAGCAGTCATTCCTCACATATAATAGCCACTTAACTACAAGATAGTTCCAAGGTTTATCATTAGTTGGATGGAGCTCACACGCACTGCAACCACTTCACTTCTGGTAGGTAGTAGACACAGCATAGCAAACTTGCCAATGGTATGTGTAACCAAACTCATCCCTCAACTCATTGCTCTTCACTTACATCATTGTATTGAACTCAACCAGAGACTCCACATTCAGCATCCAGACCATATACCTAAAGCAGACAGGTTTTAAGAAGACTTGTCAACTATAAAATGAAAAAAAGAACGAATGAGCATAGAAGGAGAAAGAATGAAATAGTTAATTATAAAAAACATACCCCGGGCATATTCCACTCCTCTGGTTACTTCTAACCACCTGACGACGGCTTCAATGCACAGCTCAAATAGCTCCTCCATTACGACCTCTATCTGTTCCTCGCCAACTTGTAGATCCTTTCGCATTTTCTACACATACAAAAAAAAACATATATATACATTCAGATTCACTTCTAGGATGAGATACAACATAGATTATCTTAATGATCCATTATTACATACTTACACTGTGTTCAATCGCATTTCGCATAAAGGCCATATATTTCGGACATCTCTCCAATGAGGATTCCAAATAAGAGATATGGTCGGCTACATCATGCGCAATGCTCTCGTAGTATTCCTTTACCTCGGTTTTCCAATGACCCATTTCTTGAGCAATTCGATTAATAACACTCTTTGGCAACAGGTGCACGCCGACACAATCAGTAAGTTCGATTTTGAGGTCATTTTCTGGACCAGCCAGACCGAGTCCTTCATAAAAAAGCCACATCCTACATATTGCTTTATCACCTTTCCTCATATCCCACAAAATGGGGTGATGGAGTAGTACTTGTTCCATAACCCTGAATACATGACGATCACAACACAAAGCAATCATAGTTAGTTAAGCAGTTGTTTGCCAATGGAATTTAGATGTTGAATTTGGTCTCCAAATACCAACCATCATGTTTTTGGGAAAATCCACCATTTGTTAAGGTATGCAAATAAATCCATGGGACCCATGGATTTGGACCATTTTTTAGCTCCAAATCCATGAACCCCACGTATTTGCAAATACAACATCTCAATTGATATTTTTATACCTAAATTCCAAATCAACTATATTATACATGGTAATAAATCAATTAAACAAACAATGTTATCTTTCAAATACAAAATGCAATAAATACATCTAAAATCCAAAGTTTTTTCCAAACTCAAAACCTTCATTTTCACATCAAACAAGCAAACGAGCACTAGGTTTTGCCATATAGAATTAATATCATATACTCGTAGAAAGAAAGTTTTAAATAACCTTACCAGAAGTCATTCAAAGTCTCAGACGTTGTTCGAGATGTCCCTCCCGATGAAGTCGACGATGTTGCTAGATCAGGCTGTCCCCATGTCAAGGAAAATGTAGTTTCTCTCAGGCTTTTAAGCCTCCAATCCATCAACCCACCTTCCCTTCCAATCCATCAACCCACCTAATTACCTCCATCCCAAGTTCTACACGCATGAAGTTCACCCTCTCAGCATTGAAAGATAAAAATAGTTGTCTGAATGGCTTCTGGCAACTATTTGGCGCCAATAGACTCACATACTCTGTCTCTCCCCCTTGCTGGTCGCTAGCAAGCCAGTGACTACTTTTGACAGCTGCTTCTTCTGCGGCTTGGTTTATGCCTTCGTATTTTCTTTTCTTTCCTTTGCTTGGTGATGGTATTGTCTTTGTGCTGTGTTCTGACATTTCATTTTTTTAGGACCAATTCGAGGTGTCTGAGTTAATTTGAGAGCAGACACAACGTCTAAGCACTAATTTGTTTGCTAATGGACGATGTTGGTAGTAGCAGCTCTCGGAAAAGGAGGGATCCTTCTCCCACTCATTCGCCTACTATCCCCAATTGATAACGGTGTAATCGCATGTTTTTATACCCCTATTTCTTACCCATTTGCGGGGCATAGTTGTGTGTTTTGGCCTATTTTACGCCGGGTTGTGCTACTTTGTCATATTTCAGGTCCCATGCGTCGAAGGGAAGGCCAAGCACGAGTTTCGGGGCATTTGGAAGTCGTTTGGTCGAGCTATGACCAAAACACGGGCAGGCTGCTTGAAGAACACGGCCGTGTACACCAAAGGGCCCGCCAGTGTTTTTATTGCCGAGAGTTGAATGAAGAAAAGGAGAAAACACGGGCGGGGTCAATTCAAAACACGGTCGTGTCCTACTTCAAACACGCTCGTGTTTTCCCCCAGACCGTGCCCGTGTATTTATGACGTGGCAGAGGGCACGGGCGGGCTGGAGCAGAACACGGCCGTGCCCTCGACCGTGTTCTGGCCAGTGATGCCCTTTTAGGCAGATTTTTAGCCAAAAGAGAGGGGATTCGAGTTTTAGAGAGACAGAGCGATTCCTAGAGAGAGAAAGCGACGAACAAGAGTCTCCAAGTGCCCTAGCTTGATCTTCATCACCATTGGAGCTTGGCTTGAGCTTGGAGAAGTGCGGATCAACGTCCAGGAGCAGAAATCCATCCTTCACAGTATGATTTCCGCGTCTGAATCTGCTTTTGCTTCTTTCTCCATGGAGTAGTTCTCCCATTCATCTGGGTATGGGAAACCATAGATCTGTATGTTAGGTTTGATTGTATGAATCCAAGTACTGTTTCCATGATTTGATTATATTCGATTGAGGTTTGAATGATTGAATGGCATGAATCCTGATCAAATTCCTGTTGTTTCTGCTTTAACCCATGATAGATAGAATCTGATTAGGTTAAGAGAGCTTCCTTGATTGATAGTAGTGAATTGGTTGTGCGAGAGTCAATCAATTCACTGTTTTGTACTGGAATTCATTCCAGTAGTGGAGTTCTGTGTTCTTAGCCTCAGCTTTCTATCCTGGTGAAGACTAGTCGTCTGCCGGGTAGTTGGACTGAGAGGGCTTGGTCAGCTTAAGAGATTCCAAGCTAATTTAGGATCTTCCGCAGTTTAATCAACAGTAGATCAACCACGGATTGCTGACATCCGCCCGGTCATCCTCTATCCGCCCATTCCAGCAAACAACTTCGAGATCAAGTCATGCTGGATTCAACTCATTACATCCTCTATCCAGTTCCATGGCTTGAAGGATGAGGAGGCCCGGGTGCATCTTTCCCGTTTTCTGCAGCTGACGAACGGGCTCAAGCTGAACGGTGTCCCGGATGACTTCTACAGTGCCCTCACCCCAGACAGCCAGAGGGTGATTGAGTCTCTATGCGCAGGAGGGGATATTCTCACTAAGACTCCACCCGAGCTGAACCAGATGATTAGTACCTTGGCTGCCCGAGATCATTCCTGGGGGCAGCACAGTAGAGGCAGGAATTCCCGGGACCGGGGTGTGCACGCTATGGAGGCCAGGTCCGGGTTAGAGCAGCAGGTGGCCGAGTTGGTGCAGACCAACAATCTCCTTCCGGGCCGAGGCACAGCTACGCCTCCAGTAGCTCAGTGTCAGTGGTGTGAGAGCCCGAATCACCGGGTGGAGGACTGTCAGGCTATGAGGGAGTCCTCTACTCCCCAAGAACAGGTGGACTTCATCGCAAATGCTCGGCGCCTGGACCCATATAGCAATACCTACAATGAGGGATGGCGCCAGCATTCCAACTTCGCCTGGAGCAGCAACACCACTAAACCACCTGGTTTCCCAGCACCAGCGGGTGGTTTTCAGCAGAGGCAGCCCTTCCAGGCTAGGCAGGGGCCACCACCACAGCAGCAGCCCTACCTGCCTAGGCAGGGGCAGCCATTCCAGCAGCCCCAGCGACAGTATGCCGAGCCAGCAGCAGCCCCAGCTCTCGATAACTAGATGACCGATCTAAAGAATATTTGGCGGCATTCATGACCACCAGCCAGGCGAATTTCACGAGGGTGGACCAGAGCATAGCCTCTCTAGAGGCAGGACAGAGAAACCAGGGTGCTATTCTGCAAGATTTACAGCACCAAGTCGGTGTCCTAGCGCGCCAACTTACTGCCCGGGTCCCGGCGACTCTACCTGCCACCACCATCCCCAATCCCCGGGAGCCGCACGAGCAGTTGGATGTCATCTTCACCAGGAGTGGCAGGCCCACATCGGCTGATCCTACCCCGACCAAGCAGGAGGAACCACTACCTGCTTCAGCACTTCCCGCCGATGGTACAGAAGTGCGGGTGGAGAAGGAAGCCCCTGCTCCCAAGCCACAACCAGTGGTTAAGGAGCACGTACCCCAGCTTCCCTTCCCCACTCGCCTACACAAAGACAAGCTGGAGACTGAGTTTGCCAAGTTTATGGCAATGTTGAAGCAGCTCAACATCAGCATACCGTTTGTGGAGGCACTGTCAAAGATGCCTAAGTACGCAAAGTTCATGAAAGACCTTCTCACCACCAAGAAGAAACTTGGGGATCTCTCGACAGTGCTGCTGAGCGAGGAGTGTTCTGCTATCCTGCAGAACAAGCTGCCCGAAAAGTGCAAGGACCCAGGGAGTTTCACTATCCCTCTTACTATTGGCAGCATGCATGTAGGCAAGTCCTTGGCGGACCTAGGCGCTAGCATAAACATCATGCCATATAAGTTGTTTAAGAAGCTAGGCCTAGGTGAACTTAGCCCTACTAGGATGAGCATTCAGCTAGCTGATCGTTCCATTGTGCATCCTAGGGGTATCATAGAGGACCTACTTGTTAATGTGGGTGCATTTACATATCATGTTGACTTTGTTATTCTGGATATAAATGAGGATGTGGATGTGCCTTTGATTTTAGGGAGACCATTTCTTGCCACCGCCAAGGCACTTATTGATGTGCATGAGGGTAAACTGATACTGCGTGCTGGAAATGAACAGGCTACCTTTGCTGTGACTGAATTCGACCACTCTGCTATGATTGCTGTCACACCTATGCATGCTATTTCTGACCCGGTACACGAGCCTGTCGTGTATCCGTCTGCATCTCCCATTTTGCATGATCCCCCTCTCACTCCTTCGCCGTCGCTCCCTCCAGCCTCACCACCAAATAAAAAGCTCAAAGAGGAGTGGCGGCCGAAGCAGCAGGTGCCTAAGCCCACTCGGAAGAAAGGTGGAGACCACTATGAGCTGGTCCCACCTCCTGCATCACGATCACCCTGGCCATCTGCGTACTCTCTTGCCTGCATTCTGCCTGATGGCCAGGTCGAGCTCACCAATGCTGGTGGTTGCACCCGTCGGGTGCACGGTCACCACCTGAAGCTGTATCTCAAGAGCGATGTGGATCCGCTATTGGATGCACCTGTTCATGCACCACGCTGATTATCCACCATGGGCGTCCAGCTACAAGACGGTAAAGAAGCGCTCGTGGGGAGGCAACCCCACCACGGTTTTCATTTATTTCTTTTGTTTTGGGTCGGATTGCCAATAGCTTTGGCTTTGGTTTGTTTTCTTTTGTCTTGGATGATGTAATATTGGGCTGACCATTGGACCTAACGTATTGTGTTTGAGCTCTTTGGTTTCCTTTAGCTGTGCCTCGGACTGGTTCCCCTTCCAGTCCCCTGCTTTTGTCTGGTCTGCCTCCCAATCTCCGTTCCTGATCTCACTTCACGGTAACATCGTTCCCCTTCCCTCTGCTCCATTGAGGACATTGTCGCGCTTAAGTGTGGGGGGGTTCTTTGTATTAATTGGAACGTGTGTATGGGTGCTTGGAGCCTAGTCCACTGTCCAAATCTCGAGATTTGAGGGCTCCAAGCACTGCTGTTTGCTTGATGTTTGATCGTATTGGCACTGTGGATGTGATTAGTGAATTGAATGGCTTTTGACTTGATGCATGACAACTTGAGTGTGGCTAAGATAGCCTATTACGATGACTGAGATGTGTAGTAGAGTTGTGTAGGGGTTCAGTTTTCAACTGTTTGCTTACCAACTGCGACTTGAATTTGATCACTTGCTTTTGACAGTCATTTATGCATCTAGTTCAGGGAATCAGAATGTGAGATAGAGCATATAGGTAGCCATGTGAGATTTGAGCCTGCTCGTTTCTTTCTTGTGCGATAGATTCCTCTTCCATGATGTGTAGCATTCACGTTGTCACTAGCTAAGATGATGGAGGCATAGGATTAGCCCACGACCAAATCGACTGTCCTGATGTGTCATATCCCCTAGTCAGCCCCGTTGAGCCGTGTGTTATCTTTTCTTTCGGTCTGCAATGAAAAATCACCCTTTTGTATCTTTTAGAAGGTTCCACAGAGTGGTTTTTACATGTTCTCTGCTGTTTCTGCTAAATGTAATGTGAGTGTTAGAGGTAGTGCTTAAAAGTTGGGCGTGTGTTTGAAAAATGTGCAGAGGTGGTGGTTCTCTTAAGGAATGAAAAGGGGAAAAAACTAAAGAAAAACAAAGAAAAAATGAAAGCAAAAGAGAGCCACCACCAAAAATCTGAATAAGGCCCATTAAGTAGTGTTTCTTAGCAGTCTGCCTTGGAAATGCTAACATTTGTATAACCTCCTTCGCTCTTGTGCCCTAAAGAATTTGAGTAATGCAGAATAGCAGAAAGAAAGTTATTGGTTTGCTTGACTATGATTTTTGTTGGGTTTGAAAATATGGAACATTGTGCTATAACTTCCACCACCTAAAAGGTTTTTTCCCCATGTCCAAGACCCTAGCCAGTCATTTGAACCTGTGTCTAAGACCTCCGGATTAGTTAGTGGTGACACTCCTTATGTGAACTCTAGCATTTAGAGGCTGCATTCATGGTGAAGAGACATTAGGGATTGAGAGATTAATCATGCGCATTTTTCGCATCAAATTGTCCTGACCCCATAGGTCGAGAGTGAGCGATTCATTTTCTCATATTCTCTATACTCTTTACCCCGGTGAGGACCTAGATTGCTCGGTCTTAATTCTGATATCTTGAGCTTTGTGCATGAAGTGACTGTTTTGAACAAGTGGGTAAGTCAAGTCTATGTTGGTTGATGAACAGAAGTGAATTCTTCCTTTGCTCGACTTTATTGCATTCGAATGTCATCTGTGATGGTTGTCTAGGTTGTCGTTCGAGTTGCCATGTGTTAATGATCGAGAGCCAGTATGATCCACGTGTTTTGTGCCGATATGATTTGCCCTAAAGCTTGCTTGATTGAAGTGTTTTGAGCTTACCTGGTGTCTGACTTGGTTTGCTTAGGGACAAGCAAACGGTTAAGTGTGGGGGAGTTTGATAACGGTGTAATCACATGTTTTTATACCCCTATTTCTTACCCATTTGCGGGGCATAGTTGTGTGTTTTGGCCTATTTTACGCCGGGTTGTGCTACTTTGTCATATTTCAGGTCCTAGGCGTCAAAGGGAAGGCCAAGCACGAGTTTCGGGGCATTTGGAAGTCGTTTGGTCGAGCTATGACCAAAACACGGGCAGGCTGCTTGAAGAACACGACCGTGTACACCAAAGGGCCCGCCAGTGTTTTTATTGCCGAGAGTTGAATGAAGAAAATGAGAAAACACGGGCGGGGTCAATTCAAAACACGGCCGTGTCCTACTTCAAACACGCCCGTGTTTTCCCCCAGACCGTGCCCATGTATTTATGACGTGGCAGATGGCACGGGCGGGCTGGAGCAGAACACGGCCGTGCCCTCGACCGTGTTCTGGCCAGTGATGCCCTTTTAGGCAGATTTTCAGCCAAAAGAGAGGGAATTCGAGTTTTAGAGAGACAGAGCGATTCCTAGAGAGAGAAAACGACGAACAAGAGTCTCCAAGTGCCCTAGCTTGATCTTCATCACCTTTGGAGCTTGGCTTGAGCTTGGAGAAGTGCCGATCAACGTCCAGGAGCAGAAATCCATCCTTCACAGTATGATTTCCTCGTCTGAATCTGCTTTTGCTTCTTTCTCCATGGAGTAGTTCTCCCATTCATCTGGGTATGGGGAACCCTAGATCTGTATGTTAGGTTTGATTATATGAATCCAAGTACTGTTTCCATGATTTGATTATATTCGATTGAGATTTGAATGATTGAATGGCATGAATCCTGATAAAATTCTTGTTGTTTCTGCTTTAACCTAGAATGAGAATATCTGCCTAGGTTGATAGAGCACCCTTAATTGAAGGTAGTGAATTGGTGACTTTAGTCGAGGAGCCAATTCACTATTCTGTACCGAAGTTACTTCGGTAGAGGAGGTTTTGTTCATTAGGGCCTCAATCTGTTTACTCCGGTGGAGGTTAGTCGCCCGCTAAAGACTCAGATTGAGAGGGTCTGGAGACCTTTAGTCGAGACTTCAGACTGTTTAAGAACCTTCCGCAGTATAACTATCATAGAAATTGAACTTGGTAAATTGCAATCCGGCTTAACTGCAGTCTAGGGGGAACCATATCCGGGTGACCTCTCTTAACCTGAAAACAACCGTTTAGTTGCTTTGCTTGCTTGTTAGTTTAGACCTTCACTAAAGTTTCATTGCTAGATAATACGAATTCACTGAGTAGTCATCATATCTAGGACCCGGGTTGACATTAAAACCCAAACCCGCTATACTACGCTTTAGGAAGTGGTTTCACTTGGCCATTTTCTAGAGTGACAGTAGGAGTGAGCCACCAATGTAAGTCTATATGTTAATAATTCCATAGAAGTTTGGATTAAAAGCTTGCTAGTCAGTTTTGGTTAAATTGTACCTATTTAGGAACTAATATGTTATTCTAACAGGATGAGAGCTATGACAAGCGGCAATTAAGAAAATAGCTGAATGACACGTTGGTGTCTGATCTAAAGCTCCGTTTGAAGACTTGCCTTGACCTAAAGATAGAAGTATTCACTATTTGCTCACACTTTTGAAGTTTCTTTCATATCTAATTTCTGTTTTCTTTCTTTTCTGTTCCTTGATGTTAAAGTCGTGGCCCCTCAGTTTAGCCGACTAACTAAAAAGTATTGAAATAGTCAAGATTTTATTCAAAAAACGAAGAAATGGAGGGGACAAATGTATCTTATCCCATGATGGCAAAACTCTCTTTAACTACCTAAAGAGAGTTATAGACCTAAAGAGAGTTTTGCCGTAATGGGATAAGATACATTTGTTCCTTCTATTTCTTCGTTTTTTGAACAAAATCTTGACTTTTTCAATACTTTTTAGGTAGTCGGCTAAATTGAGGTGCCACGACTTTAACATTAGGGAATAGAAAAGAAAGAAAACATAAATTAGATATGAAAAAAAAACTTCAAAATTGTAAGCAAATAGTTAATACTTCTATGTTTAGGTCAAGACAAGTCTTCAAACGGAGCTTTAGATCAGACTCCAACGTGTCATTCAGGTATTTTCGTAATTGTCTCTTTGTCATCGCTCTTATCCTGTTAGAATAGCATATTAGTTCCTAAATGGGTACAATTTAACCAAAACCGACTAGCAAGCTTTTAACCAAACTTCAATGGAATTATTAACATATAGACTTACATTGGGGATAGTAGGCGAATGAGTGGGAGGAGGATCCCTCCTTTTCCGAGAGCTGCTACTACCAACATCGTCCATTAGCAAACAAATTAGTGCTTAGAAGTTGTGTCCTCTCTCAAATCAACTCAGACACCTCGAATTGGTCCTAAAAAAAATGAAATGTCAGAACACAGCACAAAGAAAAGAAAAAAAAATATGAAGGCATAAACCAAGCCGCTGAAGAAGCAGCAGCCAACAGTAGTCACTGGCTTGCTAGCGACCAGCAAGGAGGAGAGACAGAGTATGTGAGTATTGGCGGCAAACAGTTGTCAGAAGCCATTAAGACAACTATTTTTATCATTCAATGCTGAGAGCAAACCTCATAATCCAACCAATGAGCAGTAAAAAAGTATAATCAGTTTATCAAGTAAAAAACAAACCCTAGATCTAC
Source organism: Linum tenue (assembly GCA_946122785.1). Classification (NCBI taxonomy): domain Eukaryota; kingdom Viridiplantae; phylum Streptophyta; class Magnoliopsida; order Malpighiales; family Linaceae; genus Linum; species Linum tenue. The sequence goes on along the minus strand of CAMGYJ010000002.1, from coordinate 13,003,719 downwards.
AAAGCTACGCTATTAGAAGATGATATGAAGCATGAAAATGTAGGAATAGCAAGAGAGTCTACTCACTGTAGAAGTATGAAGCTTTCTAAGTCAGAGAACCAACAGAAACCCACCGCGAAACCACCGTTGAGCGAGACCTGCCGATTTTTCACAGAAAACCCTCAGCGCAAAAGGGCTCTCGTTCTTCTTAGCTGATGTACGTGTTTCAGTTACCGGAAGGATTGATCCATTAAATTCCGAGTTTGATTACTGGGTTTTGGTAGGGACAAAAAAAAGGAGGAGAATATTCACTGGCTCAGCTGGAATCGCCTGTGTGATGAAAAAGAACATGGATGAATATGATTCTGAGACTTAAGAGCCTTTAATAAGGCGCACCTTGCAAAACAGCTCTGGAATATTATGATAAGGGCATAAGGCCTCACTCTTTTGCTGCTAGAATCCTAAAGGCAAAATAAATTCCCGACTCATAAATCCTCGATGCTCGGGCTAATCCCAAAGCAAGTTATGCCTGGAAAAGTCTAATGGGAGCTAGAGCACTTCTGGAGGAAGGAACTTGCTGGAGGGTTGGGGATCGAAAACAAATAGTGATGTGCTATGATAAGTGGCTGCCAGATAAAGCAAATTATAGACCCAACCACAGTTGGGGATCTATGATTTTCAGCCATGGTAGACAGCTTGATTGACCCAAATTCTAGAGACAGATCAATCAAAACTGCATTCATTTTTCGACGAATCGGATCAACGGATAATTAGGCAGATTCCTACCCGGACCAAGGCGTTGAAGATTCTCTAGTCTGGAACGACACCCCTATTGGTGTGATTAGGGTTAAGTCTGCCTACCTCCTATATCGGAGTATCAATGGAGCTAATGCAAACCGCATGGACTGTGACCATACCCCTAACCCCAAATAATGGACATTCCTCCTTAGGTAAAAGTATTTTTATGAAAGGTTGGAAGAGGTATCATACCTACAGGAGCAAGTTTGGGAGCAAAGTCTCAATTCAATGGCCCTGAATTTCCATTCTGCGGTGATGTGGAGTCACAACTGCAGATTCTGAGGGATTGCTCCCGGTCTCGGAGGATCTGGATACCCTGTGTTGAAGCTGTGTGTTTCAAATGGTTCCAATCAGACCTCAAAATTCAGTACCCAACTCACAAATGCTATATACAAATCATAGAAGCAAAAAACATAAACAAATTGGAAAGCAGAAAAAAGAAACACATATTGGTGGGCGGAGGAATCGATTCAGACGGTCAGTTTCAGTAACAGAGATTCAGAGGGGGAAAGATTAAGTAGGGACTTACATTGTACGCCGGGAAGTGTCGCTTGGTCGGAGACTCGGAGCGGCCGGAGCTGGCGAGTTAAGGAGAAGCGATTTTCAATCGCTCAGTTGAGTAACAGGGGAGGTACTGAGCGGCCGGAGCTGTCGAGACGAGAAATGAAGGGGAACTGGAGCTCGCGGGTCGCCACAGGGAAGGGGAGACAGGGAGAAGTCGGACTTGGACTCTCGGAGCTCGCGCAGGCGATGCAGGGGAGGGAGACCGGACCTCGCGACAGGGGAGGCAAGGTCGCGACTCGGAGTCGTCGTCCGCGGTAGTCCGTCGCCGATTGTGGGCTACGCGGCTGCGCAGTCGGAAATGAAATGGGGAGAGTTGTTTAGGGTTTCTTGGTTGCTGCAGTGACGCGAGTAGAGAGTGGAGAACGAGAGCTGGGTACTGGCCTACTGGGTAGTGGGGGTTAGGGCCTAGCGGCCTAGGGCTAGGGGTAATGCGAACGACAGTAGTCAGTACTTAGGTAACCAGTTCGCGGAGCGGGAGCGAGAGCGTGAGCGGGAGCGAGAGCGTGAAAGCGTCTAGTTTAAAAGAATTCAATATTAAGAGCGTGTATAGAGCGTAATTATTATATTATTTTTATTAAATTTTTAATTCATATTAATTTCCAATTAATAAATAATTTTGTGTTAAGATTATCTGTAATACCATTAGTGTTAAGAAAAGAAAATTTTCATGGTATAAAAAATATGTTATCATATTAGTTAATATTCTTATACGAGAAAAGTTATTATTATTTTATTCATTTGTTAATATATTTATTTACAGTTTATTTTTTTATTTCTTATCCTCTTTACTTTCTCTCTGCCAGCCACCTAACCTAACTCCCTCTCTCTCTTCAATCTAATTCCCCAACACAGAGGGCAATTCCCTCTGTTTTCCCCAAAGTTTCAATCCCAGATTCTCACTCTCCATTCTCCATGCAAGCGGTAGATGCTTCTTCATTTGCCTTAATCCTAAACTAGATCAATTAATCGATCGATTGGACTCCTATTGTGACTAATTTTATGGGCAGAAGAAGAACGACGGAGTCGGCAGGCCGTGAATTCATGGTGCCGGCGAGGAAGGTGATTGAACAGAGGCCTCTTTCTCGTTGCTCTGTACTCAAATTCTTGTTGTTTCCTATATCAACTATGATTCTCCCGATCTTGCTAAGATGATTACCCTATGAATTGGTTGCCATCTTCTTTCTCACTTCGTCAGCCACTCTCATCCACTACAGATGTCTTCATATATATATTTAGTTGTTGGATTTCTTAGGTTTCACTACCAAATCAAGACTTTGATTCCAATTCATAGCTCTTGCTTTCATGTTTTTAGAAACAAGAGATTAGTTCGTTGACGATTCGCGCTCTTCTGTAAAATAATTCGCGATCCCGTGAAATACAATTCGCGAATTATTTACGATTTGTGGGAAAATCGCGATTTGCCGCTTTAGAGCGGGAGCGGTGGGGTTGGGTAGACGAATTAGGTAACATAAGTCAGTACATTGGGGAGGGACCGGTTAGCGGTTTAGAACTTTCACCATTGGTTATTGGTTAACCACTAACCTCAGTTTTGGTTATTGGTTTAACCAATAGAAAAAACACCTACTGCCCACCGAGCCATTACATTATGTTTGGCTAGAGATACAAATAGAGAGTAAAATTTTTGGGATAAATGTCATTTTCAATGCATTTACCCTATTTAAATTAATATTAAAGTTACTATAATGTGTATTATATTATATTATATTTAAATAATTATATTTATTTTGAATAAATATATGAAAATAATGATTGTTGTTATTAAAATAGTAAGAAAGGCTATAATTACTATTGAATCATAAATCATAATTTTTATAATTTTTATTATTATAGTTATTATTAATGTAAAATTTGTCCGTGAATCACAAGTTTGTCAAATTTGCTTTGATTGTTGAATGTGTTTAACGAAGTTTGACTCAAATTTGCGTTGGAAGTATAGGGAAGAAGTTATGAAAAAAGTAGAATGAGAAAATGTTTGCGTTGAAAAGTATACAAAATAAGTGTCTTGTAAATACTGAAGAAAAATTGACAGATTTGTCATTTTGGACAGGACCAAATAGGACCGAATACAATGATGGTATGATCCTTGGTCTTAAGTTGTTTAATGCTATTGGATCGCGGTTCTTATGAGTTTGGTCCAGTCCGGACAAAACTGAACTATTGCACACCCTACCTAGTTCGGGTTCACTGTTTGACTTGAGAGCAAGTTTGTCAAGGTTCGTCTAGTCAAATCGAGATCACATGTCGTCAAACAACGCTCGAGCGGGAGACATGAGCTAGCTATATGTCTTGGCCATAGGTTGGGCTTCGAGTTTCGAGATTGCTCGATCAATGATTAATTACTATTTAATCATTATTATCTTAATAATTAATTTTATTAAATCATATTTGTTAATATTTATGATTATTATATGAAGTTTTTAATTTATTATTTCGTGGTAATCTTTTATAAATTTAATATGTATATTTTATAATAATATAATTCACTTACTTTTTACCATATTTGCACCCCACTACTTTTTCATCCAAACAACAATTTACCTCTCCACTTACACCCCCGCATATTTGCACCCCTTGAAATTTACCAATCAACTTGCACCACCTCGAATGCCCCCCTAATTGCCAAACACAACATTAGTGTATTTTCGGTTATCGATTTAATTGATAAACCAATTACCAGCCCTAATCACAGGGGTGTTTAAGTCCTTCCCGAAAGAAGTGGTTAGAAATTTTTTCTCTGGTTTATCTGGCCAAATAATCTCATGTTCAATAACCTAAAATTGGACGAGAGTGAAATCGCTCAAAAAGCCTCTAATTGTAACACTCTAACTGAACACTCGCTTTTACAGAAAATACATAAAACTTATAAAACATTTTTGGGACTAATTTAAACTTTACAAACCAAAGTATAAAAAGGTAAACAGATTGACAGTAGATTCCATGTGGAAACATGTTCAGTCCTCCGCCCACCTCAAAAATCAAAACTTGAAGGTTGAAGCCATTGCTTCTACTTCTACCACTTCTTGTAGTTGCTCTGGATATGGGGGGGGGATATTTGAGGAAGGGTGAGTCGCCGCTCAATGAGTAAATTCTAAACCTAAATGATCAACAACACACAAGCGATATTTAGCACGACACGCTTTAAATACACTTCATTTACTACTCACTCCTACTGCTTATCATTCCCGTTTATAACAATTCAATTTCCAGGTATAATTTTGGTCATCAATGGAAGAACTATCTCTTCGCCATTCATTAGCGATCACTTCACGATTCATTTATCAAGGTGCTAAGGCACCCGATGTCACTGTTCGGTATCTAATCATTGGATACCGCTACTTTGCACACCTCTAATGACAAGCAATCACATTATGATGCTAGGGCACCATTTACTCATTCACATATACTCATCAAAATCCACATCACATGAACCATAACACGATGCTAAGCACCATGAGCTCACTTATTTCCAGTCATGCCAGTAAACAGTTCAGTATATCATTCTCATTCCCATAATCAATTACACGCACACACACATACACACAGTTGGTTAGGTTCATTATATGCATTTTCATTACTTTGCCACGTCGTGTACTTCCCCGGGTATCTCGCAGCTTTTGGTATCAAGTGTCGGGTCGGTCGGACCCTATATCATTAATAAGCTTTTGGCACCATGTGTCAGGCCGCTCAGACCATATATCACTTCGCAACTTTTGGCATCAAGTGTCGAGCTGGTTGGACCCTATTACATTTGGCAGCTTTTGGCATCAAGTGTTGGGCCGGTCGAACCCTATATCATTTCGCAGTTGTTTACACCTAAAAAATAATCCTGTACCACATTAATTATTTACAAGGCATTTATTATCTTTATAAGGTCATATCATTAATGACAATTAATGTTATTTGAATTGGGCCTCATGATATTAGTTTTTAAGCCCCAAACTACTAAGTCTCCAAGAAGGAGTTAGTCTCCTTGCGAGTTGAAGAGCCCAACGGGGTCGCGAGATCTAGACCGCGCTGGCGTCAAATTTAGAGTCTGACGTGTTTGCGAGATCTAGACTGTGTTGGAATCAAATTTAGAGCCCGACGTGGTCGCGAGATCTAGACCTGGTTGGCGTCAAATTCAGAGCCCGACGTGGTCGCGAGATCTAGTCCACGTTGGCGTCAAAGTTAGAGCCCGACGTGGTCGCGAGATCTAGACCGCGTTGGCATCAAATTTAGAGCCCGACGTGGTCATAAGATCTAGACTGCGTTGGCGTCAAATTTAGAGCCCAACGTGGCCGTGAGATCTAGACCGCATTGGCGTCAAATTTAGAGCCCGACGTGGTTGTGAGATCTAGACCACGTTGGCGTCAAATTTAGAGCCCGACCAGGTCGTGAGATCTAGACCGTGTTTGCGTTAAATTTAGAGCCTGACGTGGTCGCGAGATCTATACCACATCGTGAGTTTGGACCATATCCAAGATCTGAACTAACAAGTTGGAAGTAAGAAAGCAAGCCATGTGGGAGAGGCAAGTAACAAGACGACAGTTCCAAGATGAAGAGCAGGCTGTTAATAAAGCAATTGCCGATTATCCCACGTACAATGACACGTCAGCCACATCCGAGAAAGAAGAGGGGCAGTTCTTTTTGGAAGTTACTCTAAGACAGTTTTCTACGACGGTTATCATCTCAAGCCTATAAATAGAAAGAGGAGGGGTTCACCAAATTCACACTAGACAACCCAATGTCAAATTTTATCCTTTCATCGTTTCCTCTGCAACTTTATCCTTAGTCGTAGATCTGGAGCTCTCACTGAACCTCCATAGGAGTAGGAGTAACTTAATGTAGATCTGTCTCGTGAGTCGTGTAAACATCGAACACCCTCGTTCGAACTTTGTTTGAAGAGGTGTGAGCAGTGTCTTAGTGATCGCTTGTCCAAAGAAGTCAAGGTGCATTCAATTCGTTTCAACACAAGTTTTCCCGCCGGAAAACAAATTTGGCACACCTGGTGGGACGCATGTGGTCAATTCGATGGCTCCGAGGCGGAGGAATCAAGAAGGTGACATTCCGGCTGGTTTCGTGGAGGAGAAGGTGGCCAACATCGAGCATGGTCAAGCGTCCGACGCGATGACCGGAGGAAACGGTGGAGCAGAGATCTTGGTGGCGAGCGCGCCTAGTGGGGATCTCGGTGAAGCCGTGGGAGCCCTTCGTCAGATGATGGAGGAGAACTGCAAGATGGTGGCATCGAACCGTCAACCCACAGAGGAGAACAGCAAGATGGTGGCAGAGAATCTTCAGGCCACGAAGGAGAACCGCCAAATGGTGATGGAGAACCGTCACATGTTGGAGGAGACTCGGGCTAGTACTCCTGAGGTAAATTCTCAAATGGACTATCTAAATTCTCGCTTAGATAGACGTTTGAGTCAATTGCTTGAAGTAGTTAATTAAAATACAAATGAGGTGGATCAATTCCGACAGTCTTTAAGTAGACCAGTAGTGCAGTCAAGATCCTTGCCATTAGATGACACTGGCCTAATGCCTACTAATAGTGTTCTTTCTCCCGTCGGTGGCCGGAATGGCCAACCACGGCAAGAGAACTTGCCGCCTCATACGACTAGCCAACCACCTCCACGTCGAGTACTCGATGTTGAGATTTCCGCTACTACTCAAGTGGGGGAGTCTTCACATGTACGCATGGGAGTTGAAGTGGTACCCCCGCATGGTGAGAACCTCGCCATCATGTTCAACACTCGAGTTGAGCAGCCACCCGTGCAAGTGGGTGCTCGTCCCTCTATACCCGGAGGCAAGACCCCACGTGGCTCCCATGAATTTGGGAGTAGGAGGAGGTCTAGGTGGCAACATGGATCAAATCCCACCACAAGGCTACCCAACTCCAATGCCACCCCATTTCAATAGGCATGGCATTGACCCCATTGGGTTTGTATCATATGGGGGGGGGGGGGCATGACGCCAACACCCTTAGGGATCAAGTGTCTCAACTCCTCACGGATAAGTTTGGCATGGGAGTAAGACCTGCCAAGCCACCTATATACCGGAAGCCAAATCCTGAATGGGTAGATAGACTTTATCCGTTTCCAAGAGGATTCAGGGTCCCTGAGTTTGTCACGTTCACAGGGACTGGAGATTTTGTTAAGTTAAGATTGTTCGGAAACTCGTTGACAAGGCCAGCTTTTGCTTGGTACGTCAACTTGTCATCAAACTCCATCCGGACCTGGCAACAGATGGAGCAATTCTTCCACGCTCAATTTTTTAGATATGAGCCCGAGGTTTCCATGGCTGACTTGGAACGTATGCGCCGAAATCCAGGGGAATCAGTGGATCATTTCTTGACTAACTTCAAGAATGCTCGTAACCGTTGCTTTGTCAATTTGACGGAGAGGGAGTTCATCAAGCTGGCACAAGGAGGTTTGAGTTTTGAACTAAGGAAGAAATTCCAAGATAGGGAGTTCTCTTACTTATTTCAACTCATGTCTTGTGCCGTGAGGTATGAGGAAGAGAATCGTAGGAGTGCCTCGAGGGGATCGTACTTCCCAAACTTAGACTATACCATCAATCATGTTGGCCACGAGGTCAATGAGTTTGAGGTAGACTTGGCTGAGATAACTCCTGCGAAGCCATACATGTGTGCTTCCTTGTCTAAAGTTGAAGATGGACCACAAGGGGGGAGACCTAATCGTGCACCCATTCAGACGAGGATGTACTCTTTTGATGTCTTGAAGGCAAACTTGATTTTTGACCAATTTTATAAGGATGGTCAAGTCAAGTTGACAGGGGGCATGTCTTTCCCTCACCCGAGAAATTAAAAGGGAAGAAGTATTGTAAGTGGCATTATAGCATGTCACATGCCACTGATGCTTGGGTGGTGTTCCGTAATGTCTTGCAGGATGCCATTGAAAAGGGACGTATCAAGTTCACTGAAGCAAAGAAGGATGCCATGTTGGTGGACACTGATTTGTTCCCCAAGGTGTTTGGCGTCAACATGGTCAACCCAGACTTCTCCAAAGTTGAGTTGTCACTCTTCAAGCTAGTGTTGGATACAACACCGCCTCGAAGGAGCCCCAACGTGGTTTTCGACCAAGGGAGCTCGTCATGTACCAAGCAGGCCAGCCTGGCCGCAATGATGAGTGATGAAGTTGAGAAGTTGGTGATTAGTGCAAGAAGAGTCTCAAGCTTGACGAAGAGAAGTCGAGATGTCCATCTGGGGGGCAGGTGGTTTCCAAGAAGCCACATCAACCCAAAACCACACATGTTTGTGATAAATATGATAATATGGCTAAGTATGGACAAGAAGGCATGAAACCAATCACAAACAGTGGACATGGGGGCAAGTCCAACAAGGAAAGACATGGAAAAGGCAGAAAGAGTTGTCACAGTCTCGCAAATTTGGCTAAGTCAGGACAAGGGAGCATTTCACCCACCATGAAGAATGGAGTAGGGAGCATCTCCAAGAAGACACAACAAGTCAAACCCCCGCATGGATTTTGTAAGCGTGAGATTATGGACAAGGGTGAATTGGGGGGCAAGTCCATGTCAATGAATAGTAAGTACTCGTTACCAACCACAAAGAGTGGACATGGGGGCATGTATAAGAAGTCACCATACATACCAGCCAAACATGGTTGCACAGAGAATCAATGGTGGTTGAGGGCTAAGTATAGGGGCCAACAAGGTTTATATGTTGAAAGACGAAGTCACGCAAGCTACACGAGTGGTTGTCGACTTGTCAAGCCTAGACCTAGTCCCCAACATCGTGAAGAGATTAAGCATGTATCAAGTGGGAGGAAAGCATGGCAGAAGAACAATCATGATAGCCTTGACATGTTAAGTAAGGTGGACCAAGCAAAGAAGCATGAGACCTCATGTTAGGCCACCAAGACTAGACATGCTGACCATGCACCACCCATTAGTAAGATAGAAAATTCAAAGTTAATGTATGAAGATTCATCTCCCATAGAGGAAAAGAATCATGTGGTCTATGGATGACATGTCAGGTTTGATCCATGGACTTGGCAATGGGTGTACACCTTTGGTACATTGATTGTTGCCAAATGCTATGGAGAGTAGTGACATTTGTCACTTCTTACCATGTAAAATAAATAAATTTATGTAATGTACTTTTTATATATTATTTAAAGAAAAAATTGTAGCCAACCATGGCTAAAAGAAAAGATAGAAGGAATATATCAAAGTGAAATTATTTAGTTGAAGTTGTTAGACTTCTATCTGAAGATCTTGCCACCAAGTCGTTGTGATGGCTTGACATGCCAAGTCATACATCAGACCATGCCATGCCATGTGGTCTTGTCCCGAGTAGCCACTATCTAGGGGGCATGATGGCTTGAAACATGGTAGTAGAGGAGCTGTGGTCTCTAACAAGATAAAAATGAACATTTTTTTTCAAAGGCAAAAAAGTAGACGGCTTGACTTGTCGTGAGGGAGCTGTCTAGCCTTGTGACAAGGTGAGATGAGCCAATCTATGCCAAAATAGGTGCGGAAAAATTCTAAGTTATTTTTCAACTATGTGGCCAAGTACGAGATGTCAATGAGGGTGTAGGTGATAAAGTGATGTTGGTGTCTCGTTGAAGGCATTAGGTGGCTTGACCATTAAAAGCCAAATTTGGCTACGGCATGGAACAAGTTTGGACGACGAGTTCCGTCCGGCTGTGTTGGCTTGACGTGATAGCCATGACTTGACATGAGAGCCAAAATTTGGCTAAGGCATGGAACAAGTTTGGACGACGAGTTCCATCCGACCGTGTTGGCTTGACGTGATAGGCATGACTTAACGTGAGAGTCAAAATTTGGCTAAGGCATGAGACAAGCCTTGATGTTAAGTTCCATCACGCCATGTTGGCTTGATCAATGATACCGAATTTGGCTAAGTAAAATTTCTGTTTTGATAAGCCAACAAGTTACTTGGCTAACATGGTAGTCTATAACTACGTAGTCCATAATTCCTATGCACTAAGTAGTTGGGGGGCATTTGTTTACACCTAAAAAATAATCTTGTACCACATTAATTATTTACAAGGCATTTATTATCTCTATAAGGTCATATCATTAATGACAATTAATGTTATTTGAACCGGGCCTCATGATATTAGTTTTTAAGCCCCAAACTACTAAGTCTCCGAGAAGGAGTTAGTTTCGTCACGAGTTGAAGAGCCTGACGTGGTCGCGAGATCTAGACCGCGTTGGCGTAAAATTTAGAGCCTGACGTTGGCCACATAGTTCCAATATCTGAACTAACTAGTTGGAAGTAAGAAAGCAAGCCATGTTGGAGAGGCAAGTAACAAGACAACAGTTCCAAGATGAAGAGCAGGCGGTTAATAGAGCAATTGCCGATTATCCCACGTAAAATGACATGTCGGCCACGTCCGAGAAAGAAGGGGGCAGTTCTTTTTGGAAGTTACTCTAAGACAGTTTTCTACGACGGTTATCATCTAAAGCCTATAAATAGGAAGAGGAGTTGATAAAGGAGGGGTTCGCCAAATTCACACCAGACAACCCAATGTCAAATTTTATCTATCCTTTTATCCTTTCCCCTGCAACTTTAGCCTTAGTCGTAGATCATGAGCTCTCACTAAACCTCCATAGGAGTAAGAGTTACTTAATGTAGATCTGTCTCGTGAGTCGTGTAAACATCGAACCCCCTCGTTCGAACTTTGTTTGAAGAGGCGTGAGCCGTGTCTTAGTGATCGTTGTCCAAAGAAGTCGAGGTGCATTCAATTCGTTTCAACGTAGTTTTCCCGCCTGAAAATATCATGTGTTGGGTTGGTCGGACCCTCATATCATAAAGTACACTACTGGCTCCTTTAAGTTTAATTTAGATGATCAGACAATTCTTTAGTTAGTCACATCACAAGTATAAAGCAGTGTCATCAATCATTCAACACATTCATTCACATAATCATAGCATTCACATAGTCACATTCACCATCTCATATAAGCACACCATCGCCTTATAGGCTTCCTAGTATTATATTTCCTCCTTACAGGCTTTCTAATATCACACGATAGCCAATTAGGCAATCCCAGTATCATCACCTATAGCCATTCAGGCTATGCAGTATCCCCTCATTGCCTCATAGGCTTTCTAGTACAGTAACATTGCCTTTTAAGCCATCATATCACATACACAATATATTTCTCATTCACAATCATCGTTTATCACATTTGATACATATTATCACATAGTCATACACAAATCACATTTACTCATCATTCATCACATATTATATTTCATTATATAAATACCCTTACGTCCATATTGTCTTTAAGCCCTTTGCTTTACCATTTTACCATATCAATATCACACTTTAACGTAAACACGTGATCATTCGCATAATCATCATCACATTCATCGCATAATCATCATCACATTCATTACCCAATTAGCACATTATAACCATTCAACTCATTTCACATTCAATACTCATTCATTCGATACTCATGCTAATTAGTACTCGGGCCGCTTCATGCCCCGAATACCTCTACATTTATGATATGTACTTAGGTCGCTTCATGAACCAAAACTTATGTAGACAGTTGCTTTGGCTGGCGTCGATTCTGAAGGGGGAGTTCCTCCTTCTTCCAAGCGAAGAAGATGATTCTCATTGGCAAAATTTCTATTAGGGCGAGGATTTCCTCCTCCTTCCCTACACTCGTTGAACTCATGATACTCAAAAAGAAGAACATATTGATGCCTCCCCTAAAGCCTAGAAATTTGGGGAAATAAGGGGAGCTCGAAATTGAGGTGGTAATTGATGCCTCCATCGAAATCTCAGTCCTGGGTTTGGGTTCTTCTCCTCAGTTCTTCCTTCTGGGTATGTCGGTCTCTAAGAATGGATTTCCCTCGTCCATGGTCATTTCAAGTTTTTTTCCCGATGACACTCTATTTAAAATGTTTATCACTCCCACATTTTGATCAGATTGTGTTTTGTCATGGTTGAAAAAGGTGTCTTTAACCTTACGTTTAGGCACGTCAAAACGCCCCACCTAGGGGTAGGCCCGACCTAGAGAGTGTGCCAAGCGGCCCTCTGAAAGAGGGCATTCGATTATTAGGGGCCTCCACTTAGATCTTTTAGTTAACCCCATCGTATATTGTAGGTTGTATCTGTAGTGTATGATTAATTGATTATGAGTATGATAATGAGTTTAATTATATTAACTCATATTAGTGCTAGCCATTAGTTAATATTCTCATGCATATATACACTAGCCACTTATATTGATTGTTAAAATATTGTTTGTGTTTCGAAAATCCTATTTGTATTAAAAATATAATACAATAAAATTTTAGTGGAATAGCCACGATAATAATTGAAATTATCCCATAGAGAATACAGAAATTAGAGTCATAATAGATAATTTTATTTTAAACAATGTTAGAAAGATATTAAATTTCAATTAATTATGATATAATCATTTTAATTTTATTATAGTTAAAACTCAATTTGGTCCACATATCAATTTTGGAACAGGCCCTCCACGATTCATTGGACGACCTTGCCTAGGGTTTCCGCTCATAATTAGATACCGGGAATACGTCAATGGAGTAAGGTGACACATAAGTGTCTCCTAGACATAATTTTTTTTATTTACTCTTGGACATAATTAGATGAAGTTAGGCAGTCAATTTTAAAGAAGAAAATTAACATCAACTATGAAATATATTTTCTATGTCGATAATTTCAATAGCTCAAGCACTTTGTGAGCTATTGAGCTACGATTCTACGAATTGTTGAGTTATTTTCATATCGTTAAGTGTGAACTAAGTTATTTATCATTTTAACTTAAGTTGGGAAGCATTGTAAATTATTATCTCATTCATTCATTATGCAATGCAAACAACTATATTTCTTCCAACGCCTAGGCACCCTTAGGCTACGCCTAGGCACACTTAGGCTACACTTAGGCACACTTAGGCGGTCTTAACGCTTTGCTTTCACCTAGCGCCTTCTTGAACCTTGGTTTTGTATTTGATCCATTCTTGGTATGTTTTTGACGATTTTCAAGGTACAAAGCAACCTAGGCGGGTTAGGTTCAAACATTGCATGACTCTGGAGGATCAAAAAGAGCTATAAATAGAAGAATACAAAGCTTTCATGTTAAAGATGAGGTCCAATGACGGAGAAACCTACTAGTAATCAAGAGTAGAGCCCAAGAGAGCCTAAAGGAAGAAGACTTGGCCTAAGCAAAAGCAAGAACTAGAGGCGGTACTTCGTTGAGTCCAATTGCCGCCTAAGCAAACGTGGATAAATCACGATGAGATCTTCAGAAGAGGTTGCTTTCAGGCCAATGAGTCCAGCTCACGAAGAAATCCAACGTCGGGTGTAATCACCGCGCGCCCACCGCCTCACAAAGGCAAGCCCAAACAAGAGATCTTAAGGCCATGCTTTGGCCTCAAGTAAAAGAAACAGTGCCCTAGCAGATTTAGGAAGGTTTTAGCCGAGTTCTATCACTATAAGCAGGGAGCTAGACTCCTTAGTTCTATAGGCTGCACAATTCCATTCAAGACTTATGCAGACACTACTCGAGTGGGAGCTTATTATTTGTAGGAGAGGGTGCAACTAATGAGATGCCTTCATCAAAGATGGTGGTACCCTCCTTCTCTTCTATGTATAGCTAGTTCAAACTTGATTGTATGAAAATGTGAACTCGTTTATCTTTGTATGTATTAATGCTATGATTTCATATGATGATTGTGTTTATGCTTATGAATTTGATGCTTATGATGTATGTATAGATGCTTTGGTTTTGATGGTTATGTGATGATCATTGTTATTTATCTAGTATGAATGCTTTCTTATCATCAATGCTTAAGAATCTATAGTATGCTACTATATGCATTGTGCTTAGTATCATCTAGGTTGTTAAGAAATTACCCTCTAGTGATACCCCATTTATGCTACACGAGTATAGAGAGAATGATCAACAATCTGTACCTTGAGTAGCATCAATGCTTGATTATGTTAAATCATCGATACTATAGACCGTGGATTATTTGCATTGATATAAATTTAGGGTTAGAATCTACTCACTCTTTTATAGTCACTCTGTGATTCCCTTGCCTCTAGATGGGCTCTCCGGCATGCTCTTTACCTCTAATCTATTGTCCTGCTACATGAAAAACAATGTCGCACCCTTCTGTCCAACAAATTTTCTCGATGAAAGAGATATCATAATGATGATCCCAATGGTCCAATCGTAGCCAAGGAAGTCTGGAACACAACCTCAAAATTTTAGGACGATCCAACGACCCAATTGTCAAGAATCGTCCTTCTAACAGTCTACTCTGCTACTGGACGAAAATTGGCAGCCCCTTGTCTTCTTCTTCTTCTTCTTCCTTCCTTCCTTCCTCTCTTACCCTTCTCTTCTGATTTCTAGCTCTTAAACTTGTCTCGGCTACCCTTGTGTCTTCAGAAATTTGAGTAGAAGGATAGTGATGGTGAGGGAAGGTAATGGTGGCAGTTTGGAGAGCGAAAGAAGGATGAGAAGAAAATGAGAGATAAAAAGGGAAGGGGCAGATTTTTATCTCTCATTCTCTAAAATTCTCCAATCCTCCAAATTTCCCATTTGACCCCAAACTTTCCTTCTCTTGCAATTAAGTCTAAAACTTTCACTAACCACCTCACCTCATATCCATTATTTAGTTAACCACTCAATTACTTTACATTCACCATTTTCGATTAAGGGACAAAACTGTAACTCAATTACTATTGACGTCATTATGACATAAAAAATAATACGGAGGTAGGGATGTTACACCAATTTGCTAAATGATTACCTCGAAGTCCAATCAAAGGATGTTGAGTTTGTGCATGTCTCGTTCCAATTTCCAATAAGCTGGTGATAGACTGTTAATTGCACATGTTTTTACCCCTATTCTTACACCGTTTGAGATGTGGATTCTCGTGTTTTAGGCTGATTTCACACTAGGTTGTGCTTGTTTGTGATATTTCAGGTCCTAGTACGTGAATGGAGGCTTGGGAGCGAGTTTGGGGGCGATTGGACGAAGATCGGACGCGTGGTGAGGCGCTGAGGAAGCCACACGGGCATTCCTGGAGCCCACACGACCGTGCAAGTCACCCTTGTGGCCGTGTGGGATTTACCGAGAGCTCACACGGGCATGGTGGAATTTCCACACGGCCGTGTGACCCTGGCCGTGTGGGAAGCCTGAAGTTCGATTAATTGAGACGCAGCGTTTTGGAAGCCACACGGGCAACTGGGTAAGCCACACGGCCGTGTGGCCTGCCCGTGCGAGTCGGGAAAATCTGGGTTTAACCCAATTTTGAGCCACAAGTGAGGGAATCGACTTTTTGGAGCAAAAATAGAGCCCTAGAGAGAGAAAGTGCGAAGAACTCATCCTAAGAGTGGTTTTGGAGCTGGGTTTCATCAAATCGAGCTTGGAGATCATCATCCCAGAGCCATTGTTATGAGTATGACTGCTTTGTATCCTGTTTTCCCCTCTCTCTCTATGGAGTAGAACTTTCTCTCACTTGGGTATGAAGAACCCTAGTTCCATGTGTTAGGGATTTTGATTGTAATGACTTGGGATTGTTAAACTTCTTGACTATAATCGAATGATGCATGATTCATTGAATTGATTGAAGTCTGATAAGCTTTTCTTGATTTCTGCTTCAACCTGAGATGGATAGAATCTGATTAGGTTGTTAGAGCTACATCATTCGGTAGTAGTGGATTGGTTATACGAGAGTTAGCCAATCTACTGCTTTGTACTGGAATCCAATTCCAGTAGTGGAGTTCTGTGTTCATAGCTTCAGCTTTCTATCCCGGTGAAGACTAGTCGTCTGCCGGGTAGTTTGACTGAGAGGGCTTGGTCAGCTTAAGATATTCCAAGCTACTGTCGGATCTTCCGCAGTTTAATCAATAGTAAATCAACCCAGGGTAATTACAATTGAACCTAACTAAGGAGCTAGGGGGACTCATTCCCGAGTGACTCTTTCTTGACTTCAGAAAACCGAACAATTTCCTGCTTTTTACTGCTTTTAGTTAAAACAACAATCACTCGACTTAGTTTGCTAGATAATAGATAATCACGGAGTAGGCAGTAGATCTAGACCCCGGGTTGATAATAGAACTTGCTACTTTACTGCATTCCCGGACTGCGATTACACTTGGTCGCAGTTTGGTGTTGTGTTTTATCGTGTCAAGTTTTTGGCGCCGTTGCCGGGGACCCTCTAGGTTATTGGGGAAACGTGAAAATTTGTTACTCTAGCTTTTTCTTTACTGCATTGTTCTCTCTTCCACCTGTGTGCCTTCACGGGTTGCTTTTGCCGGTTGTGTGCAGGTAGTGCATGACCCGTAGCCAGTCAGGAGAACTACTACCATTAGACCAGGAGCTTGAACGGACCTGCAGGAACTTCAAGCGGGCTCTGAAGGCGCGACTGGCTACGAAGGAGGCGCTAGCACAGCTGCAGATCACTGACGAAGAGGAGATGGCTGACCCACAGGACCATGATGTGGTCAATCCAGAGGAGCAGACCATGGGATCCTACTGGACCGCCAGAGCCGCGGACATGAGGTCACCTATTCAACACCCTCATGTGCCAGCGAACAACTTTGAGGTGAGCACCTCGGTCATCACGATGTTGCGCGGTTCAGTGGTGTTCCGTGGCAAGGAGGGGGAGTGCCCCTGATCACATTTGAGGCGATTCCACGAGCTGATCGATGGAATCAAGATAAATGGGGTCCCAGCCGATGCCATCCAGCTGAGGTACTTCCCATTTACTCTGGAGGGCCAGGCCAAGGAGTGGCTAGACACTCGACCTCCAGGCTCTATCACCTCGTTCGCCAACCTGGCGGACAAGTTCCTCACCCGCTATCATCCTCCGTAAAAAACGGCGGACTTGCAGAAGCAGATCACCCACTTTATCCAGGATGAAGATGAGACCATCCGGGACGCATGGGAGAGATACAACAGTCTCTTCCTGAGGTGTCCAAATCATGGTTTCAATGATGCTTTCAAGGTGGACACCTTCTATCACGCCCTCTTCCCAGAAGACAAGCAGCTGATTGACTCGGTTTGTGGCGGGAACATGCTGACCAAAACACCGCCACAGCTGAATCAACTCTTTGAGGAGATGGCAGAGAACAGATATGATTGGGGAACTGCCAGGAGATCGAGACGAGCACCAGGGCGGGGTGTGCATGCTGTAGCCACCCAGACATCTGATTTGGTGCAGGTGGTATCGAAGCTGGTCTCAGCCATAGATCGCTCTGGATTGATTGCAGGGACTGGACAGCAGCAGGCGATGCACTGCCAGTGGTGCGAGAGCACCCATCACACTGTGGAAGATTGCCAGCGATGAGGGAGTCGACTACACCGCAGGAGCAGGTGAACTTCATCAATAATGCTAGGCGCAATGACCCCTACAGCAACACGTACAATGAGGGGTGGCGCCAGCATCCCAACTACTCCTGGGCTGGGGCGAATCCTAGACCACCAGCCTCCCAAGGACCGCCGGGCTTCCAGCGACCGCCATATCAGCCCAGGCAGGGGCAATTCCAACAGCAGCAGCATCAGTCTCTCTACCAGCCCATGCAGGGGCATGCTGCTCAACCACAGCCACGACCTTTCCAGCAGCCAGGGGCAGCACCTGCAGCCCCAGGACAGAATGATCTGATGGCTGAATTGAGGGACTTGGTGGGTTCTCTTGCCAGTTCTAGTGCTCAGAAATTCAACACTATTGAGCAGTTCATGGAAAAGGCCTCGGGTAAATTCCTGGCTCTTGAAGCTGGCTAGAGGAACACACAGCCTGTCTTGCAGGATGTCCAAACCCAGTTGGGGAGCGTGGCTCAAGCAGTGGCGCAGAGAGCTCCGGGTACCTTGCCAGGTCATACCATTCCAAATGCGAAGGACCCGAATGCCCACTGTAATGCCATCACAACCAGGAGTGGCAAGATGACTTTTGATCCACCTGTTCGGGAACAAGAGAGAGGCCCCTGTTTTAGCATCTCCAGCGGTTGAAGAAGAAGCAGAGAAGGAGGTTGAGGTGCCTGCGCCTAAGCCGCAACCGGTAGTGAAGGAGTATATCCCGCAACTCCCCTTCCCTACTCGGTTGCACAAAGACATGCTGGAGGCAGAGTTCGAAAACTTCATGTCCATGCTTAGGAAGCTGAATGTCCAAGTGCCCTTCCTAGAGGCACTATCTCAAATGCCTAAGTATGCGAAGTTTCTGAAAGATCTTCTCTCAAAGAAGCAGAAGCTGAGTGAGCTGGCCACTGTGGAGCTCAGCGAGGAGTGCTCGGCCATTCTGCAGAACAAGCTTCCGCAGAAGCAGAAGGACCCAGGTAGTTTTACTATCCCGTGCTCTATCGATAAATTGCATGTAGAGAGGTCCTTGGCGGATCTAGGTGCTAGTATCAATGTCATGCTGTATAAATTGTTCAAGAAACTAGGCCTAGGTGAACCCCGTGCGACTAGGATGAGCCTTCAATTAGCTGACCGATCTATAGTTCATCCTAGGGGCATAGTGGAAAACCTTCTGGTTAAGGTTGGCAAATTCGTTTATCCTGTGGATTTTGTTGTCTTGGACATCAATGAGGACACCGAAGTGCCCCTTATATTGGGAAGGCCATTCCTGGCCACCGCCAAGGCTCTCATAGATGTACATGATGGGACCTTAGTTTTGAGGGATGGCGAGGAGCAAATAACCTTTTCTATTGTTAATGCTCTTCCTGCTTCATCGCCTTTGCATGCTGTTTCTCACCAGGAGCACGAGTCTGTCGCGTATCCTTCTGTGCCTCCCATTTTGCAGGACTCCTCTCACGTATCTTCGCCGCCACTCCCATCCACTCCGTTACCAGACGATAAGATCAAGGAGGAGTGGCGGCCAAAGCTACAGGTAGCTAAGACTGCTCGCAAGAAAACCGGAGACCACTATGAGCTGGTCCCGCCTCCTGAACCTCGACCCCCTTGGCCATCCGAGTATTCACTCGCTTGCATCTTGCCGGATGGCCAAGTCGAGTTGACGAATGCTGGTGGCCACATTCGTCGTGTGCATGGCCACCACCTGAAGCTGTACCTCAAGAGCGATGTGGATCCGCTCTTGAAGGCAACTGCTCCTTCACCTCACTGAGCATCCACGCTACTGGCGTCCAGCTAAAAGACGGTAAAGAAGCGCTTGTGGGGAGGCAACCCCACAGAGGTTTGCATTTTCTTACCTTTTTCCTTTTGATTTTTGTGGTTTTTGAGTCTTGAGGTGTTGTTCCAGAATCGAATGTCGTTTTTGAGTGAAAACAAGTTGAAATCGGGGCTCCAGCAATCCACACGGCCATGCCTGAAACTCACACGATCGTGTGGTTTTGAGCCCCTGGCCGTGTGAGCTCTCGGCATAATCCACACAGCCAAATGTGCAACTCACACGGCCGTGTGGATTACCTCAACCAGGCCGTGTGGCCGACACGGCAACTCTGATGCTCACACGGCCATGTCGATTTGACCCCTTGGCCGTGTGAGCTCTCGGCATTTTCCACACGGCCAGTTGTGCATGTCACACGGCCGTGTGGCTTGCCTCGGCCTGGCCGTGTGGCCGAGCCACGGGCTATAAATTCGGCCGACACGGCCGAGTGGTCAGAAAACCCAATTTTACTCGCCGGAATCATCTCCCCCTCGCCGGAAAACCGCGACTTTTCACCATCCTTGGCGATTTTCGGCGATTTTTGGTCGGTTTTTCACAAATCCAACACCATACCGACTCTTCCCTCCCCATTATCGGCCTATCCCTCGTTTTTTAGGTGATTTGGATCGATTTAAAGTCGCCGGAGGCGATTTCCGGCGAGACTCCGGCGAGGCTCCGACGAGCACTTCCGGGCACTTTTTCGGCTTTTCGTCGCTTCCATCACCTTCGCCTCATCATCCCCTACACCTCTACTTGAGTCTCCAGGTTTGATTTTGCCCTTTACTATGTTATTTTTGGAGAATTGGGTGTTAGGGTACATGTTTAGAGAACCTCTTTGAATCTTGTGAATTTTGTGCAATTGATTGAGGGGAATGCTTGGATTATGTCTGAATTGTGTTGGGCAATGTCCCACTTGCTTGTTTGAGCCCTTGTGTGCAAGAATTTTTTCAATTTCATGCTTAACTTAATAGTGCACACAAGGTGTTCGATGAAATGCCTGTTTTTCATGCCATGTTGTGGGCACCGGTTGGGGCCCTTAATGATGTGCTTTGAGGGTGTATTTGCTATGGATGTGAACCTTAAGTTGCCTACTTTATCGTGAATGTGAACCCCCACTCAGATTATGCATGATTTATCGAGTTTTTGACCCTCGAACTATGGATGAAACCATGGTTAGGCTGTTTTCTGTTCTTAAGTGTTGGGGTGTGATTAACCTTTTCTTTGGCTCTTTTGGTTCCACTTTGGGTTGTTCTTTTGCAGGACAATGTCGAAACCCGACCTCAAGCACCCGTTCATCCAGGATCTGAAGAGGGGCCCCTGCCAGGATCGTTTCAAGCAAGTCCTGGCATGCTCATTTGGGCAGCACCATTGCTAGTCCAAGAGGAAGTTTGAGAAGCTGCACTGTTACGAGCACTTCTCCGCCATCGTCCCCAACAGGCCTTGGAGTGATAATCATCATCCCAGAGCAGATTCTTCCCATTGTTATGAGTATGACTGCTTTGTATCCTGTTTTCCCCTCTCTCTCTATGGAGTAGAACTTTCTCTCACTTGGGTATGAAGAACCCTAGTTCCATGTGTTAGGGATTTTGATTGTAATGACTTGGGATTGTTAAACTTCTTGACTATAATCGAATGATGCATGATTCATTGAATTGATTGAAGTCTGATCAGCTTTTCTTGATTTCTGCTGCAACCTGAGATGGATAGAATCTGATTAGGTTGTTAGAGCTACATCATTCGGTAGTAGTGGATTGGTTATACGAGAGTTAGCCAATCTACTGCTTTGTACTAGAATCTAATTCCAGTAGTGGAGTTCTGTGTTCATAGCTTCAGCTTTCTATCCCGGTGAAGACTAGTCGTCTGCCGGGTAGTTTGAATGAGAGGGCTTGGTCAGCTTAAGATATTCCAAGCTACTGTCGGATCTTTCGCAGTTTAATCAATAGTAAATAAACCCAGGGTAATTACAATTGAACCTAACTAAGGAGCTAGGGGGACTCATTCCCGAGTGACTCTTTCTTGACATCAGAAAACCGAACAATTTCCTGCTTTTTACTACTTTTAGTTAAAACAACAATCACTCGTCTTAGTTTGCTAGATAATAGATAATCACGGAGTAGGCAGTAGATCTAGACCCCGGGTTGATAATAGAACTTGCTACTTTACTGCATTCCCGCACTGCGATTACACTTGGTCGCAGTTTGGTATTGTGTTTTATCGTGTCAGCTAGCAGCGACCTCCGATGGCTACCTTCTTCAAGTTAACACAGATGTGGGTTGGTGGGTAACGAGGGCATAAGCTTTGTTATAGAAATTTGGTTATGTTACTCATAGTATTATTTGTGAGCACCGATCACACGGCCAAATGGGAGGCCACGTAGGTGGAACTCCAATCCAACGGCTAGAGGGAAAGGGCTAATTTAAGAGGGGTTTGGAAGTGGAAAAGCCAAAACTTGGAGCTGGAAGCTAGCCAAATAAAAGAGAATGCCCCACTAGATGGACGTTTTGGAGGGAAAACTGAAATTTCAGCTCGAGAGACAAGCTGATCATTTAATGCACCCACTAACTTTTTCTCTCTGACTATATTTCTTCATCTTCTCTTCCAAAGAAAATCAATGACTACCGCTTCCTCTTCTCTTCTCATCTTCAACCGTCGTCGTCTAGGAGCATCATCGATGACGATGAATCTCGATTGGAACTCATGAAATGATGATGACGACAACCCATGAAACATTAGATGGAATATTAGATGTTTTGAGTGGGTTGGAAGGGAGTGAGATTAATATTAGTCTGTGCAATATGAATATTAGTATGAGGGATATGAATATTAGTCCGAAAGATATGAATATTATTTTGTGAAATTAATTCTTTGGGATATGGTGATGAGGCTGAAAGAGACAAAGAATAGCAGAAGAATGATGACAAGACACTTTCGCAGAAAGCAAAACTTTGTGTCCGGATTACGAAATGACAGTGGGGACTGGATCACCGAGGAAAGAGGGAAGGCGATCATTGCCATAGATTTTTATCAAACTCTTTTCACCTCGGAAAATCAAGTGTTGAACATGAAAGCGAGGGTCGCGGAGCTTCCGATTTCCCACAAAGTCATGGCAGAGATGAATGCTAGTCTTACAGCAAAGGTCCTTCCAGTGAAATTTGCAAAACAGTCCTCTCTATGGGATCGAAGCAGGCACCTGGGTCTGATGAGTTCACTGGGAAATTTCAAGTTCTTTTGGGATATTGTGGGTGAATCTGTAACAGAAGCAGTCGGTTCTTTCCTTTCTACGAAGAGGTTGCTCCGCAGTTTTAGTCACATTTGGTTGTCATTGATCCCGAAAGTGGACAATGTAGAAGACATGAGGCAAATCAGGTCAATAAACTTATACCACTTTTTGTATAAGATTATAACCAAAATCATGTTTGAAAGACTAGCACGTTTCTTACCTCAGATCATTTCGGAGGGACAAAATGCTTTCATCTGTGAACGACAAATAGTGGAGAATGTCCTGCTAGGGCATGAGCTGCACTATTTGAAAATCAAAACCCGTGGCAAGAAAAGGTACATGGATTTAAAGGTTGACATGGAAAATGCCCATGATATAGTCGAATGACCATTTCTCCTCGCAGTTTTGGACAAATTGGGTTTTAACTCTACCTAGAGAGGCTGGATCCAAGAATGCCTCAGCTCAACGTCGTTCCTGGTCCTTATGAATGGCACACCAGAGAGGTTTTTCACACCCTCAAGAGGTCTCAGGAAGGGGGACCCACTATCCCTTCTCTTGTTTGTGATTTGCATGGAGGGATTTGTTGCTCCTTCGGAAGGTCATTTCGTAAGGGAAGCTAGAAGGGGTTAAAGTTTCCCCTACAGCTCCACGAATTTCGCATCTATTTTTTTCCAGATGACTCTTATATATTCCTCAGAGGTTCTTTTGCAGGAATGAGAAAATCTGATTGAGGTTTTAAACGAGTATGAGGAACTCAGTGGCCAAACGGGTTAACTTGGCTAAATCGGCGGTATGTTTTATTAAAAATATTTCTCTGTCCGACCAAGATTCTTGCTCAGATTATGGGAGTCGCTGTGGGGGTCCATGATAAATATCTTGGGTTGCCCACTCTAATCGCCCAATCTAAAATGGCTACCTTTCGGTTTTTGGAAGGAGAATTGCTCGAGCGACTACATGGGTGGAAGCAAAGGACACTGTCTTGGGAAACAAAAGAGACATTGATTAAATAAGTGGTTTTAGCTTTGCCATTACATGTCAATTCCTGTTCCAAACTTCCTCTCTCACTTTGTCGACTATTAGATAGACACGTAGTCAAATTTTGGTGGGGCGTTGAAGAGGGTCATTCCCGAATACGATAGATGTCTTGGCTAAATATGTGTCGGAATAAACACGACGGGGGAATGGAGTTTCGCAGATTTGAACATTTTAATCAGGCGCTCCTGGCCAAGATTGGATGGCGCATCCTTGATGAACCTCAGTCGCTCCTGACCCAGGTTTACAAAGGGAAATATTTTCCAACAATGACTTTCCTCAATGCTACTGCGGGATCTCGCCTGTCTTGGGGATGGCAGAGTATCCTTTATGGCCGACAGTTATTAATTAAGGGGTTGCGATGGCAGATTGAAAATGGATGGTCAGCTTCTCTCCTTCACTCTAATTGGATTCCTCGAATACACCCTTGTCACCCTATGTATAATCCTCCGCTGCTACCTGAGAAGGTTGCGAAGGTGATTTTCCAAGGGGAGGGCTAGTGCTGTGATCTAAAACTTAACGAGTGGTTTGATCCGATGACTTGTCATTTCATCAAAGCTATCCCACTTCCTCGTCAGGATGTTGAGGATAGGCTGATTTAGCATGACACGTGTGATGGAATTTTCACTGTCAAATCGGCCTATCATTTTGCTGTCTTGTTAGATAAGTAGGATGGTCGGTGGCGGCCCACATCTAGTTGGATGGATAGGTCAAGCTGGATTTGCTTGTGGGGAGCCCATATTCCACCAAAATTAAAAGTGTTCTGACTCGCACGAAACTACACCACGAATTAATCCCGACTAGAGCCCAAGTTTTTAAACTCTAGGCCGGTACAGTATAGGGCAAGTATTTAATTGTCAAACCTGGGCCGATCCATGTACCCCTACTTCAATCGCTTAAGTTGTTATCTAGCAAAACGGTTACGAGTTTAAAACTAATAAGCCTACAAATGGAAACAAGCAAGTAAAGTAAATCGAGGTTTTTCCAATGAGAGAAGAGTTCACTCGGGTGTTACTCCCCCTAGCTAACAATTATGACTTGAAGAATCAAACGACCGTGTGTGCTTAGAGGGTCATAAACCATAGGGAAGTCTAACAAGCAATCTAAGATACCCTCTTAGCCTCTAGGTTGAGGAATGGGATACGATCCAAGCCACTTACGTGACCTCTCAACCTATCAACTAAGGAATGGTTAGACTTCACCCTCGAATTGGAGTTCGGACGGCCACCCACAACCAAACCCTAAGTGCTAATGCGAATTAGGAGGTTTGCCCTTTAACTAACCTAGAATAGGAGGCATAGAATGCCCAAGGAAACCCATCTCTAATAGAACCTCTTAAGTTAAGGAGAGTTCTCTCTAAACTAGCTTAGGAGGCATTGAATGCCCAAGGAAACCCATCTCGAAATAAGCCTCTCAGGTTAAAGAGGGTTCTCTCTAAACTAGTTTATGAGGCTTTGAATGACCAAGGAAACCAAGCCTCTTAGGTAAAAGTGGTTTCCTCTCTAAACTAGCCTAGGAGGCATGAAATGTCCAAGAACCCCATCTCAATATTGAGCCTTTTAACCTAAGGAGGTTTCCTCTCTAAACTAGCCTATGAGGTATGAAATGCCCATGAACACCCAATGAACCTCCTAACCTAAGGAGGTCTCCTCTCTAAGCTAGGTTAAAATGACAATTAGATTGATAGGTTTTCACACAACACAATCATTTCTCAATAATACCTCCACATTCAAATTAAAATACAACCACACACAAATCATTCAATTCATACAAGCATTCACATAATTGTAGTTAGGGTTTACAAACAACCAAGTGAATAGGGAGGTTAATCCATAGCTAGGCAAAGGAAAACAACAAAAAGGAGAGAAAGAACCATGGAGAGGTGAAAATCTTCCTCCCTTGTTGCTTGAATCTCCCTTGAGAAGAAAAATCTTCAATCCCCTAGCTTGAATTGAGCCCAATCTCCTTCTTCCTCCTTTGAGTATCACTTTCTCTCTCTGGAATGGGAAGGGGAAACTGTAATCTCTCACTAGAAACCCTCTTTATTCTGAAAAATAAAACCCTACCTAAAAGCTCTCCCCTCTCCTTCAGCTCCCTTCTCCTTTTATACATAGATCGGGTTCTATTCACGGTCTAAGACCTCAGTTCACTCAGTTCAAGTTCTTAGACCTTAGTTCAAGGTATGAGGCTTATGTTCACGGCCTTAGCAATCTTGAACAACCCTGGCGTCAGCAACCTCAAAAACTTCTCTGGACGCTCCTTTGTTCACGGTCCTGTAAGACCGTGCACTCCAATGGTAGACCTTGAACACAGGCTGTTTTCTCCTCTTTGCCCCTTTCTTCCAACTTTCGACTCGGGGGGTTGATTTCACCTGTTAGAATCTGAAACACATTGAAACACACGAAACCTAGCATAAAACCACCCCTTTTTGGAGCTCAATTGCAACAAACTTCAAGAGAAACGGGGATAAAAAGTGTACAATTAGGCCTGAATCACCCCCCCACACTTAGACGTTTGCTTGTCCCCAAGCAAACCAAGTACAAAACAAGGTAAGCTCACAACTTCTTTTTCAACAGAATTTTTGGGGAATGTCATAGGACATAAAATAAATGGACCACAATGGTTATTTGATACCGACTTATGTACAAAAACAAAGTAATCACGGCAACCACCACAAACGACATTTAACTGTGTTAAGATTGTGCAAAAGAAGAGTTCTTACATTATTCACGAACCCACACACAACATGCCTCGATGACTCACCAATCACAATTACTCATGCATGAAGATCACATCATAGGAACGAATGATCAAGCAACTTAGGTCTTCACCGGGGTATAAGAAATGAATAAAACATGATGAATGAATCACTACTCTCGACCAGTGGGGTCAGGACCATTTGATTCAAAAGATGTGCATATTCACGCTCAATCCTAACGTCCATTTACCATGATGGTAGCCTCTAAATGCTAGACTCACAAGATTGGTGTCATTGCTAGCTTGTCTGGAGGTCTTAGACACAGGTTCAAATGACTGGCTAGGGTATAGGACATGGGGAAAATGCTTTTTGGGTGGTGGAAAACATAGCATAAGCTTCCACATTTCCATCCTAAAACCAAAAAAAGTTCTAAGGATTCGATTAGAACCCTCTCATACACTCAATGGCCACTAGCATCGGCAAAAAACCGCACTTCCATCAATTCCAAACTACAACCAGTCACCAAACCATGTCACACATACTTTCTTTTTACATTTGTTAGTCAATTTCAAGCACAAGAGTGTGGTAGGCAAACAACATGTAAGTGTTCCTAAAGCTTGCATGCTAAGCAATACTTCTAAGAGCATGTTCAACATTTATTATATTTTTGGTGGACACTCTCTTTTCTTCTTTGCCCTCTTATTGATCTCTTTTTTTTTACATTTTGCTTTTCTTTTCTTTGGGGGCAATAGAGAGCTAAAAACATGCCACATTTTTTTTAACTTAAGGAGTATAATGCTCGCTTTTACGAACTACCTCCACACTCACTTCACTTCTTAGAAAAATCATACACAAATCACTCATGTGGAACCTCGTTTAAGCTCAAATGGTATGAATGGAGCTTCCAAACACAAGGATGACTCGATAAGATGTAGACACGAAGAAAGTAGGGTCTCTCTATCTAAATCAACCAAGCTCAAGTAGCGTGAGCTAAATAACATGAGAACGACCCTTAGACAAACGGCTCAAAGGGGTTGACTAAAGGATGATATGATCGGGTCGGTCAACATTTGGGTCGTGGACTAAACCTATGCCTCCATCTTCCTTGCTAGCAACAACGTGAATGCTACACATTATGTAAAGGGGGATCTATCGCCAAAGAAAGAAACAAACGGAACAAGTGTCACATGGCTACCTAGGTGCTCAATCATTCGATCTAATTCCCTAAACTCGATGCATAGGCAACTGTGAAAAGCAAGTAATTGATTCAAAACATCTATCGGTTCACAAACACATGAGAAATGAACCTATGCACAAACCTAATACATGTCTCAATCATCATCATAGGTTGCACATAATCACATGCAAATCATCCATAGATAATGCTAATAACCACGAGATTCAAAACAAATCACCACAAGGTGCCACTATGATCATGCAAATGTAGAAGTTGTTATGCTTGGAGCCTTCAAATTTTAAAAATTTGAGCATACAACTAGGCTCCAAGCATTCAAAATCACACCAAACATTCACACACACATGCATAATGGACTACCCCCCACACTTAAGCTCGACATTGCCCTCAATGGCGTAAAAGAAGGAGGTAGAACGATGTTACCGGATAGTGGTGAATGTTGGTGTTCGGGAGTGGAGGGCGGGTGAGATCCGGAAGAGCAAGAAGGCGGCAAAACAAAGGGTCGACTTATTAAAGCCAAAAGGAATCAAACCGATGGCGGTTGGGTTGCCTCCCAACAAGCGCTTTTTTAACATCGTGAGCCGGGCGATTTGTCTTCAAGTTTCAGTCCACCCAAGAACCTCCTTGGAGTTTCTCGTCGGTGAGATGAAATCTCAAGTCACGAGCATTGGACGAGTCCATGTTTTAGGGCTCGTGAACTTGATCGGCTTTGAGGCTCCAACCCCGAGACCTCTTCTTCTCCTTTCTCTTTGCCCCATACCATGTAGTGCATCATTGATTTACCAACATCGCATCCACCAAGAGGGCTCGCCGATGGTTTGGCCTTGGATTGCCAAAGAGCCGCAAACGGGTCCTTCTCCAAAAGTGCATCGAGGTTGGGTGGAAAGCATTGGTAGAACTTGTAACTTGTGGATGCTTCATCCACCTCGACCTCGTCCTCATCTTTGACACCACTTGCTCCTTCTCCTTCTTCCTCGACCTCCCTTCCTTATTCTTCAATTTCCTCCCATTGGGAAGGATCAAGGTATTCCCCTTCTTCGATGCTCACTTCCTCCTCTTCAACCTCTTCTTTCTCCTTCCCATTCATGTCGCCAAGCACGAATTTGAGGGCAAGATGCCATGAAAGGTCATAGAAGGGATTCTCTTGCTCCTCCACACTCATGTCTTGGTCTTCAAAGTTGCTTTCGGGCAGGGGAAGATGATGGGATTCATCAATGCAACCTTCTTGTTCATCCTCACCATGAGAGCTCTCCGGGGTGAGTTCCTCTAGCTCGACATGGTTGTCATTGAGCGCCCCTTCAACCTCCTCTTTATCCTCCAATAATGAGAGGCGATAGCTTTCACAAGGTCGTGCCACTTTCTCTTCTAGTGTCAAACCGGGAGGAGGGAGGGGTTGGAAATCCATGTCGGAGCTCATTCTTTCAAGGGTCACATGGCTTGACTCTTCGACCTCCTCTTTCTCTTCTTCAAATGGCATGAGGCGATTGCGAGCAAGTTATGCACATGCTTGCTTAACAAGCTTTCCTTGCCCCTTCGTGCGTCGAGAAGCTCCTCCGCCTCCCGAAGAAAGGTTGAGTCGATAGGGCCGGCGATGGGAAGGTCCAAATTGGAGCATCCCTCGTCGTTACCCCAGGCAAATTTCTCCACCATGAGCTCCGAGTTTATCTTTGGCTCCAGTTGTGGAGTGGCACATGGTGTTGATGATTGTCCCATGAAGGCTTCCATGGCCAACTCCAACTTGGATTTCTCCTCGGGTTGTGGAGGGAAATCTTCTTGATATGGGGAAGCCTCTTCATATCCTCAATGGTACGGTTGTTCTTCTTGGAAGGGGGGTTGGTAATAGAACCCAGATACTTGGCTTCCCCCTTCTCGTTCACTCCATGCAGCTCCAGGGTACCCCCATTCGGGTGGTTGTGGATACCCCCACATATTGTAGAAGCCATTGGGATCCATGATTCATAACCTACACAAACAAAAACGCAAAAACAAAATCACCCAAACACAAACCACCCTTATAAGATAAGAGTGGGTAAACAAAACACAACACAAAACACAAAACACAAACAAAAAGGCAAGATAGAAAATGCTAGGGTAAAAATTGACTCGCATGAAACTACACCGTGAATTCATCCCGACTAGAGCCCAATTTTTTAAACTCTAGTTGGGTGCAGTATAGGTCAAGTATTTAATTGTCAAACCCGGGCCGGTCCATACTGTACCCCTACTTCAATCGCTTAAGTTGTTATCTAGCAAAACACTTTTGAATTTAAAACTAATAACCCTACAAATGGAAACAAGCAAGTAAAGTAAATCGAGGTTGTCCCAATGAGAGAAGAGTTCACTCTGGTGTAGCTCTCCCTATCTAACAATTATAACTTGAAGAATCTAACGACCGTGTGTGGTTAGGGGGTAATAAATCGTAGGGAAGTCTAACAAGCAACCGAAGCTACCCTCTTAGCCTCTAGGTTGAGGAATGGGATACGATCAAAGCCACTTACGTGACCCTCTCAACCTATCAACTAAGGAATGGTTAGACTTCACCCTCAAATTGGAGTTCAGACGGCCACCCACAACCAAACCCTAAGTGCTAATGCGAATTAGGAAGTTTTTCCTTTAACTAACCTAGAATAGGAGGCATAGAATGCCCAAGGAAACCCATCTCTAATAGAGCCTCTTTAGTTAAGGAGGGTTCACTCTAAACTAGCTTAGAAGGCATTGAAGGCCCAAGGAAACCCATCTCGAAATGAGCCACTTAGATTAGGAGGGTTTGTCTCTAAACTAGTTTAGGAGGCTTTGAATGCCCAAGGAAACCGAGCATCTTGGGTGAAGGAGGTTTCCTCTTTCAACTAGCCTAGGAGGCATGAAATGCCCAAGAACCCCATCACAATATTGAGCCTCTTAACCTAAGGAGGTTTCCTCTCTAAACTAGCCTAGGATGTATTAAATGCCCATGAACACCCAATGAACCTCCTAACCTAAGCCCTTTCTAAGCTAGGTCAGAATGACAATTAGATAGATAGGCTTTCACACAACCCAATCATTTCTCAATAATACCTCCACATTCAAATTAAAATAGAACCACACACAAATCATTCAATTCATACTAGCATTCACATAATTGTAGCTAGGGTTTACAAACACCCAAGTGAATAGGTAGGCTAATCCATAGCTAGGAAAAGGAAAACAACAGAAAGGAGAGAAAAGAACCATGGAAAGGTGGAAATCTTCCTCCCTTGTTGCTTGAATCTCCCTTGAGATGAAGAAATCTTCAATCCCTAGCTTGAATTGAGCCCAATCTCCTTCTTCCTCCTTTGAGTGTCACTTTCTCTCTCTAGAATGGGAAGGGGAAACCCTAATCTCTCAATAGAAACCCTCTTTATTCTGAAAACTAAAACCCTACCTAAAAGCTCTCCCCTCTGCTTTAGCTCCCTTCTCCTTTTATACCCAAATCGGGCTCTGTTCACGGCCAAAGACCTCAGTTCATTCAATTCAAGGTCTTAGTTCAAGGACGCGTTCATCAGTTCAAGGACGTGTTGATCAGTTCAAGGTCTTAGACCTCAGTTCACTTGTTGAACCAAAATGTGTCCATGAACACAGTGTGCTAAACCAAAACGCATCGCTTCACATCCCTAAGTTCACGTTCTGAGGCTTATATTCACGGTCTTAGTGACCGTGAACAACCCTGCCATTAGTAACCTCAAAATATTCTCTAGACACTCATTTGTTCACGGATTATGGCTCCAGTTCACGGTCCTGTAAGACCATGAACTCCAATGGCAGACCTTGAACACTTGCGGTTTCCTCCTCTTTGCCCCTTTTCTTCCAATTTTCGACTCTGGGGTTGGTTTCACCTATTAGAATCTGAAACACACGAAACCTAGCGTAAAACCACTGCTTTTTGGAGCTCAATTGTAACAAACATCAAGGAGAAACGGGGATAAAAAGTATGCAATTAGGCCCGAATCATGTTCCTATTGCAAATATTCCACAGGATCCTTCCAACGACGGAAGCCCTAATTGAGGAGGAAGTTCAAGTGCTTCCCAGATGTGTGATTTGTTGGGCAGAATAAAAAACAATGGAAATTTTGTTTCTTGATTGCCCAGTGGCTTTATGGGTTCATTCGGGACTCGAATAGGCAAGGTTTGCATCGTCACACTTTTCCTCTCTTCATTAAAAGTTGATGGTATTATTACATCAAACTCAAATGTTTATGGAGGTTGTTGCGGTCCTGTGGAGGATTTGGCGATCACGGAATTGGATTGTCTTTGAGGGCAAACAGTTTGAGATCTCAGCTATTATGCGACAATTTCACTAGCAGTACCAAGAGTGTATTAGTTTGCCAGTTGACTATATCCTTCGATCATCTATCCCACAAGTCAGCTCCTTGGATGGGGGACACCCTAATCCTGTTATCTATATGTGGGATGGGGCAACTAAGTGTGAGTCCCATTCGGTAGGGGGAATGATTATCATGAACCAAGCAGGAGAATCCTCTTGGCTAAAGGGGTGCAGTTTGCTGATATTGATGATCCTATGGTTGTCGAGCTTCTTGTTCTCCGGGAGGCTATTCTCTGGTATCTACAGAATGGATTTACGGAGATGAGGTTTGAAGACGATGCCAAAGTGATCATTGATAAAATCAATTAGGCAGATACCCGAGATAATCGGACGAGATTCATCCTCGAGGAGGTCGTGTGCTATTTCGCTACTTCGCAATGGGATTAATGTGCGATTTGTAGGTCGGAGTAGCAATAGGGTAGCCAATTTCGTGGCTAGAAAGGCCCTTTCATTGTAACCGACTACGTGTCGTTTCTTTGATTTTTTGGCCTGGTTAAATTCTAGGATGTAATGATTTTTTGTTTAAATCAATATATGACTATCTTTTTGTAAGAAAATGATGACAGGACACTTGTAATCATGAATATTACTTTGTTGTGACTAGAATACTAATTAAAAAAAGTTGAAATTAGTTGGAAACTTTTGATTTCTTGTTAGACACTTACGAATACGAGTTTGTCTAAATGTAATATTTATTCTTCAATTGTTTATGAATACTAGTTAGAAGTGTATTTGGCTTTCTTGTAGTCTTGATATGATTCTATTTGGATCACTCTACAAGTTTTTGTGGCTTGAACAAGAAGCCATCTCAATCATTAGAAGTAACCCTGATTTTAGGCTAAGTCATTTTCCAGTTTCAGGTTGCCTACTACGCAAGCTTGGACGTCACAATGGGTTCGATGAAAATGCAAGGTTGAGGGTTTGTTTTGAAGCTGGATTGTTTCTCTACATGCTAGAGTGCTTGGGTGCTCGAGGGAAATCCATGAATGTCATTTTGAAGGCTTCTCAAAAGCTATGCCAAAACAGGGAAACTGCCAGAATTTAATTATGGAAGACAGTCTGGATACCCAACTTTGGAGCTTCATTCGAGAAGATTGATTGAGAGTCGAGTTTAGAGCTTTGTACCACATCACACTAGAGGTTTTCTAATACAAAGGCAAGGGATTGGTTGATTAATTTGATACATGGAAGGCTTCGAATGAAAGGGAGCAAGATCGTATGAAGCCTGGCAAAACTGTCTTGCAAACCAAGGAATCCGAATCCTTCTCGGATTAGGATCGGATAACTATTCTGTTTTGAACTTTGATTCCTTTTCATTGATTGTTTTAGTTCTTTTTCGAGTTCTAACCTAGTTAGGAGTTCTTTGTGAGTTTCTAGACGTCGTAAGGTCTATTTAAGTCGATTTGTTCATTGTAATTTTTAGTTTTCAAGTTCAATCGAATACAAACATCGAGTTTGGTTCATAAGCTTTTGCTTAGTGAATTGAGAGAACAATCTAGTGGATTTCTAGGTTTTTGTGGAGCTTGTATCGTTCAGATATTCACTTTGAACATGGCCAAGCATCGATTCATACTTCTCGAGCCTCTTTCCCTTCGTGAAAGTTGCACGAAAGTTGCACCCTCAAACACGAAAACAACTCTGTTTTTGGAGTTCTTATTCGAAGGAGATCAATCCAAGGATTTTGGTCTCTTTGGCTGCGTAATTCTGATCAACAACCCATATAGGATCGTATTAAGTGGCAATCAGAGCTTGGTTAAACACGGTGGCCAAGGCAAAAGACGTGCGGCCAGTTGTTGCACGAACAAGGAAGAAAAATCTTATTGCCCTGCGGAACCTCAAAGAATCCAAGTTGAGGACGAAGATCAATTGAGCGATTCATCAATGGCGGGACAAAAATTTAATATGGAAGAGTTGTTAGCCCAGATTGATGCGCGATTCCAGGCGCAATTGGGCAATTCAAGCGAGAAATCGACCAGAGTTTTTAACGCAATCACCCTGCCGGAAAACGGTGCCAGAGCAGGTGGAGTTCCCGGCCAGGGAAACCCAGATGGAAACCACGAATTACTGGGCCAAATCGAGGAATTGGAGCGACGATTGGTTGTTTCAAAACCCAATCACGATCATCAGCATCGAGCGTGACGTGATCACCGGGAAGCAAATCCACCATCGATCCCACCTGGAATCAAACTCTCGTTTCTGGCATTTCAAGGCACGACGAATGCAACAACTTATACCTAATAGTAGAAGTTAAGTTTGGCTACTTATGAATTCACTGTGGGAGCAGGTTAATCTTCGACGGTGACAAATCTGCAACAAGAGATTACAGACTGGGAAGAGCTGCGTGTTCTAATGCGAGACAGATTTGTGCCTGCCTATTATCGATGAGAGCTCCACGAGTCTTGGCAAGGAATTCTGCAAGGAGGAGAGTGCGTGGAGGACTATTTTTGCGAGCTTGAGTTACTTCTTATGCAATCCGACGTCAGGGAGGACAGAGAGGCGACGATTGCTCGATTTCTTCATGGATTAAATCGTGAGATTCGATAGGAAGTGGAATTGAGGTCTTTTGTTGATATGGAAGAGGTGTTGCATCTCTCCATCAAAGTGGAAAAGCAGCAGAAGACAGTGACTGGAAGGAGGTTTACTCCGACGTCTAAACCGGCAGCACAGACGAGTTCTGAACCCAATTTGTCTCAATCATGGCTTAAAGCTCCCAAATCATCCCCCAGAAACGCTAATCCAGCTCCTACTAAGCGTTCGGGAGGAATCCAGTTCTTCCAATGCCACGGAAGAGGGCACAAGGCCAATCAATGCCCCAATTCTAAAGCTCTGATAATCAAGAACACTGAATACCTCACTGACTACCTCGGGAGGAATCCAGTTCTTCCAATCCCTAGAGTGAAAATGCCCAAATCAGAATTGAGGTTTCTGGGTTCTGGCAATTTGAAGCTCGACAATGGCGGGAAAGGACGAATCATCGAATTGAGGATAACGACGATGAATCGAGACTGGGGAGTGGTCTAGAATTTCAATTCGCAGCCAGACGAAGGCAATGGTGACCCCGAATTGAGTTGGAGAAGCCTAAATCGAAAATCTCCAATTCCATGGATGAAGAACACTGACCTAATTTTCCATAAAAGTCAGTTCGTGCAGCCTACTTTTGATCCAATTTGGGATATATTCTGTGAAGTTTTTGACAAGAGGAACGGTCAAGCTTTGAAGGCGAAGCCTTTTGAAGAGGGGGCTAGATATGATTCCATTTGGCTCACTCTACAAGTTTTTGTGGCTTGAACAAGAAGCAATCTCATTCATTAGAAGTAACCCTGATTTTTGGCTAAGTCCCTTTCAAGTTTCAGATTGCCTACTTTGCAAGCTTGGACGTCACAATTGGCTCGTTGAAAATGCAAGGTTAAGGATTTGTTTTGAAGCTGGAGTGTTTCTCTACAAGCTAGAGTGTTTGGGTGCTCGAGGGAAAGCCAAGAAGGTCATTTTCAAGGCTTCCCAAAATTCTATGCCAAAACCGGGAAACTGCTAGAATTTAACTATGGAAGACAGTCTGGATACCCAACTTTGGAGCGTCATTCGAGAAGATTGGTTGAGAGTCGAGTCCAGAGCTTTATACCACAACACACTAGAGGTTTTCTACTACAAAGGCAAGGGATTGGTTGATTAATTTGATACATGGAAGGCTTCAAACGAAAGGGAGCAAGATCGTATCAAGCCTGGCAAAACTGTCTTGCAAACCAAGGAATCGGAATCGTTCTCGGACTATTCTGTTTTGAACTTTGATTCCTTTTCATTGATTGATTGATTTCTTTTTTTGTAACCTAGTTAGGAGTTCTTTGTGAGTTGCTAAACGTCGTAGCGTCTATTTAAGTCGAGTTGCATTGTAATTTACAGTTTTCAAGTTCAATCGAATACAAACATCGAGTTTGGTTCATAAGTGATAACACCTAAACTGGTGTTATTTGCCCTTCATATTAAGGTTTGTTTCGTGCCAATTCATGTGCATAAATGCTCAAACATCGTCAATTGCATCCCTATTTCGTTCCTATTTGAATTCGATGTGATTTTAGGGTGTATTAGTCGATATATTCGAATTAGGTACAAAACAAGGTCACAATTGTAGCAAGGGGACAAAAGCTAAAGATCATGGCCTGGAAGCTGAAGATCACGGCTGAGAACATAGCCTGCGAAGTTAAGCTAAAGATAGCGGCCTGGAAGCCCAAGATTGCGGCCGCGAATTGGAGCGCTCAAGGAGCGAACTTCGCCCGGAAGGAGCCAGGGAGAAGTAGAGAATTTCCCCAGTCAAATCACGACCAAAGCACATTTTGCCTGCAAGGAAGATCGCGACCGCGAAGTCAGCACGTGATCTTCCCCTTTCAGAAGGCCATGACGATGGCGTTTTGAGATCGCGACTTCTCCTAGGAAGATCCCGCCCGTGATCTAGTCACCTCTGGCGGCGAACTTCTCCGTCCTTAGAAGGCCTATAAATAGAAGACCCCCTTCCCCCTTTTAGAGGTGCTGATTTTAAGAGAAATTTCTAGCTTTAGAGAGAGAGAAGAGAGAGAAGCTGAAGGAAGAAGAAGGAATGAGAAGATGGAGAAGGAGCTAGAAGAGAAGGAGCATCTTCCTCAACCCAAGTCTTCTTTAATTTCTTCTATTTTTCTTCTTCCCTCTTTTATGGAGTAATCCTCTAAGGTATTAGGGGTTCTAAACCCTAAACCCTAGTTTTAGGGTTTATCATGCATGAATGGATATTTTATTGTTTGAATGATTGAATGTGTTTATCTAGTTGATTTAATTGCTATTCTATCATGGAATGTGTTTGTGGTAGGACGCCCCAATCTTTTCTATTAGCCTACTTTATGCTTCCACACTGGGTATGGAGTTCTACGGTTAGACGGGTATGCGCCATGAATCAAAATGTGATAGTTGTATGAATAGGGACCTAGGGTGGTCGAGGCGACCAAACCCATATCGTAGGTTAGCCTTCCTAGATAAAACTCGGGATAAACCCTCGGTGTGGACGATGAATATTGTCCATTGAAATGAGCCAAATGCTTAATGCCCAAGATACAATAGCCTAGATCTAGGTGACTATACATGGGTTTAGGGGAGGCGTGTGGATAACCACGAAAGCCCACGAAAAAGAGCTCACTCACCATATTCGATAGCCCTAAGTATGGTTTGATCAATCTCTAGTTTAGTTATCTCCTCAAATACTCCACTCAAACCTCCAAAATTGATTAACTAATTAGTAACTATGTAGGAAGTAGGCTAGGGTACTAGGACTCGAGTAAAATACGACATTGATTACCACTATACGACAATTCCGTCTTAGGTTAAACTTGGCTTAAGATGGGGTAGTTGTTGACAAGTGGTAACCATTGAAAATAATCTACACGGATCGAAGTGATCAAGCTTTTTGGCGCCGTTGCCGGGGACCCTTGGTAACTAGTAGAAAACCATTAAGTTGCTAGTTAGTCTTTACCTTGTTTTATTTGTTTGTTTGTTTTGTGTTGTGTTTTTGTGTTTTTGTTATTTACTTGTTTGTTTCGTTTTGTTGTGTTTTTGTTTATGTTTTGTTACTTTAGTGTGTTTTTCGTTGTGTGTTTTGTTATCCAACTTCATACGTCAAGGGTTGTTGAGGTTGTCTTTTGTAGCACCCTTGTATGCGAAGAAGGGATTCTTTGGAAATCTTACCTCTTGATATAGAAATCGAGAGAATCCTTCGGAATCTAAGAAGAGTTGCTAGAGCTCGAACTCCACCAATGGCGGATCAACAAGCTCAAGTTCCACCTAGGACAAGAACAATGGGTTCTTATTCAAGACCAAGTGTGGATATGTGCAATCACCAATTCTTCATCTGACATCGCCCAACAATGATTACGAGATAAAGGCGGGCACAATTTCAATGCTTCAAAGTGCGGTTCAATTCAATGGGATGATGAGTGAAGATGCATATGCACATGTCAAGTCATTTTATGAATTGACGGATGGAATCAAAGTAAATGGAGTCCCTCAAGAGGCTATTCGATTAAG
Source organism: Linum tenue (assembly GCA_946122785.1). Taxonomy (NCBI): domain Eukaryota; kingdom Viridiplantae; phylum Streptophyta; class Magnoliopsida; order Malpighiales; family Linaceae; genus Linum; species Linum tenue. The sequence goes on along the minus strand of CAMGYJ010000002.1, from coordinate 12,965,685 downwards.
ATTATTTCTGTTTACCTTGAGTGGCACGACAAAGAAATGGTTGAACAATCAACCACATCACTCTATCACCTCATAGGATGATCTTTGTAATAAGTTCTTCGCAAGCTACATTCCATCTTCTAAGACGGCTATGATGAGAAGTGAGATCACTATGTTCTGTCAAGAAGCGGATGAACCATTGTTTGAAGCATGAGAAAGATTTACATCTCTCTTACTTAAGTGTCCCCATCATGGCATTGCCGATTGGTTACAAGTGGAAAGTTTTTATAATGGGTTGAAAAAAACGTCACGAAGCCTTATTGATGCGACTAGTGGAGGTGGCATTAGGAACAAAGAAGTTGGAGAACTTCAACAATTGATCACAGAAGTGGCCCTCAATAGCTACAATTGGGGTGACAGAAGAAGAGGCAAGAGCTTATCAAGTTGCATCAACGACGAAAGGCGATGGAAAACAACTTATGAAATGTGATTGGTGTGGCGACTTAAGTCATACCATGGAAGAGTGTAAGTCTATGACTGAGGCTTCAATTCAATTTGAGCAAGCCAACTTTGTTGGAGGTCAATCTCGAGGGAACAACCCTCATAGCTCAACATATAATCCGGGTTGGAGGAATCACCCTAATTTTCTCTTGTCTTCTCCAACGGATAAGAAACCTCTGGGTTTTCAATCTCAAGCTCCATCGCAAAATACTTATCAAAGACCAAGCAAACCATCATATCAAGGAGCATATCAAGAACAAAGTCGACCCTCCAAAGGTCGAGTCTCTAAACTTGAAGAGTTGATGGGAAAATTTGTTGCTCACTCCAACAAGAAGTTTGAAGCTAATGATAAGTTCATAGAGACTACCTCAACCAAATTCTCAAGTTTGGAGGCGGGGCAAATGAATCAACAAGCTTTGCTTCAAAATCTTGAAGCCCAACTAAGCTAGTTGGCTCAAACACTATCATTGAGAACTCAAGGAACCCTACTAGGTAATACCGAGCCTAACCCAAAGCAAGGTTGTCATGTGATAACTCTAAGGAGTGGCCGACCCTTGAAGGAGATTCGAATCTCAACTCCGAGAATCCCGGTATGAGAAGTTCAACGTGAAGTTGTTCAAGAAGAAGAGATAGTTCGGGAGGAAGTTCAACCTTCCATTGTAAATCAAGATTGAAGACGAGGAGAAATCTAAGAAGACTCATGTACCAGAGCCAACACCGAAAGTTCCTTATCCTAAATGGTTATTTGATAGTGATCTTTATCATGAATGTGATCCGTGGAAGGATACCTTGAAGCAATTGAAGGTAACAGACCATTTCCTAGATATGGTAATGAAGATCCCAAAATACACTAAATTCTTGAAGGAAATATTGTCGGGAAAGAGAAAAATGGAAGAAGTGGCTATGGTATCCTCTAGTGAAGTTGCTTCGGCATCCATTGGGTGTGGAGAATTTCCCCCAAAGCTAAGAGATCCAGTCATTTTCACCATTCCAAGCACTTTCGAAGACAATACTTTTTGGAGTCCGTTAGCCGACTTGGGGTCTCGCATCAACATTATGCCTACACGGATATTCAATGAATTAGAAGTTGTACCAATCATACCTACTCAGATGCGGATTGAGTTGCCAAATAGGTCCATTTTCGAACCAAGAGGAATTATAGAGAATGTCTTGGTGAAATGTGCTCATTTTGTGTATCATGTGGACTTCGCGGTTCTCGACACGGAGGGGTGTGATGCATCTATCATCCTAGGCCGACCATTCTTAGCCACGACACGGACTATCATTGATGTAAGTGGAAGCAAGATCACCTTAAGGTTTGGTGAGGAGGAAATCAGCTAAAAGATGACTCCAATCCCAAATTTTCACAAGTATTTCAAGTGGGATGATGTCATGATGGATTGTGAGCCGGTTACAACTCCTACCACTCCAGCTTCGAGCCCTGAGATAGAGTGGTTCAATATGGTCTCCCATGTTGATCCCCACAATAATCGAGTTGAAGGTGCAAGCGACTCTTTCAAGATCACGAAGAGACCGGGTAAGGAGAAGTTTACATGCAAAAGGGAAGCCCAAGAGTTTTTCAAAGTTCCTCACCTTTCCGATGGTCATGGGAAGAAACTTCAATGATTCATCTTCGAGAAGAGACATCCCAAGAAAGGAAGTCGGATGCTTATGGGTGACGTAGCTCCTATTTCTGAAGATGAAAAATTCGGGGAATGCTACAAGCCATTCACGGATGATGATATTTCTACAAGGAAGCTTGACCCTCACCATCCTCCACATCAATCTTCGAGTGGATCTCTCCTATCTCGAGCACCAGATGAGGCATCCGAGAGGCTCCATGTTCTTCACTTGGGACATCACCATAAGTATCTCATTTCACCCCATCTTTCTAGATCTACATGCCATGTCTCTCCACTCCTCTTAGTCTTTTGAGTTTGCCCTCTCTAGTTTCATTTTCCAACATCTTTTGAGAGGAATTATTAATTTCTTTTGGAATTCCAACATGTCCCCTAACAAGATAAGGTACATTTCCCATGTTTCCATGTTTTAACAACCTTATCTTGCCCATCATGTGTTGCATGCTTGAGATCTTGAATGCCCCATTTCTCCTTGGAATGACATCTTTGTGGCATAGGATTGTTTTTCTTCTCTTCAATGGACTTGCTATGCGATCTTTGAGACATTGGTGGTGTATTCTCATGCACGTACTTCATTTTCAAAAACCGCCCACCAAGTGTTCATAGAAATTCCCCAATTATAGAGTTCATTCTTTTCAAACATATTGATTGAGTATCAACTTCATGGCATAAGGACACTTGTGTTAGTTATCTCTACATTGTTTTGGGATACTCTAATACTCATATTCTTGGAATTATCTCTCCATCTAAATTCACTCCCTTGCCCAAGATTTAAATTCACTCAAGTGTGGGGGAACTTAGAAACTTTGTGATAATCATTACATAAAGTACTCTTTTTTATATATATGATGTTTAGATTGATGGTTTGCACATTAATTACTACTTGTTTTGAAGGATAAAATACAAGACTAGGGAGATGGCTCGAGATGGAAGTTCTTCTTCTCATACTTCTCATCCTCGATTGAGCCATCGGACGAAGACAATGAAATCCAAATAAAAAAGGTAGTTTTTAAGGATCCGCATCCACGGTCATCTGTTCCGCATATATCAAGGGACCTACATCGAGATAATCAAGTCAATATAGAAGGCGGCGTAGAGCACATCATTCATTACTTTTGGAACATATGCCCGAGCAATTCAAGAACAAAATTCTGTGGCTACAAGGATTACCATTAGACGCGAGTACATGTCTCAACTGGATACTCTTCGCACAACTTGGCATTGAGGATGCAATCCGCTTTAAAGTCTAGAAGATGGAATAGCTCAAGTTGTTCTTTATTCAAGAAAATATTTATCAGCTGCTTGTTTTGGAGTTTATTAGCATGCTTACCATTCAGGATTTTTCCAGAAATAGCATTGTTTAAAAAATAAATTCCAAAAATAGCACCGAACTCCGAAAAATTCCAAAAATAGCACCCTTTCTGCAAAACCGCCACCTTTACCAGCGGTTTAGGGGAAAACCGCCACCCGGGGCGCGTTTTTCGATGAAAACCGCACTGGAAGGGGCATTTTTGCAAACCGCACCCCCACTTTTTTTCTTTTTTTTTTTTTGAAAAATCCTAACCTAGGTGGAAACTTCAAACGAACGTATCTTTGTGTTCGGGTATCCGATTCGCGAATTTTTTTTTATTCCGCATAACCTTTTGAGATCTTGCTAGGTGAAGACTGCCGAAGGTGGTTTGGTCCCGCCTTCGTCCCAAAAAATGTCGTTTGCTACCCGAACGAGCTTTTTTCCGATTTTGTAAAACTTTAGACAACCATAACTTTGTGCTCCAAAATCCAAACGACATGAATTTTTTTTTATTTTGCATAAATTTTTAAGAACTACAATTTTTACTAGGAATGAATTTTCAAAAAAGGAATTATTTTTGGATATACACGATTTTAAGAATAGCTTACCTTCCCTTCTCAGCAATCCACGTACATTTTGAAAGTATGTCTATGATAAAAGTTGTATTCCTTAAAAATTTATGCAAAATAAAAAAAAATTCATGTCGTTTGGATTTTGGAGCACAAAGTTATGGTTGTCCAAAGTTTGACGAAATCGGAAAAAAGCTCGTTCGGGGTAGCAAACGACATTTTTTGGGACGAAGGCGGGACCAAACCACCTTCGGCAGTCTTCGACTTGCAAGATCTCAAGAAGTTATGCGGAATAAAAAAAAAATTACGACAATCATATACCCGAACACAAAGATACGTTCGTTTGAAGTTTCCACCTAAGTTAGGATTTTTCAAAAAAAAAAAAAAAATAGACCGCATGGTAATGGTGTGGTCTGCGACCAAACCGCATGGTGAGGGGTGCGATTTGCAAAACCGCCCCCTACCAATGCGTTTTTCATCGAAAAACGCGCTCTCGGGTGGCGGTTTTCGCCTAAACCGCCGGTACGGGTGGCGGTTTTGCAGAAAGGGTGCTATTTTTGGAATTTTTCGTAGTTGGGTGCTGTTTTTGAAAAAAAAATTTGAACGGTGCTATTTCTGGAAAAATCCCCTTACCATTCGGGATATGAGAGGTGTCGCCGACCTTGAAGACAACATCCAATTCCAACTTGGAGGAGAGAATTGTCAACTGTCGATTCAGGAATTCACTAGAGCAATGGACGTTTACCCAACGGATTTTGTTGACTCACCGGATGAGTTTGCTACCTTGACAAGGGAATCCGACTTCCCTTGTTTTAGGACATTTTATGAATATGAAGTCAAGAGATCCGACAGTTGATCGTGGGATGTTAAGCTATCAACGGTTATTGAGGTGAAACCGGAGTGGCGACTCATTCACCACGTGATTTCTAGGTCTGTGGGTGGAAAGAACCGGAGCAAAGGCAACTTGACCGTCCGAGATGTCACCTTCTTCCATAGTATTCATCTACATGGATCTCTTCATCTCGGGTTGGCTATCTTATCTATCTTCAAGCGCTATGAAACAGATCACCGTCTTACCACACTTCATGGAGGAGTCTTTGTCACTCGTCTAGCAATGTATTTCCAAGTTGACTTTGGAGCCGTTCAAATTCGATTGGATAGTAGGACCACTCCTATATCCTTCGAGGTATTATATTCAAAGCTCAAAGTCTTACACAAGAACGACGATGGCATTTGGGGAGTACAGGGACTTCCATTCCCAACTACTAATTCGTTGGACATGGAGGGTATCGTATTCCGTATTGCAGAAGCTAGGATGACAAGGGAACGAAGAAGATTGGCAACCAAAGGAGATCAGAGAGTGTGCATGAAGGAGGAGAGGTGCCTATACCCACTCCTCAACCGGTTCACCCACCACATGACAATATAAGAGACTATCAAGTTGAAGCAATGATAGTGACAATTCTTCGCAACCAAGAGCGAGAGAAGGAAGCAAGACTCCATATTACTATTGACACCCAAAATTATTTTGGGTTACTTAAATAGTCTTGGCATTTCATTCAATACCGCATGACAAAAAACAGTATCGTTTGGAGTCGAGCAATGTCGCAGAGAGTTTAAACGACACCGCGAAGAGGCTCGACGGTATCGTGGTGCTGGAAACAACGTTGTTTGGTAAAAAAAACAATGTCGCGAGAAACAGCATTGTTCAGTCAATGCTGGTATTACTGTTGGAAGAGGAGTTTTTTTTATTCCTTGTCGGAAGAGGAGAGAAACGACACCGTTTAGTGATAAGCAATGCCGCGAAGGGTTTCAACGATGTCGTGGAGGTCAATGACATTGTCGAAATCCCAACAACGTCGCGAAACTGGCAAACAAAATCCCAACAACGACAAGGTTTTAATTCAAAAAATGACTTCGTGTTGGTCGAGGTCTTGAGAAAGGCCTATGTATTTTAATATTTATTATTTGGACAACGTTGTTTAGTTGAAAACGACGCTGCGAGAGGTACAAACAGCACCGCGGATCAGCAAACGATAGTGTTTAAAATAAATAATATTATTGAGGAAAAAGCAGACAGATCTATTTGGGGATGAAAACGACACCGCAAGGAAGCTCGACGGTACCGTAGTATTTGAAACAACATTGTTTTCTAGAAAACAATGTGTGAGTCATGGGCCGCAAGACTTGTGTTGATGTTGGAAAGGGAGTACTTTTTATTCCTTGTCGGAGGAGGAGAGAAACAGTACCGTTGGATAAAAGCGATGTCGTGAATAGATAAAATGGCGTCGCGAAGCTCAACAACATCGCAGGACTAGAAAATGATGTTGTTTAACTAAGAACGGTGAGGGGTGAGAGTTTGACAGCGTGTCAACAATGATGGCCAGTTTAATTAATGAGTATTCTACGATTATTTGGGACAATGTCGTTTAGTTGAATACGACACCGTGAGAGGTATCAGCAATGCCGCCGTATTGTTTGATTAAAACATTGTTGCAGTGGGTAAGGGCTTGGCCCAAGGGCCGCCAAATCCAATAGACCCAAACAACACTACGGAGGTATTAACGATGATGTTGTGCTAGGAAGCGATGTTGTTTAGCTAAAAACAACGTCGCGGTGGTGAAAGTTCCTCAACGAGGAAGGGAGATCAAGCAGTTGCGATCAAGATTTGGTGGGGCCTGATATGATCCAAATTAGCCACTTCTAAAAGTCACTATTACTTTTTAAAGAAGCTATCAAGGTTGGAAAGAAAAGAGGCAGAATTTGGTTAAGTGTTGGAACGATTTCGAGATGCCTACTTTGGAGGCATGGTTCTCACAATTAGCTAACTGAAAATTGGAGTTCAAGGGCTTGATTTAAAGGTAAACTTGTCATCTCTCCAATAGTATGATTTTTGGATCCAGAAGAAGTCATTAAGGTTGTTTTCCAAGGCCTCAAAGTTGCTACCTCAAAACTGGAAAACTGCCAGGAAATTGTTTAGTATAAATCTGTGATCGTGAAGAATACTTTGGAGCTCAATTCAAGGAGCATGGATTTGATTCGAGATCAAAGGCTTACACAACATGAAACTAGGAATGTTTATCTACCAAGGGAAGGAATTGGATGAAAGATTGAAGTTCTGGAAGGCCTCGAACGAAAGCCACGAAGTTAGTACGAAAGCTGCTTTTGGACCGTTTCCTGGCAGCTTAAATCCGAATTTTGTGTCCTTTTTAGTGTAGACTTTTACCTTAATTGTTTCCTAGTTCTATTAGGTTTGTATTGTCTTTAAATAGCTTTCAATTTACGTTGTAATAGTTAGAAGATTATTGTTGAATGAAAATTGCTCCTACGTGAGTGTTTTGAGTTCTTGAGTGTGTCTCGAGAATTTACCTATTGTCTTTAGCTTCGAGTGGATTCTGTAGCTAATTTCAAGACCCTTGTTCAAGATATTCTGTGAAGGATTCCAGAATCGTTTAGCAAGTTCTCTTATCAATCGATTAATCACTTCGATTGTGGCGAGAATTTTACCTATCCATCTCTTATAGTTCGAGAGTTTGGTTTGATGCGTTACTTTGATCAAAAGCACCCCCTGGTGCTTTATCAAGTGGCATCAGAGCCTTAGATTCAAGTCAGTAACGAGAATGATTGATTAATGTTGTTTTTGTGTGAAATTTCAGTCGCAAAAATAGAGCGACAAGGCGGCAGAAAAGCTAGCAGAATCGATGGTCTTCACACGCGGATTAATCAATGATCAGTTGGGTTTGGTGCTCATCGATGGAGGTAGGGATAAGAACTTGAATTCCTCCAGGGTTGCAAGCAAGCTAGGGCTGCAATTCCAGTTACTTCCAAAGCCTTATATTTTCCAATCACCGTACGAAAACACATCAAGCATCGTACTGTCTCAGGTGATTGTAAAATTGTCAATTGGTCAATACGAGGACCAAGTTACGTGCGATGTGATTTAAAATCTCCCCAGCAGCATCGTTATTGGTCAGCCATGGTTTAGAAAATGTCAAGTTCGTTTTGAAAGCCGACGGAGCAAGAAGTTTCGAGTTCGGAGAAGAAACCAAGTATTCGTCATGACCCCGTTGGCTCTAGAAGAAGCTTCCAATTAATTGCAAGATCTAAGACGACTACATGAGGAGTATCAGAGGAGTTTGCTGGCAAAACCGTGGACGTGGAACGTCAATCCAGCGCCGACCAGAGAAGGAGGACTTTGTTCCTCGATGACATAACAGAACAGAGAAGAGAACGAATCGGACAGAGGCAAGGGGGAAGAGTTGAGCGAGTACAATCCATCCAAAATGTTTTTCGAAACCTAGGATTTGATTCTCCGAAAGAGAGCGACTCGATTTGCGTCGAAACGTCGACATTCATTTAGGGCGAACACCTTTGTTTTCCAACGTCGATGCAGGGGAATAGAGAGAGTGAATAAGGGGAAGCAATCCAGACCATTTCGATCGAAACCAACGACGTCGACACGTTCGTTGAGAGGTCAGGAACGTGTAACGAAGATCAATTGGAGTCGAATCACGTCGTATCAGAAAACCCAATTCGCAAATTTCAGGCCAAAATGTGAAGAGCAATGAAGTCGAGAAGTGTGAATTGGACGTGGAGTTTGGGCATGAATCGAAGCTATTGGAGACTATTGACAAGCTCAGAGAGGTCCAAGGAAGTTGTAGGAATGCTCAATTCGTTGCGGAGATCCCTTCACCCAAAATGCCTAATTTGGAACTGGGCTCGTCGGTTGTCGGAATTCGTTCGCCGGATTCTGGAATTTTTAAATATTCCGATGGCGCAAAACGCGTGGATGCTGATTGGCGACGATTCAGACAATTTCGACGCATGGGAGTAGATGGAATCGGTTGCTGGGTTCAAGACGAGTCAACCGTGAGCTACAAATTGGCTCGTGGAGGAGTAGAAGTGAAACGCCCAAATTTGGAGGCCTCGCCGGAAAATTCAGTGTCGCCGGATTCTGGGATTTTATCGCCGGAATTTGGAAATTTGAAATTTTGTGTTTTGGGTTTGTTTGAGCGAATTGCTTGTGTGTGGAAGGTCCATTGGAGCCTCACTAATGTGATGAAGCTCAAATCAAGGCAAATAGCAGCAAGATCACAAGTTTATGACGATTTGAAGTTCGAAATTGCAAGTTCAGGGTACCACTTTCATGACTCGATTTGGCAGGGATTTTGTGATGAGTTTGACAAGAAGCAGCATAAAGCTTTGAGGTTAAAGCTTTTTGAAGAATGGGAGCCTGATATGATCCAAATTGGCAACTTCTACAAGTCACAATTACTTTCCAATGAAGCTATCAAGGTGACTCGCTGTTACTGTCACTCTAGAAATTGGCCAAGTGTAACCACTTCCTAAAGCGTAGTATAGCGGGTTGGGTTTTAATGTCAACCCGGGTCCTAGATGTGATGACTACTCAGTGAATTCATATTATCTAGCAACGAAACTTTAGTGAAGTTCTCAACTAACAAGCAAGCAAAGCAACTAAACGGTTGTATTCAGGTTAAGAGAGGTCACCCGGATATGGTTCCCCCTAGTCAGCAGTTAAGCCGGATTGTAATTACCAAGTTCAATTTCTATGATAGTTATACTGCGGAAGGTTCTCAAACAGTCTGAAGTCTTGACTAAAGGTCTTCAGACCCACTCAATCTGAGTCTCTAGCTGGCGACTAACCTACACCGGAGTAAACAGATTGAGGCCCTATGAACAAAACCTCCACTACCGAATGGAATTCGGTACAGAATAGTGAACTGGCTCCTCGACTAAAGTCACCAATTCACTACCTTCGATTAAGGATACTCTATCAACCTAGGCAGATATTATCATTCTAGGTTAAAGCAGAAACAACAGGAATTTGATCAGGATTCAAGTCATTCAATCATTCAAACCTCAATCGAATATAATCAAATCATAGAATCAATACTTGGGTTCATACAATCAAACCTAACATACAGATCTAGGGTTTCCCACACCCAGATGAATGGGAGAACTACTCCATGGAGAAAGAAGCAAAAGCAGAATCAGACGCGGAAATCATACTGTGAAGATGAATTTCTGCTCCTGGACGTTGAATCGGCACTTCTCCAAGCTCAAACCAAGCTCCAATGGTGTTGAAGATCGATCTAGGGCTCTTGGAGACTCTTGTTCGTCGCTTTCTCTCTCTAGGAACCGCTCTGTCTCTCAAAAACTCGAATCCCCCTCTGTTTGGCTCGAAATCCGCTTAAAAACCAGAATTTCCCGACTCGCACGGCCAGGGTGCACGGCCGTGCATATCACCATTCTGGCCGTGCACCTCAAAACGCGGCGTACCATTAAGTCGAACTTCATCCATCTCGCACGGCCAGGATTGCACTTTGCACGGCCGTGCGGATTTCACTTGTGCCCGTGCGTCCTCTCGCACAATCCCGCACGGCCAAACTGGTCACTTGCACGGCCGTGCGGGTTGTGGGTGTGCCCGTGCGACTTCCTCAGAACCTCGCCATGCGTCCGATCCTCGTCCAATCGACCTCAAACTCGCTCCCAAGCCTCCATTCACGTACTAGGACCTGAAATATCATAAACAAGCACAACCTAGCGTGAAATCGGCCTAAAACACGAGAATCAATACCTCAAACGGAGTAAGAGCAGGGGTAAAAACATGTGTAACTAACGGTCTATCAAACTCCCCCACACTTAACCGTTTGCTTGTCCCCAAGCAAACCTATCTCAAACCAATGAAACTCTCCAGACCTCTGTAGCAACAAACAACCTCGATCGTAGGTAGAGCACTTCCTAGATCATTTAGCAACTTACGAGGTCAACCGACGCACAAGTCATCTCATAACTTCTTCGGCGAGAGCACTAGTCTCGAGTCAACATCATGGCAAATAGTGAACAGAGGACCAATGAATCGTGGATGAGGAGACTCTCACAAACAAAAGATCATGGACTCACATTCTTCAAGGTGCTCGATTTTCTTCTTGGAGATGGTTGGAACCCCTTTTCTTTCTTCTTTTTGCTTGTTTTTCTGTTTTTTCTCTTTTCTTTTTTCAAGGGTTCCAACCCGTTTTTGCAGAAAACGGGGGCTCCCACCTAGCAAAGGTTTTGCGGGAGCCCGGCTCTTACCGGCCATGCCAGGAGCAGTTGTCTCGAGCCTCGTGCGGGGGAAAGACATGTAAGGGGGCTGGAGGTAGTAGGTGGAAATTGGGAACGGATTCCCGTCTCCCCTTACACACTTTCGCCCTATTCGCACGGGAGACGTCATTTTAAAGCACATTTTGAGCACCTGTTACTTTCAAAACATGATACAAGAGTCCATGACAGGCAGAGAGTCCACAACACCACACAATTCAAGGGTCCTAAGATCACTAATTCACTCAATCAACCAACACACTATGAAGAAGAAATGAGACTTCTTAAATGCATCAACATCCTCCATAGTGCTACACTACCTCCCTAGGTTGCAAATCACTACAGAGACTGTCAATTCAAAGCATACTGAGCAGGCAATTGCAAGGAACACGTACTTGGAGCCCTCAAATTTAAAAATTTGGACAGTGGACTAGGCTCCAAGCACACAAACAGATCTAATGTAGTCAAAAGATAAACATACCCCCCCCCCACACTTAAGATCGACATTGCCCTCAATGGAGAAGAGGGAAGGAAAGGGGAACGATGTTACCGGTATGCACGGACTGCAGGAGACTGGAAATGGACCAGTCAGGATGAAGCGGACTGGGGAGAGGACCAGTCGGGAACACAGGCACGGTGAAAGGAAACCAAAGAGCTCAAACACGATATGTTAGGTCCAATGGTCAGCCCAATAGTACATCATCCAAAACAAAATAAAACAAACCAAATCGCAATCCGACTCGAAACAAAACAAAAAATGAAAACCATGGTGGGGTTGCCTCCCCACAAGCGCTTCTTTACCGTCTTTTAGCTGGACGCCCATGGTGGATACTCAGGGAGGTGCAGGAACAGGTTCCTCCAAGAGCGGATCCACATCGCTCTTGAGGTACAGCTTCAGGTGGTGACCGTGCACCCGACGGTTGCAACCACCAGCATCGGTCAGCTCGACCTGGCCATCCGGCAAGATGCAGGCGAGTGAGTACTCGGATGGCCAGGGTGGTCGTGGTGCAGGGGGTGGGACCAGCTCATAGTGGTCTCCACTCTTCTTCCGTGCCGGCTTAGCCACCTGCGGCTTCGATCGCCACTCCTCCTTGAGCTTTTTGTTCGGAGGCGAGACTGGATGGAGTGGCGGCGAAGGAATGATAGGCGGGTCCTGCAAAATGAGAGGTGCAGAAGGGTACACGACATGCTCGTGTACCTGATCAGAAATAGCATGCACAGGCGATACAGAAATCATAGCACAATGATCAAACTCAGTCACAGGAAAAATAGCCTGTTCATTTCCACCACGCAGGATAAGTTTACCATCATGCACATCAATCAGTGCCTTGGCGGTGGCAAGAAATGGTCTACCTAGAATCAAAGGCACATCCACACCATCATTTATATCCAGAATAACAAAATCAACAGGATATGTGAATGCACCCACATTAACAAGCAAATCTTCTATGATACCCCTAGGATGCACCACGGAACGATCAGCTAGCTGAATGCTCATCCCAGTAGGGCTAAGTTCACCTAGGTCTAGCTTTTTGAACCAGTTATATGGCATGACATTGATGCTAGCTCCTAGGTCCGCCAAGGACTTTCCTACATGCATGCTGCCAATAGTAAGAGGGATAGTAAAACTCCCTGGATCCTTGCGCTTTTCGGGCAGCTTGTTCTGCAGGATGGCAGAACATTCCTCGCTCAGCAGCACTGTCGAGAGATCCCCAAGTTTTTCTTGTTGTTGCAGAGATCTTTCATGAACTTCGCGTACTTGGGCATCTTCGACAGTGCCTCCACAAATGGTACGCTGATGTTGAGCTGCTTCAACATTGCCATGAACTTGGCAAACTCAGTCTCCAGCTTATCTTTATGTAGGCGAGTGGGGAAGGGAAGCTGGGGTACGTGCTCCTTCACCACTGGTTGTGGCTTGGGAGCAGGGGCTTCCTTCTCCACCCGCACTTCTGCATCACCGGCTGGAAGTGCTGAAGCAGGTAGTGGTTCCTCCTGCCTGGTCGGGGCAGGATCAGCTGATGTAGGCCTGCCGCTCCTGGTGAAAATGGCACCCAGCTGCTCGTGCGGGTCCCGTGGATTAGGGATGGTGGTGGCAGGTAGAGTCCCCGGGGCCCGAGTAGTAATCTGGCGAGCTATGGCACCCACCTGGTTCTGTAGATCTTGCAGAATGGCACCCTGGTTCCTCTGGCCTGCCTCCAGGTTCCGCTGACCTGCCTCCAGTGAAGCTGTGGTCTGATCCATCCTCGTGATACTTGCCTGGCTGGTGGTCATGAATGCTGCCAAAATGTTCTTCAGCTCGGTCATCTGATTATCGGGAGCTGGCGCTGCTGCTGGCTCGGCATACTGACGCTGAGGCTGCTGGAATGGCTGCCCTTGCCTAGGCTGGTAAGGCTGCTGCTGTGGTGCTGGCCCCTGCCTAGCCTGGAAGGGCTGCCTCTGCTGGAAACCACCTGCTGGTGCTGGGAAACCAGGTGGTTTGTTGGTGTTGCTGCTCCAGGCAAAGTTGGGATGCTGGCGCCATCCCTCATTGTAGGTACTGCTGTATGGGTCCAGGCGCCGAGCATTGGCGATGAAGTCCACCTGCTCTTGGGGAGTAGAGGACTTCCTCATAGACTGACAATCTTCCACCAGATGGTTCGGGCTCTCACACCACTGACACTGAGCTACTGGAGGCGTAGCTACACCTCGGCCCGGAAGAAGACTGTTGGGCTGCTTCAACGTCTGCACCAACTCAGCCACCTGCTGCTCTAACCCGGATCTGGCCTCCATAGCATGCACACCTCGGTCCCGGGAATTCCTACCTCTGTTGTTCTGCCCCCAGGAGTGGTCTCGGGCAGCCAAGGTACTGATCATCTGGTTCAGCTCGGGTGGAGTCTTAGTAAGGATATCCCCTCCTGGGCATAGAGACTCAATCACCCTCTGGCTGTCTGGAGTGAGGGCGCTGTAGAAGTTCCCTACTGTGAAAGCATCGCTGAAGCCATGAAGGGGACACTGCCAGAAGTATCCCATGTACCGCTCCCATGCATCACGAAGTGACTCATCTGGCTCTTGGCGGAAGTGAGTGATCTCCCGCTGAATCTCTGTAGTCTTCGATGCCGGATAATACCGGTGCACGAACTTGTCAGCCAGATCGTCCCAAGAAGTGATGGACAATGGGGGCTGGGTCTCCAACCACCTCTTAGCATTCCTCGCCAGAGAATGGGGGAAGAGGTGAAGGCGGATTGCGTCATCCGGGACACCGTTCAGCTTGAACCCATTCGTCACCTGCAGAAAACGGGAAAGATGTACCCGGGCTTCCTCATCCTTCAAGCCATGGAACTGGATAGAAGATGTAATGAGTTGAATCCAGCATGGCTTGATCTCGAAGTTGTTTGCTGGAATCGGCGGATAAAGGATGACCGGGCGGATGTCAGCAATCCGCGAAGTGTAGTAATACTCCAAGGTGGGACCCGGTGGTGGTGGGTGATGATGGACCCCAGCTGCCTGGGGATTGGGGTCGTTTCCCAGGAACTGGTTCTGAGGAAGTGGGTTCTGATCTCCTTCCATCTCGTACTCGTCCTCGAATTCGCTGCTCAATTGGCCGTCTCTACGCTCTTCCGTAGCCAGTCTAGCTCGCTGTTGTCTCCTAAGTTGCGGCTGGTGCGTTCAATCTCTGGGTCCAACGGCAGTAAACCTCCTGACTGGCTACGGGTCATGCACTACCTGCACACACTCAAGCAAGCAAACCCGTGAAGGAACAAGTGGGACAAAGCAAACAAAGCGAAAAGAAAAGCTAGAGTAACAGAAATCACTTTTCTTCAACAACCTAGCCGTCCCCGGCAACGGCGCCAAAAACTTGACTCGCTGTTACTGTCACTCTAGAAATTGGCCAAGTGTAACCACTTCCTAAAGCGTAGTATAGCGGGTTGGGTTTTAATGTCAACCGGGGTCCTAGATGTGATGACTACTCAGTGAATTCGTATTATCTAGCAATGAAACTTTAGTGAAGTTCTCAACTAACAAGCAAGCAAAGCAACTAAACGGTTGTATTCAGGTTAAGAGAGGTCACCCGGATATGGTTCCCCCTAGTCTGCAGTTAAGCCGGATTGTAATTACCAAGTTCAATTTCTATGATAGTTATACTGCGGAAGGTTCTCAAACAGTCTGAAGTCTCGACTAAAGGTCTTCAGACCCTCTCAATCTGAGTCTCTAGCTGGCGACTAACCTACACCGGAGTAAACAGATTGAGGCCCTATGAACAAAACCTCCACTACCGAATGGAATTCGGTACAGAATAGTGAACTGGCTCCTCGACTAAAGTCACCAATTCACTACCTTCGATTAAGGATACTCTATCAACCTAGGCAGATATTATCATTCTAGGTTAAAGCAGAAACAACAGGAATTTGATCAGGATTCAAGTCATTCAATCATTCAAACCTCAATCGAATATAATCAAATCATAGAATCAATACTTGGGTTCATACAATCAAACCTAACATACAGATCTAGGGTTTCCCACACCCAGATGAATGGGAGAACTACACCATGGAGAAAGAAGCAAAAGCAGAATCAGACGCGGAAATCATACTGTGAAGATGGATTTCTGCTCCTGGACGTTGAATCGGCACTTCTCCAAGCTCAAACCAAGCTCCAATGGTGTTGAAGATCGATCTAGGGCACTTGGAGACTCTGTTCGTCGCTTTCTCTCTCTAGGAACCGCTCTGTCTCTCAAAAACTCGAATCCCCCTCTGTTTGGCTCGGAATCCGCTTAAAAATCAGAATTTCCCGACTCGCACGGCCAGGGTGCACGGCCGTGCATATCACCATTCTGGCCGTGCACCTCAAAACGCGGCGTACCATTAAGTCGAACTTCAGCCATCTCGCACGGCCAGGATTGCACTTTGCACGGCCGTGCGGATTTCACTTGTGCCCGTACGTCCTCTCGCACAATCCCGCATGGCCAAACTGGTCACTTGCACGGCCGTGCGGGTTTTCTGCTCTGCCCGTGCGTGCTCTCGCACAATCCCGCACGGCCAAACTGGTCACTTGCACGGCCGTGCGGGTTGTGAGTGTGCCCGTGCGACTTCCTCAGAACCTCGCCATGCGTCCGATCCTCGTCCAATCGACCTCAAACTCGCTCCCAAGCCTCCATTCACGTACTAGGACCTGAAATATCATAAACAAGCACAACCTAGCGTGAAATCGGCCTAAAACACGAGAATCAATACCTCAAACGGAGTAAGAGCAGGGGTAAAAACATGTGTAACTAACGGTCTATCACAAGGTTGGAAAGAAAAGAGGCAGAATTTGCTTAAGTGTTGGAACAGTTTCGAGATGCCTACTTTGGAGGCATGGTTCTCGATCACAATTGGTTCACTGAAAATTGGACTTCAAGGGCTTGTTTTAAAGATAAAGTTTCCATCTTTCTAAT
The DNA here is from genome assembly GCA_946122785.1 of Linum tenue. Classification (NCBI taxonomy): domain Eukaryota; kingdom Viridiplantae; phylum Streptophyta; class Magnoliopsida; order Malpighiales; family Linaceae; genus Linum; species Linum tenue. Next base: position 12,949,191 of record CAMGYJ010000002.1, on the reverse strand, counting down.
GGTTTGCGTGTTGGATCCAGAAGAAGTCATTAAGGTTGTTTTCCAATGCCTCAAAGTGGCTACCTCAAAACTGGAAAACTGCCAGGAAATTGTTAAGTATAAATCTGTGATCGTGAATACTACTTTGGAGCTCAATTCAAGAAGCATGGATCTAATTCGAGACCATAGGCTTCCACAACATGAAACTAGGAATGTTTATCTACCAAGGGAAGGAATTGGATGAAAGATTGGAGTTCTGGAAGGCCTCGAACGAAAGGCGCGAAGTTAGTATGAAAGCTGCTTTTGGACTGTTTGCTGGAAACTTACTTGCGCTTTAACAAAGAGAGTTTAAATCTGAATTTTGTGTCCTTTTTAGTGTATATTTTGCTTTAATTGTTTCCTAGTTCTATTAGGTTTGTAATAGGTTTTTATTGTCTTTAAATAGCTTTCAATTTACGTTGTAATAGTCAGAAGATTATTGTTGAATAATAATTTGCTCCTACATTAGTGTTTTGAGTTCTTGAGTGTGTCTCGAGAATTCACCTATTGTCTTTAGCTTCGAGTGGATTCCGTAGCTAATTTCAAGACCCTTGTTCAAGCTATTCCGTGGAGGATTCCAGAATCGTTTAGCAAGTTCTCTTATCAATCGATCAATCACATCGATTGTGGCGAGAATTCTACCTATCCATCATTTATCGTTCGAGAGTTTGGTTTGCTGCGTTACTTTGATCAAAAGCACCCCCCTGGTGCTTTATCAGGGCTAGTGGTGAGTTTTATGGCCGGGGTGTGAGTTCGATGACGCCAGCTTTGAGAACACAGGATTTTGAGAACAACGTCGTTGTACTTGAACTAACGTTATTTAGAAAAAGCAATGTTGTTGAACTACGTGCCATAGGTGCGAGCCCAATACAACCAGGCAGGTCTAGGTTGTTTCTTCAAAACAAGGTTGGTGTTACAAGTTAGTGAAATTGCAAGCCCAGCTAATTCAACTTGGTGGGGATTTCGTCAGGGTCGTGATGATACAAAGCGCTATTGTTTAGCTAAAAACAACGTTGGTTATGTTGGGGGAGTGTAAGAAGCGACGTTGTTTAGTCTAAAACAAAGTCGAGAGATTTGGGTCCAACTTAGGCTGAAAGACGATATTGATTATCGTATTAGCAACATCGCGAGAAGCTGTAGTATAATGAAACGGCTTCGCGTAGAGAAATATAACCATGTTGGTCGCATAAACAAACATGGTCGGGCTGGCAAAGGCGTTGAGAGCTCAGCCTATGAGCTTGATGTTGCCGCATGGAAGGAGTAGGGATGGTTTGTGGTTGCACCATCGTGGTCAAGTTTTTGGCCACAAAGAGGAAGAGTCGAGCTCCAAGAAATGGGATGGGATGCTAACTATTGTATAGGTTAGCAGGGTACTAACCCCACCCATCTCCGTCCCTTTACATTTCCATCAATCCAAGGGTTAATTTGCTAGAGGGGTATTTTTGGTAGGTTTACACGTGATTCCAGCCTTAGGTTTACGATTTAGGGGAGAAATCAATTAGTAGCCATTTCGGCCGTCCTTTTCAACCTAATTCCTTTTCTTCTTTCCTTTTCCTCTTTATTTGCATATGTCCATCATCGTCTGAGCATTCGATCAATTCATTCGACGCCTTCCCGTTGCCAACATCTCCACCATCGCTATCTTAGCGCTCTTAGTCATTTGTATCGACCTCGATTTCGAGGCTTTCCACTCCGCCGCCCTCACCTGAGTCATCATCGTCTTCATTGGCCTCGCTGCGCTGCTCTTGCCTGAGTCGTCGTCATCTGTATCGGCCTCACTTGCGCCGACTTCGAATCCGTCACCCTCGCCTAATTCGTCGTCCTTTGCATCGGCTTCGCCTGCACTACAAACTACTATTATTCAATTTGGAGGCATTCGGGTAGATTGAAGTTATTTGATGGAGGTCGGTGGGTTTAGGATTCCAAATCCGGTCTCTTTCTTGTATATTGTTTCTTCAAATCTACGGTAGTAGTGTTTCTTTAGATTTAGTAGTGTTCTCCTTGTTAGTAATGTGTTTAGTATGATTTGGTAGTGATTCTGACGATTAGTAGTGTTTCTATAGTAGTGATTCTCACAACTAGTAATGTTTTATCAAACTAGTAATGTATTTCTTATCTTTAGTAGTGATTTGTGAGGAATTTTACAATGCTATATAGTATTCGTGCTATAGGTTTTTGTCTTTATGGTACATCTTAAAATTGTACCTTTAACGTTATGGTACAACTTCAGATTGTAACTATACTTTTTGTACAAATTCTTTTATGGTACAACTTGAACTTGTACCTTTGTGTTGATGGTACAACTTCAAGTTGTAAAGTTGTACCATAACATAATGATACAAATTCCTTTATGGTACAACCTAAACTTATACATTTAATGTTATAGTACAACTTCAAGTTGTACATTAAAACACCAATACTATATAGCATAGTAGTAGTGCTCGTGATTTGGTCTGTTACTCTTCTACTGTTTTATCAAACTAGTAGTGTATTTCTTCTCTTTAGTAGTAGTGTTTTGTTGTGAGTTTGAAGGCAATGGTGTGATACTGTATTCTTTTTTCTAGGATGCGTGATTAACCTTGTAGTAGTGATTATGCTCTTATATTGGAGTGATTCTTTGGTTCTCGTATTAGTGATTCACTGTTTTTTGTGTTTTGAGATTAGTAGTGATTTTGTTATGTTGTGATAGTCTTTGTGGATCATTTTTGCGCGCCTCTCCTAATGGTCTATATAACATTTTCGGTTGAGTATGTTATAGTCTAGTAGTGATTCTCAGTGAACACTACCAATACCACTACTACAACGACAACCATTTTGAAAATATTACCAATAGACACTACTACATTGCCAAAAAAATACTACCAGTACAACTACTTCAACTGGTACCATTTCAAAAATACTACTAAAACTATTACTATCATTTCGGGGAAAAACTACATGTACCCACTACTACATTGACCAAAGTACTACCATTACATAGTTGCCAAAAACAATGTCGGTAGTCCAGTACTACTACTACAATTGGTACCATTTTAGAAATACTACCAGTATCATTACTACCATTTCGAAAACACTACGAGTACCAACGACTACAACGACATATTACCATTTCAAAAACACTACCATTACCAATTACTGACAATCATTTTGAAAATACTACAAGTACGACTACTACACTGCCCAAGGTACTACAACTACTTAGTTGCAAAGAAAAAAACACTACTGCAAGTCTTATTCAGTCGATAAACACTATTAGATTTTTGTTTGAGAACTACTATTTGAATAAACAAAGTTTTTCTTGCAAAACTGCTGCATCTAATTTAGAATAAACCACTAATAATGGCTTCAAAGCCTAACCGTCCACCATCTCCTGTAGATGGAAAGTTGAAAATGGGGAATAGTAACTGCAAGCCCAAAAACTCCTCCTTAAAACCCGCCGCCACATTAATAAAATAATATCAGTTTTAAATCGGGAGAGGATAGGGTGCTAACCCTATAAATGGTTAGTACCGTGATAACTAGCTTTTAAATTTAATTGCTACGAATATAAAAAGGGCAGAAAAGGAAGACATGGCAAAAAATTTGAAAAGCCAATTTAATGCTGAATTTAGTGGGGAGTGGGCCGGATTTGTTGGGATTTCTGGTGGAGACCGTTGCCATCCAACTTGGAGAGATTTTTCCCCAGGAAACACTAATTCAATCAATTCATTCTAGTTGTGCAGCCTTAGTTTGATTGTAGCAATTCCAATTGCAATAGTAGTGTTTTCTAACTAAATTCATTTAAACAGAAAGTTATGAGAAGTAGTTATAGGAAAGAGTTTGTGGTAGTGTTTTCCAACCAAACACTACTGACTATGGTGACAATATTGCATAAAACTATAGTCACAACTAGTGAAACCACTACCTCAATAAGTTCGAAAATCACTACGTACTAGGTAATGAATCACTCATTAACACGCAAAAAAATTAGGAACCACCTTTTGTACTCAAATGCCAAGTGAACCACTACTGTCACAACAAAAACACTACAAGTCTCTAGCAGCATTAGCAAACCACAACCGGACTCAACCACTACTACATGAATTAGAAAACCACTACTACTGCCAGTGAAAGCACTACTGTAACAACAGAATCACTACTTGCTTATAGTAGCATTGGCAAACCACAGGTGGACTTAAACCAATACTGCTGCTAGTGAAGCCACTACTGTAACATCAAAACCACTACTACTCAAGGCTAATTCTCTTCTTCTCATGTCCATCCTTGACAACACCAACCAAAAATATTGAAAGGTGCCAACTTTTACGTTCTCTTTATCCAAAATTTGCTCCATTCAGTCACTGATCAGCATTTGACCTCCTTGTCCTTGCATAGACTAACCCTTCAATTTCCACCTTAATACATCAAACATCAGTGTTAGCTATAGTCTATGAATTCCCCCTTACTATTTGTAGTCTATCAAGAAAGAACTCTACAATGAATTTAAAACACGGCTAAAACCCAAGACCATTACTAATATCTTAATATTGCTACGACATCAAACCAACATTACAGGGGGCAAGAGTATACTATGCAAAAATCTATGAAAACACTACTGCCTTCGTAAACATTCAGAAATCAATGGCCATCTTCCTATCCACAACTCACACAAAACACTACTGATCAGGATAAGAATCACTACCAAATCAAAGCCTGGACTCACTTCACGGTCAAGTGTAACCTAACACGAATCACTACCAACGAAATAATACTATCCACTGACGAAACCACTACGAACTGACCCTTTTGATTTCTTCACCTTCTCATCTGTAAACTGAACATCGTCGGAAAACAAAAATGCATCCCACACCGATCAGAACCCAAAACAGAGCTTGGATACAGAACCCTACACGCAACCTCCCTTAAAGGCAGATCTTGATAAAAAAACAAAAAAAACACAGCAAGGACGGGGACATGCAATGAAAAGATAGATCGGATGAGCAGAGGGCGGCGAAGAACTGGGAAGATCGGAGGGTGGCGTCGAGGTCGGAGAAACGGAGGGCGTCATCGAGTTCGTAGGAGCGGAGGAGGTCGGAGGAGGGGAGGGATGCGTCACCGAGGATAGTTCAGGCGAACAACGACGCGAACGACTGTCGGCAACTCTCCGGCTTCGCTGGGTCAAGATGTCCGACGGCTAGAGAGGAAAATGGGAAGAAAAAATCTCACCCCAAAACCGAAACTACAAACTGTTGGGATCCCACCACAAACTTGCACACGTATCCCGGCTGATATCACGCAATGATGTCAGCTAATTAAACTCACCTGACAAAAATACCCCTCACACTAAAAAACCCTTTTATCAGCCGAAGGAAGAAAAGGAAGTTGATCTATGGGTTAGGACGGTGCTAACAGGGTATGGGGTTAGCCTCCCATCCCATCCCATCCCTTTTAAATCTTAATCCTATTCTATTAATAATTTACCCTTTCTTTATATTAGTTACCACGGTGCTAACCCCCTATGAAGTTAGCACCCTATCTATTCCCCGAGCTCCAATGATGTCGCAAACTTAATGAGCAGGAGATTTCGTGGAAAGAAGTGATGATAGAGTCAGAGTTCTACGACATTGATGATTTTGATCCAAGAAGGTCAACAAGGCCGTGAGGTTGCATGCTCCCAAATAATGTTTCAAGGTCGACGAGTAAGTGACTAAGTTGGTTTTTATCTAAACTAGTTTTCTAGAGCCAAACATGTTTGATCATGGAGAGAGAGTGCTAGGCACACAACATAACGGTTCAATCGTGAGTATGGTGGAGCCGTAGATCCTAGCAACGACATTGTTCTATAAAGGACAATGTTGTCCCAGTGGTTCGTGGTTTATCACCATAGGGCCAACCTTGTCGTTGGCCTATTAAGGTGTTGCCAATGTTGAAAACCTAAACATGGCGATGAGTTGATGTGGATGATAACCCTAACCATGTGGAACCCATGATAACGACAAAGAACGGAGGCTCGCATGCTCGCATTGTGAAAGTGAAAGTAACACCATTGTTTATTTGATGGACGAGGTTGTTTGGAGGATCGAACCGCGGTGGAGAGATAATTATTTGACAAAGTTGTTCTGTGTTGATTTTTTGTTCTTGTTTTCTTTGATAACAGAGAGCATTAAACATGCGTGTTTCGCCATCGAAATAAATTGGCACACCTAGTGGGACACGTGTGTTCGAATGGCTCCGCGATGGAGGAATCACGAGGGCGATCTTCCACAAACTTTAGTGGAGGAAGAGCAGATGGTCAACGTGGAGATTGACCAGATTGGCGGTTCAAACGACGGTTCGAGCAACGACGCCGGAGGGGAAGTGTCAGCCGTGGCGCAAACCGCCAACCAGAGTGAAATGGTACGATTGCTCCACCAAGACATGGATGATAACCAATAGGTAAAAATTCACTTAGCCTCTTTGGATGGACGTCTTGATGGCAGGGGTAGGGGGTGTTCCGGGACACCCCTAAAATTTGGGAAAACAATTATCCAACCGCCGTTGGTAATTTACGCATGGACAAAAAAAAATTGATGGTGAGGGACACCCCTTAAATTTGAAAAAATGATTATCTAATTCCTACTGTCATTTGTGTATAGGAATATATGTGGTAGCTAGGTTGGATAATTCAAATCTATAACCCTATTATTATTAATAAACTTAATTTCCGTTGAGCTACAACTCATTTGTTGTTCGATTTTGAACAATGTGTAATAGTAAAGTGGCATTCCCTATCTCTAATTATTTTAAAAACCTAACAATTAAACTAATTTCAAACTACCCTTAATTTGTATTGATTTTATGATTGTACAACAAGTGTTGAAAGAGTCTTTCAGCTTTGAGTTACATCAAGAACAAGTTTACAAATCGAATATGCGATAAGTTCGTGAATGATTGTTTAGTAAGTATATAGAGACAATTGTTTTTGACACTATAGACACCAAGTGTATTCTACAATTATTTTCGAATACGAAAACAGATCATGGACTTTTTTAACCTGTACGAGTAAGGTATTTTCATATTTACAATCTTATTTTTATTAATTATTTTTATTAAATTTATTTTTTAAAAGAGGAAACCCTTATGGAAAATTTCTGGGTCCGCCAATAGTTTCAGGACTTTGTCTCGCTTTGATACTCAATCGGTTACTGTTTGATTCTAGTGTTGAGAACTCTAGTTATTTGTCTCATGGAAATTCAGGGTTCCTTTTGGTTTTTTTTATGCTTCTCTTACAGACTATTTGGTACCAAATGAATCGAGAATTCATTTCATTGTAAAATAAATTACCGTGTAGAATTCATTGTCAAATGAAATCCTATGTGGTATGTTATATTCAAATCTTTAGAAATAAAATGATGCATCGTGTTGAATTCATTGTCAAATGAATTCCTGTGTTTGGTATGTCATATGTTTAAGTAATTTAGTTAATAAAAGAGGATAATCATGTCATTCTATTATTATTAGTAAATACTTGTGGAATTCATTTGAAAATTCGATCTCAATTCCTCGGAATTGCTATAACTAGTTTCAATTCCGTAGAATTCAAAATTTAGAATTGAAAATGAATTCTTTTTATTACCAAACAGAAAAATATTTCATTTCAAAATGAATTTCTCAAAATTTATGGAATTCATTTATACAAAACGGTATGTTAATATTCGTTGCTCACGCAAGATATAAAGACTTCTAGCTTTCATACACCCAGTGTAGGAATTGCTATAACTAGTTTCAATTCCGTAGAATTCAAAATTTAGAATTGAAAATGAATTCTTTTTATTACCGAACAGAAAAATATTTCATTTCAAAATGAATTTCTCAAAATTTATGGAATTCATTTATACAAAACGGTATGTTAATATTCGTTGCTCACGCAAGATATAAAGACTTCTAGCTTTCATACAGCCAGTGTATAACCACTTCTCACATTGCATTATTCGCCTTCAGAGGACTTCTCTCATCATATGATAACTGTTGTAGGCTTTGTTGATCAAAGGATCTTATACAGTTAAATCCATTCGATCAATGTGTTTGGAATTTCCTGCTTTATAATCTGTAGCTAATAGTTATATCCACTTCTTAAAGTTGCAAGCTTCTTTTGAACAATTTTGGCGGTTGGCATGGGAGTTGCTCAAAATGAGGTCCCATTATCCCATAACATGGATCTCACTCTGAGTTTCTGACAGAAGTGAATTTTTCTTTAAAATTATCAGGATGTGCTCTTCCCACTTGAGCTTTCAAGTTTGTTGACATGACTTGCTTAAGATGCTGACTTTCAATTGTCTGTGTGACTTTGCAGTGATGTCAAAGGAGGACTCGATCAGCATAATTTACTAATGCATGCATAATTATGGGCGATCTAACTACCTTGAAGGTATATTTCTTTGCACTCTCAAATGGACAGATAATTAAGGAAACAGAGTGATGGTGTCTGATGACCCTTTACAGTCAAAGCTCCGAACGTTTGCCGCTGTTTCTCGACCTCATAGTAAGTTCGTTATTATAAATGAATTGAGTGTCAAAATGTGTTGTATATCTGTCCTAGCTAGCAGCGGCGGATCCAGGATATAGAAGTGCACTGGGCCGGACTCGAACATAAAATTAGATACCGTAAACAAAAAAAATTATAGTTTGCATTACAATGTTAATTGTACACGATGGTCTTTTAATTTAGCAAATTCGTCAATAATTGAGTCTTCATCCATACCAATAACATACTCTCTCTCAAAGAACATAGTTAAGCAATCAGCAAGAAATTCATCGCCCATCTTGTTGCGCAAATCAGTCTTCACATGTTTCATTGCTGAAAAGGATCTCTCTGTAGTAGCCGTTGAAACAGGCAATGTCAACACTAGACGAATCAACCGACAAATCAATCTGTACCGTGCCTCCATCCATGTTTCCACCAGCTTCTCTAGTAATTTTGCAAGGGAAGAAACATCATATTCCTGACTATGAACCACATGATCGGCATAATATCCTAGCTCATTCTTCAAACAATTCATCTCATTGCCTTCAAAGTTTCGAGGATAAAACTCTTCAGCAAGTCTGTAAATATTTTCTTCATCAAAAGACCGGAAAGAACTTTTAGGGTCTAGTGCACCACTCAACTGAAGCAATCTGACTGATGACTCATTGAATCTTGAATTCAATATTCCCAACTGAAAATCTATGCATTGATTAAAGTATTCAAAATGGTAGCGGTGCTCAAGAGTTGTTTGCTTCTCACCACGTCCAAGTGTAGCATTCAGATTAGGTACCTTTATGGCATGTTTTGAGCAAAAAGATTTTACCTCTTGGAGTAGCTTGTCCCATCCTTCATCCCGTAGCTTTTGAAGTTTAACTTTTGCCATGGAAACAAATCCAACTGCAGCTACAATGTCAACAGATTCTTGTTGAAATGCTTGACAAAGAAAATCCGTGATATCCATAATCCCTTTCATCAAGTGAAGATTGAACACAAACTCAAAAGTCTTGATCTTTTTTGAAGCACCTCTAGCTTGAGCTCGTTGTTCTCCTTCTTTAGAACGACAAAGATCCTCTAGCACTACACATGTTGCATTGAACATGTTTATAATGCTCAATATGGAATGATAATGAGATCCCCAACGAGTTGGTCCCGAACGCTTTAAGGATGTCATTTGATTAGCTCCTTGTCCAGATTGAATTTCTCCAGCATCCAACATACCATCAAGATCTTTTTTGTGAATTGCTTGCAACTCCCTGGTCCGTTTAGGAGAAGCCTTCACAACGTTTATGATACAATCCAATATGGAAAAGAAATCCCATATAGGATCACATACCTTTGCAGAAGTAATCAATGCCAACTGTAATTTGTGAGCAAAACAGTGGACAAAATAGGCATATGGGAAATCTCTAAGAAATAATGCCTTGACTCCATTAAACTGTCCTGACATATTACTAGCACCATCATATCCTTGACCTCTCAATTTTTCAATTTGAAGGTCATACTGAGAGAGAACGTCACAAATATCTTGTTTTAGTGTTTCTGCAGAAGTATCAGCTACACTCTTGAGAGCAAAAAAGCTGTTCAGTTACTATACCAGAAGAACTGACATACCTCAAAATAATAGACATCTGTTCCCTTCCTGCTTCATCAACTGCTTCATCAACAAGAATAGAGAAACAAGAATCTCCAATCTCCTCGCGTATCTTACAACGCACTCTATCTGATATGATTCCCAATATCTCCTTCTGAATGCTTGGTGAAGTGTATTTCGCATTTCCTGGTGCGTTACGAAGAACTACACTATTGATTTGATCATTCAACTTCGCTGCAAAACCAATCCAAGCTAGAACATTCCCTGGATTCAAAGAATCATCAGATTCATCATGCCCTCTAAAAGAACTTCCTTGTAAAGCCAACTGTTTGACAACCATAATTGTTGTTTTCAACCGCAATCGATGCTTTAGAACTTCTTCTCCACCATTTCTGTGCATCACTTTATCAATATGACCGGAGGGTTTCATCAAGGCATCAGCCGCTGTAACACATTTATTATGGCTTGAAGAAGCTGATGAACCAACATGAACAAGGAACACACATTTCTTACCATTAACCCTTTTCCAATTATCAAATCCCTTTTGCACTAGTGCAGAAGTTTGATTCCCATTCATCTTGTCTCTAAACAAAAAAACATGGGAAACAATATGCTTTATGTGTTGTAGGAGAATACTCCAACCAATCAAATTGTGAATACCATGCTTCTTGAAAGTGACGAATTTTATCTGGATATTCTCGCGGCTTATAGTATGCGAGTTTAGGTTGATAAGCCTTGTGTATTAGGTATTTTCTCCTAACCTCATCTCTCAACTCAAGAGCCCAATCACATATTTGTTTCCTCTTTCCTGAATCTCTTTCAATTTCAACTCCACTATCAGATGATGGAAGTAGATTACCGGATACAGGACAAGTAGATGATTCATTCTGAACTGGAGAGGAAGATGGTTGACCTTCATTAGGAGGGACTTCTTCGGTCTGACATGATTCAGATTCCTTACGTTGATAGTAAGAAAACAATGTTGTTTTCGCCTTTTTATTTGGTGGTTGAGAAGATGTCATGATTTATCTTGAAATCTGCATAATCAATTAAACATATACACAACACAGTCAAACACTAAATTCTAAGTAATAAAGTAAATTTGGATACAAATTCTACCGAGTATGATATATGAGAAATCCTAATATGAAATTCTATGTTAATGTCTTAATGAATAATTGCATTGTACAAACTTAGTTTCTAAGTAAATAAGACAAAGTAGTAAGTAACTAGGACCAATTAGGCAATTACCTTACAAGTTGTTGTTGTTGTTGTCGTCTAGTTGGAACACCTAAATTTACAGCAACAAACAACAGTTATATCTTATATCAGGCTAATGATCCAATCGAGTTCCCCAAATCTCTATCCAGAACCAACGTCCAGGATCAAACCGTCGCAGAGAAACCACAAACCAGGACGGCCTACTCTACTGTGAGTCTGTGTCTATGTGATAAGGGATTGGCGGGCGGAATTTCCTTGGCGCCGCCGCGGAGAAAAAAGGAAGGCCAGGGTTGGGGATCGCCGGCGCTGGATCAGGGTCTCGAGAAGGCGGAGGCGGAGAGCAGCAGGTCTGTCCGTCTGTTCGTTCTCCCCTTTGTTTATTTTTTGTCCCAGACTTGCTACCTGCTGGGAAAGGCTAAAGAGGGCGGGATTTCATTGGCAATTGGGATTTGGGGCTGGGCCTTGGGAGGGTTTATATTTTTATGTTGGGTCTTGGCGCTAGGCCCAAATAATCTGTAGTATAATTAGGATGGCTCTATCTTTGGGTTGGGGAGGCAGGGAGGGCTGGGCCCGGGACCAGTCTGGGCCCCCGTATCCGCTAATGCTAGCTAGTCATATCTCTCTTCAACCATATACAAAAGTTGTCTTTTTTATATTGTGAAATACTATGATACTGAAAGCATCTCCATTTTCAAGTAGTTAGAATAAACTCATTTTGCTTACAAATGTTTCTCATAGTTGGTTCCTCACACTAAGGCAACTGTTTTCAATGAGTCTTGCTCCTGATCTGTGTTTTTCTTTCACGATATCAATATGCAGCTTCCATCCACTATTCCTAGGCTACAACGTAACTATTACTCATCTCCAAGCCTCTTCTTCGCACAAGTCATATGAGGAATGGCATGCATGCATCACATTCTCTGGGCATCACAAATTTTTAATAATATAGTAAACTAAAATGCCTAATTAAGATCATTCATGTCCGACACACCGATTCTAGAGTCTTACTATTCATGAAAATGATTTCTCGGATTACATTGCAAAAACTTGATGCCCATTGGACAATGCATGATACTACTAATGAACAAGTTAATTTTTACTTCAAATGAGTGTTTTGTGCGGCAGATCAATCTTTCTTTTAGATGTTGCAATGAAAACCAGCTTTACAAATTTGTTATGAATACATGAGTAGATCCTTCATTATTTGTTAAAACGTGAACTAATGACCAATGATATATTTGCAGGCCAATGAATAAATATTATATATATTGTTAAAATCATGAATAAATATAACTTCTTACAATATATAGTTAGTATTTTAGAATTATATAATCATAGATAACCACAGCAAATTATTGAGGTTTTTCAACATATGTCTATGATCGATTAAATGATTTATTCGACATTCAAAATTTCTTGATTAAGAGTCGGGTATAGTCACTTTAAACATATATTGCCTACGTTGAAAACATATATTTCGTGACTTCTAGTGCCAATTTAAGGGCAATGATTGGCTACCGTGGTTTCTCCCATACGTAGTTTAGTTGGTGGTTAACGTATGCACAATTTTTTTATTTGTTGAAACTTTTATTCTATAAAATGATGTAAAAAAGAAGGAAATAGTACAATTCTATCAGTACGGAATGTTATTAGCACCATAGGCAAGAAAACCAAATAATAATAATAAAAAAATCGACGAATTTAATCGGAAAAAGGGGGGAAATCCGTTGTAAATCTCGCAAAATGTAACTGAGCAAAAACCCTAATTAAGAAAATTAAAAAAAAAACAAACAAACAAACAAAAAGGCTGCCAGGAAAATGAGCATCAGAAGTCACGAAAGTGATCATTAATGGCGTCCAAGTTCCTGAAACTGGGCGTCCCGAAAAACAAAGGATCCGTGTAGTTAAAGAACGGCGCCGGATTGGGGGTCCCACAATAGAGATGACGATCGCCGGCCGAGCCTGACGGGGGAAACACCGGCACGTTCGTCGTCAGCTGGTGGTAGGGGTTCGGCGGCGGAGATTCGAAAATCGAAGAAGGCACAAAGGTATTCGACGAAGAATTCGCCTGCTGTCCGTCGCCGCAGTTCTCCTCCGTAATCACCGACGAAGATTCGTTATCCTCGTTCTCGCCCCCGCCGCCGATCTTATTGTTGCTATTATTAATAATATTGTGATTCTCCCCCTCCGCATCGTTGCGACGCCCGGCGCCTGACTTGTGGTTGTGGAGGCGGCGGTGGTGGCGACGAGAGGACGAGGGAGAAGGGTCGGCGGCAGGGTCTTGGTCGGAGCGGGAGAGGCCGGTGAGCTTCTGGACCAAGGCCATGAAATCCCTGGGGTGGGTGTGGATGACTTTGGGGGAATGGGTGTATATTATGACCGGGTGGCGCTGCGGCGGCGGTTTGGCGGAGCCCGCGACGGCGAGGGAGGAGGCGGAGGATGACGATGAGGAGTAGGGCGGGGAGGCGGATGAATTGTATGGCGGTGGCGGTGGCGGTGGCGGTGAGGAGGATTTATTCTTGATGATGGCGCGGGAGTCCTTGTTGACTTTCAACGGCGGAGGGCAATTAACGGCGCTCGATCTCCTCGTCGCTTCCTGATTGTAATTATGGTGATGAGCGTCGTGCTGGAAACTGTGGCTTGTGGTTGGTCTCATTCTCCTGATGATCACCCTTTGATGATGATGATGATGATGATGATTAACTCTTTGTGTTTGTATAAGGAATGTGATTACTTGGGATTAAGCATTTTGATTTGGAGAAAGATGGGGATGGAAATGGGATTAGTGTTTCTCTCTGTTGGGGGCAAATTCTAGAGAGAGAGAGAGAGAGTGGGTGTGTGGGTTGGGGTTGTTGTCTATAAGGAGAGAGAGAGAGAGAGAGAGAGAGAGAGAGGTTTATGGAGAGCTGAATTTGTGGGATGGATGAGTGGTGTGCAGGGAAGGGATTAGGGATTAGCAAATTAAATGGGGCAGTTATGATACAACAACAAACTTTTAGTTTATTTTAGCCCTAATTACAGGGGTTCATATTTTGGTGTCATGGTTTTACGAGACGATGTTGTGCCACGTGGAGTGCGGCTAGCTGGATTGTTGAAACTTATAAGTTTATTACTCAATTTGATCTTTAGCTATATGTAAATGGAAAATAGTTTTACGTGTTTGTAACAAGAAATGGAACGTCGCCTAAATTTGATATTACCCTACGTGGGAACGATGTGATGGGGGTGAGTAAAAACTCTTTTGTTCTTATCAATAGGGATGGGAATCAGAAGACAGAAATCGGAAGGTAATATCATATGAAATCATCTAATATTCAGATTACGGTTGTAGACATTGGTAAAATATAGGGCACGATCTAATGGTTCTAAATTAAAAAAATGGTAAATACCCAACGAGTTCAATTCATTGATCAACACATATGCTAAAAAAATCTCATATTAATTGGGCTTAAATCAACACTAATATACAAGGGTCATTTCCCTTGTCTCCGTCCTAACAAAACCGTACATATAACATTCGGGATCGACTTTCATTCACCATTTTTGACATAAATATACAATCCGATCAATTGGGTCATTTCGATGTGGTTTAACCGGATTGGATGGATATACCCCCATCCCTACTTATCGGCCAGGCGTGCACAAATTTAATTTGTTTGCATGGATTGTGCATTTTCTCTTTTCATATACGTGCTCGATCGTGCTGCATTTCTTATTTAAGGTTGAACCTCAAATGAATTATATATGGTGGCGAGGTTTGCTGATTTCTTTTGTAGCGTGAAAGGAGACTGGAGGCAAGAAAGACGAGGACTATGGAAGGAGGACTAGCTAGTAGTACGTACTGACTACTGAGGCAGTCCAGGATCGGAGGAAGCAACTTAATTCGTCGCCGGCTGCCGCGGGGTTAATTAATTACGGTAGCAGGAATTTTGTTTTCACGCTCATTTTGAAATGAGCTTAGGTTAGCATCCGATAGTGTATTTGAGTAACCGTGACTCACAAGTCACAAGTACAAATGTACGTGTGCACGTCACGTCACGTCAAGCTCATTAATACTTTGTTAAAATGACCATTATTTGGATTCATGTTTTACATTTGTTCGAAACATGTGATAAAGTTGACACTTAAAATAGTATAAATATTTGGCCTGTATATATATGTATTACACGAAACCGTACAAGCCAAATTTGGCCCTGCTGTACCTTTTATACCATACAAGTCAAATTTGGCTCTGTAGCTTAAAAATGGGCCAAACATAGTCGAGCTATATCTAGTATATAGCCAGAGATGAGTAGCAGATTCTCGGAATAACTAATTTCTATATGATCCTCACTAAGTATTGGATGACAATCCGTAACTTTATTTTTTCCAATTTAATTTAACTAGTTATAACTCTTTTGTTTAAAGCGAAATTTTTTTTTTTAGAAAATCATATTAATCATACTTCTCGGAATGATACCCACTTTGATATATTTTGAGACAAAAAACTAGATGCAGTTATTACTAGTCCGTATCATGGTGGTATCAAGTGTAACAACAAGGTGGTATAAATTAGTTTTGTGCCCGCCCGATGGGCGGTATGCTTCATTTGTTTGTATATTCTTTTTTATTTTATGTAATTGTTTTTAAGTGCCATTGTCTTTTACTTCAAGCCAAATTATATAAGAGTATGACTTTTCCTTCAACTCAGTGCAACAACTTTACATATAAAGTTCAAAGTATCATATGTCATGGTTGAATAAAGATGACTTTCAATTTCCATTTGATGAATGTATAACTTACCAAACATATGAGTTGAATTTTCCGTTTCAGTAAACCATCCAATCGATGGTAATATTTCCCTACTTAAAAGTACATATAGCTTGAAGCTCATCATTCAAACTATTGTCAATCTTACTGCATGTATGACTAAACCGAATATACCATTAAAAATCTTAATACACTCTCAATAATGCTTTGCAACTTCGTTTTTTATGCTAATAAACTTTTAAGGAATTGATGGGGTGTAGAGCGATTATTTCCTTTCTTTACAACCAAGTGAGGCTTTTAGAGTGACAATTAATTCTTTGCTCGGGATGTACTTTTTATTTTTACATAATAGCAATACAACTTTGATACACTTGAAGGAGGTTCAAGAGTAAGAGATTGACATGTTTGGTAATAAGCACCAATAAATAAACATGACTTAAATAAACAAAAGGTCGGAAAGAAGCACCTCATAATATATAATCAAGGTATAGTAGCAGTTCTACACCCCATCTATACAACTATAATTCAGCATTACCATTAACCTTTTATGAATGATATCATAACAAAATTTTAGTTATGAATACACTCTATTAAACAGTAACTAACAACCTAAAAGAAAGGCACTAATAACAACTGTAATGTTCCTCCTCATAGTTGAGTTTCATCATGGACATTCTAGCAAACACATCACATAAATTAGCTATTTTAAAAAAGTAGGTGATGCATTTTAATTGGAAAATGAAGTCTTATTATTGAGAATTTATTGGGGATCATAAATTGTGTTAATCCAACTGAGGTAGCTATGTTGAATGAATTTGGGAATGATTGCGGCTTGAAAGAAGTAGAAGTACGAATATCTATGAATAATGGGTTGCTAAAACCATATAGAGTTATGATCCTGTCATCCTTACCCTTTTATTCTCCATAAAGGGTGCGGCGAGAGAGGATATGAAATAAATAGAAGGATCTTAGGATTTGCATCTTTATATATTATTAGCTTTTACTCGTTCCTTGACCGAATGAGTTTTGTTTTATCTTTTACATTAGTTAATTTAAAATTATATTTAAAATATTTACCTGACCCGTTGGTCGGTTGAATTTTATTTTATGTTGCTCAATTTTTTCATGTTTTAAAATAATTTGAGGTTTTCTAAAATAGCTAAATCATTATTTTAAATTAATCTTTATGGTATTTGTTGATTATAACATTGGCGATAATTAGTTAATATGTATGTTTTTATCAAGTCATCCTAGTTTACTGTTTTGTATATTTTCCCCTATATCTTAGAAGAAATTTGTGGACTTTTTATTATAGGATATAAATTTGGTGTTGGAAGGAAATATATGTCATCTAGAATTGGTAAAAATTGAAGGTATATAAAAACAATCAAGAGAATAAAAAAAGTTTATGTCAAAATCTCAAATATGGAAGAATACGAAAAAATAATGCTTATTGTATAAATTATTATGATTTAGTGTATAGGCTTGTTTGAATAATAAGTGGGGGTTGTTAAGTGTTAGATACTAATGCACGTACCAAAGTTAAGAGAATCCAAACATTATAAAAGCTTAAATTCTACAATACCAATATACTCTTTGACATTCCATGTTAATAGCATAAATTGTAACTCTTTTATCCATCTTTCTCAAATCTATCCCTCTATTATTTTTCAAATCAAACATGTCCTTGTAATATATAGTATATAAGCATTATCAAATTAAATTTAGCCCCTTTTATGGTTTATCTTCTCCATCTGCAACTCCCGATAATTAATAGCTACAGTCACATTCTCCATTTGTTTCGCTTTCTTTTCCTTCAACCCAACAATAATTAAACGCAAAAACTTTTGTCACGAGAGAAACTTGAAGACCAACTTTTGAATTTAAACCACTTTCTGAAAATCCACAATTATTGATCGATTTGACTCAATCATAAAAATTGTAACACCAAATTTTTTAGAATGTATGGATTTTAAAGATCAAAGGTTGTCAGCCCAATTTAGTTCGTTGGCCCAGCCGATTAAGTGGGTTTAGGGTTAACGGTTCATTCATTTTAGTCAGCTTTTGCCCGGATATATGAAGAAGTCATTATATTGTTTGTATATTTATAAATTATATAAAATCTCATCTATATATGGATAATATTCTTTCTCGCTCGAACTATCTACATTTGTTTCTCTATCTGCTACTCTCCGCTATCCTCCTTCGAGCTCCTAAAAAGCACTGCAACAACATGTATTAATCACGCGACGAAGGTCGCACTCTTATGACGCCGGTGTGTGTTAGATGTTAAACTAATGAGGAATGGCCAAGTGAGAATTGAGCGTGGGGGTGCTTGGGAGGGAAGGCAATATGTGATGGAAGGCGAATTCTGATAGTAGTCTCTTTGTCTACAGAATTGACTCGACGGATTTCGTTTACCAATTAGCAGAGCAGGAGCTAGAACGGGAGCATAAAAGCGTATATTCTTTGAGAATTATAATTTGAATGCGCCAAAAGAGCATGAATATTATATTATTTTAATTAATATATCATTTAACTTACTAACATTTTTAGTCAAAATATTACAACAATGCAGCGGAAAAATAAAATAATCTTTTTAGTACGATAATAATTTTAAATAATCTGATTAAGCCCGAAAAGGGAACAAACTTCAAAAGTTGAATAGAAACCCACCAAAGTTTACGATACTGTTTTTTGTTTTTTATTGAAGTTTTTAGTTTATTTTTGGGCTAATACCACTACAACACCCGAACTATGACAAAAATGTCACTTGTGTCCTATTGTATCAAATATTCCATTCATGTCCTCAACTATGATACTTTGTGTCATTTGTATCCTGACAATTTCGTTGACCGTTCAAGTTAACGGTTGACCAAACGGTGGTCAACATGAAGTTGACTTTTTTTGACGTGGCAAAGATGTGGCAGCCACATAGATGCCACGTCATTGACACCTCATATTTTATATTCAAAATTAAATAAAAATAATATTAAAAACTCAAAAAATTTAAACTCAACATTAATGACATATTTGACTTTGCACTTTCCCTTTCTTCTTCTTCCTCTGTCAATCGGAATCACCATCGGAGAAGCATAGATATGGTCTCTGTTTGGTCCGAGGTGGTGGGCGCATCTGTAAATCCACGTAGAGGTAGGAGATTCGAAGATCGACGTGGAGGTGAAGAAGTAGAGACGATTCAGCAACAATTGGTGGCGGTCGGAGAAGAGAGATAGTTTTCGCGGCTGAGAAAGTGATAAAATTGGATCTGTATTTCAAACCTAAGAAAAGCTTCCACATATTGTCTGCAGCTTCCACCGCGTTGACTCCTCCTCCGGCGTGGTCAAAGAACTTCGCCCAAGCCGATTGCTTACTCTTGACCGAACTGGGCTCGTGTTGTTGTTTTTGCTCAATTCGGCTGAATTCGATTCGACGGGCTTAGGTTGCTGGTGGGGCTTGTGGTTGTAATGCCGCAATTCCCCATGATTCCTTTACTCTCATGATGATCTTTCCTCCGCCTAGGGTGAGGGTTCGAATACCGCTTCTTTTCTGACCTAGCTTCTTGAAGGAATCCGAGATGGAAGTTTGCGGCGGCGGATGAGCGTTAGCGGAGTGGGTAAGATCGATGGAGGTGAAGAGTCCGATTATTCAATCGGGGGTTTTCGATTGGGATTCAATGGATGATTCTGGCGATAGGATTAACGTAGGCGGTTTGTAGGGGAGTTAGACAGATCTAGCCGGGGAAGGAGAGCAGCCTCTCCTCTTGGCGGCCACTGAATCCGTCGACGAACGATTGATGGGAGAACGAGACGGGAAAGCATCGAAGAATGGAAAGTGAAGTAACTTTTCTTTTTTCTTTTTTTATTTTATCTTGAATAAAAATTGGAATTCAAAATTCCATGTCATATGCCACATCGACGCTGACTGGATTTTCCGTTAAAAACTAACGGTCAACACTGGTCAACGTTAACAGAATAATAGTTTAGGATATAAATGGAATATTGAAAAGAATAGGATACAAGTGGCATTTTGTTCATAGTTCGGGTGTTGTAGTGGTATTAGCCCTTTATTTTTTCAAAAGGAAAAGAGAAATGAATGCATCGTTTATCCACCCGCATGCACTCAATTCGTTTATCCACCCCCATGCATCGTTTCTTTCCCTTCGAGCTGTTGATTTGGCTATAACTTGTTTCATTTTACTTTGTTTATAGAAAGAAAAATCTCTCAAATAAGTGATATATGAAATAAAATTTGCTAACTTTGATTTTCAATGCTCTGATTTTTAAGTTTGAGCTACAATTTCTGAGTTTTGGAAGTTTGTAGTTTCTGAGAAATAATTATGGAGCAAAAATATCATTTCTACTTTCACTCTCGTTTTAGAAAATTTGAAATGGGACAACAATTTTCTCATTTTAGTATTATATATTGTGTAGAGTATACATAAAGACATGTCATTTCCCTACAAATTCATTAGCACATTTAAAAAAGGTGAAATGAACCAAATTATTAAACTCCTAATGGTTGTTGGATCCAATCATGTCAGAATCGGAAGAATTTTAAAATTTGACGGTTAGGCGAACTAAAATATTCAAAGAATCAGTTCCATATAGTTTACACGAAGATATGAATACGATTGTGTCATAGTAGATCTAATTTAAGAATTATACATCACTTTTACATATTTAATACTGCAATTCGATATGGAATATTCAAACCAGTGATATTTGGGCCGCAATTTTAAAGTTATCCGCTATTTATAAGATATATATGAACTTAATTAAGTATTAAACAATAAGAAAATGAGGAATTTGGCCTCTGTTATTCACACAAAGTTTTAACTCAAATGCATGTTTCTCTAATAATTTTTGCTTCTTATTTGTATGAGATGAGGTCGACCGGCTCTATGACTATGCACCTGGAGAAAAATGAAATTTACTATTGTGGGATTATGATGGCTTTTGAGATTGTTCGGTCTTGTATTGTAGGCTCTCGAATCTAAAGCAAGAAGAAGAGACGATGGGATAGTCGAACCTGGTCTATGATGCTTCATGTTGTGGGGTTCTGTGATAAGTAAAAGGATGATATGACAGCATAGCTACATATATGAATTGTTGAAAACAACATGATTTTGAAGTGGCCTGATGCTCGAATCAGTTGGTTAACTCGGTCGAATTTCCCGTTGAGATAGATAAAATCGACTTTGACCGAGCCCGAGTAGACAACCAACTGGCCTTCGGCACCCGCTGAGATACTCAGGTTTAGGTAGAATTGGTTTGACCAGAAGAGTCATACTCGAATTGACAATCATGGCCATGACTCATGTTGTCTGTGTTTGAAGATACATTAGTTCAAATCTCAATACTTGTCTATTTTCTATACAAAATAAAGATAAATAATGGCGAAGACAAAAATGTCATTCATACTTTTGCTCTCGTCGTAGGAAATTTGAAATGGGACGACAATTTTATCATGACAGTAGTATATATTGTGTAGAGTGTATATGCAGACATGTCATTGCTCTACAATTCATTTAATACATAAAAAAAGAGGAAATAAACCAACTTATTAAACTCAACCTCGTTTAATGATTGTTGAATCCAATCATGTTTGTCATATTAGGAAGATGTTTAGAAGTTAACGGTCAGCATAGCTAAAACGTCCAAAGAACCCATCCCCATATTGTTTGCAGAAAGATATGAATATGATTGTCTCACGGTAGTTATACAAAGTAATACTAATGTAAGAGTTCAACATCGCTTCTACAAATTCAATATTGCAATTCGATATGTAATATTGAACCAATGATAAATAGAACTTTAGTGACCTTAGGCTAACCACAACACGAGGGGCAAAAATTGTTATTTAACTAAAAAAATTGATCAATGCTTGAACTTTCATATTTCGTTTGTTAATTATTTAATTTTAAATTAAATTGATTAAATTCTTCAATTTTAAGGTTATTATTGAATATATAATGAATACATTTTTCCGAATATTAATATTGGTATTTGGTAGACATTCGCCTTTTAGTTATTAAAACCATATTGAAATGAGTTAGTAACTTGTATATAGTTTTTTTTATTTATCCCAAATTTAATATAAAATTTTTGTGCGCTTTTAATAAAATAAAATGAGTTTTTGTTTGATAGAATTTTAGCTCTTTACGGTAAAGTATCAAGAGAACTCCGGCCCCCCCGAAAGCTAAATCCTAGCTCCGCCCCTGTGATTCATTATATTCTAATTTAACTCGTGAGGATATTCTAACTGTCAAAACTAATATTTGCTAACTAATAAATTAAATCAACTATATATATATATATATAATTGCTAGAAGAACCTGTTAACAACATTATTAATCTTACAATTAGTTCAAATACTTAACTAACTCGAACTAAACCATCTAATCAACTACTAAGTTATTGATTAACATCCTGATACATATGATAACAAGTGATCCATTAAATCAATTACTAAGTGATCCAATTGACACTACATAATCGATACTCATAACCTAGATAATTAATATGTAAAGGTTACAGCTCCTTTAGTGACGGATTCCTAGGCGTTACTAAAACACATTACTGCTCGTCTCTAAAAGGGCAGCCTCTGCTTCTAATTGGTCAGCCTTTCGCGACAGTAATAGAGCCGACGAAGAAAGCTTGAAAATCGCTAATTACCCAGAATTCTACAAACTCCTATATAGTAGTCCAAACGTCCATTTAAACGCGATGGATCTAGTTTCCTTACCTTGTATACATGCCTAGACCTAGATCTGAGTTGGAAGGATCTTTACTACTTGATTAATCGTCGTTCGATCACCACGTACCCAGTGGCGGATCTAGGACTGGGCCACCCCGGATCACGGCCCAGCCCTCCTTTGATCCAGAGCTAGTACAGTATGTATGAATTTTTCAATTTCAAGTGTTCGGCCCAGAGATATTAAAAAGTCGGTTCAATGTTATTTGATAATATGATTTTGTATAACTTAAAAATGGTCTAGATGAATATATCCAAACAAATATTCTAAATTTAGACTAAAAATTCAAGTCCCAATAACTTTCATTTGAAAAAAATAAAATAAACAATGAAACCTAAAAGCCTTACACGTAAAAGACTAAAAGTATAAAGTTTTATTGAAATAAAAAACCTCTAAACTATATCTCACACTTCTCTGTCAGAACTTAAAAAATTCCCCCAATACCCCAAAATATAAAATTAGAACGAGGAAATGAACGGACCCGAAACGAATTCCTCGGCTAGTTCGTCGAGCGCTGATTTCTTTCTAGTCTTTTGATAAAGAAAATATTTATAAACTTGTTGAGTAGTGCACGGGATCCTAAAAGTTCTTTCCGATCTTTTGATGAAGAAAATATTGACAAACTTGCTCAAGAGTTTATCCTCGAGATTTTGAAGGCTATTAGATGCATTCTTTGAAGAATGATCTACGATAGTATGTCGCTCATGTGGTTCATACTCATGAATGTGAAGTTTCTTCCTTTGTAAAATTACTGGAGAAGCTAGTGAAAACAGAGATGGATACACAATACTAATTGATTCGTCTGATGTTGACCTAGCTCGTTTCAACAGCTACTACGGAGATAAGATTTTATCCAATGAAACATGTGAAAACTTATTTATGTAGCAAAAAGAGCAATGAATTTCTCACTGATTTTTTAACTATATATTTTGTTTGAGATAGAGTATGGATGAAGACTACATGATTTGATGAATTTGCTAAATTGGAGACCGCCATGTATAATTGACATTATAATGAAAACTATATTCATCATTTATTTTTTGTTTACGGTATCGAATTTTCTATTCAAATGCGGCCCAGTACTCTATTATGTTCTAGATCTGCCACTGCACTTACCTATGTCGTCAAAGCTACGTCGACGAACAACCTTGGCTAGTTGACTATGTAACTTGGAACTTGAACTGAGCTGGGGATTCGTCGTTCTTACCTACGGATTAAGAGACCGTAGACGAGACTAAGGACCATGGCTGGTCGCATTGTCGTTCTCCAACATTGATGATAATGGCGACATTGACGACATCAAAATGCTAGATGGGTGTAACGAGCTAGGTTGATGATGATGATGATGGAGGCGAGAATCTGTGGCGGAGAAAATTAGTGTTGGAAATTTGGTGGAACCGGATTAACCAAGTCAAACTGGTTTTGGGTTGGACCAACCAATCGGTTTGGGATTAGACCGACCGAACCGATATTCTAATTCCGTGAAGGGACACATCCCTTTGGCCTAGTGGCGGTTGCATTATTTTATGGATAAGGATAACCTTTCATATGGATAGAGGCAACCTTTCATATGGATAAAGGCAACATTTCGTATGGATAAAGGCAACCTGTCATGAAACAATGCATGGATTCGGCCCTATAAATATGTGTGGGGTGGATGATGCCACATACCATCAAACATATTCTTCTTCTTTCTTCCAAAAATTTCTAAGTATGCTTTAGTGTTCTTGAGCCTGGAACCTAAAGTGGTGATAGTTTTATCCTCGGGAGAAATTTCCTGTAACCCTAGCTTGTTGAGGGTGGAAATATTCTTTTCGGAAAGTGAACGTTGTTCACGACTCTATCACAATCCTGGTCACCCGGTCTCGGGCTATCCTACGTATACCCTCGTCCCTAAAAGTCCCAACAATCAGTATTGAAGGGAAGTGGAGGAGATGAGAGCATGATGGTGTGCGGTTGTGATAGGGAAGGGAAAAGCTCGTCCTCTCTTATCTTACTGTGATGGGAATGGGTTCGCAGAGGGTAGTGGTTGTTGGTGATTAAAGGGGAATGGATAAGGTCAGTAACCTTATGGTAAGTAACCATGAGTAACTCGTCCACATCAGCATCACTCTCTCTCTCTCTCTCTCTCTCTCTCTCTCTCTCTCTCTCTCTCTCTCTCTCTCTCTCTCCCTCCCCTGGAAAGCCTTTATTTTTCTCCTCCTTAATCTTTGACGGACGATTTCTCACTTGTTTTAAGTCAAAAATTTTTTTTTTTGCACAGTTAGATCAGATTAATTGTTCTCTTCAAAATGATATCCACTTTGATATATTTTTCGAACAAAATATATTGAGCCATTTTTTACGATTCTATACCATATGGTATTGACTGGTATTGAAATAAGAGCATACCTATGGTTTGAAAAGCGAACCATGGTGGTATGAACAAACCAAGATTGTAGGATGGTTAACTACATGATAGTAGAAGTATATTAACTGTTATTTACGACTTTTAACATTGTGTACCACAAGATACCACCCCGTACTAGTGTGGTATTGTTTGGTCCTGTAATTTGTTCACCCAAAAATTTGTAGATCCAATAGATCATGATGAACTCGTTCCTTCTGTACAAACGTTTTCGAAAACGAATTAAAAACGAAGAAGATATCATATGGTATGCAATTGGTATCGAGAGGCAAGCAATTTTTTTCTAAAAAAAATTGAAAATTGATCTTATTTTGTAGAACACAATGAACTCATTCTATCTGTGCAAAAAAAAATTAAAATCCAAGTTAAAATATGAGTCGATTAAAAAAGTTAGAAAAAATAAAAATGATGTTTAATTCTCTATCGTTAGATTTAGATTTTCTAAATGAAGAGTCCAAATTTAATTATTGATGGGTGCATATGGGTTATACACCTTATCTTAAGCCTGATTAAAGGAGTAGCTGGTAGTATTGGTGGCAATAAAGAAACGGATGGTATTGGAGTGATGCATGACAATTTCGGTTGCTGTGTGCGTGACACAAATAGCTGGCTACATAAATGAGTGTGTGATTATTAATACAATAAGTTTGGGAGGGGCAATTAGGGAAACACAATGTTGATGCGGTCACGAATTGTTATTTTTGTTGTTGTTATTCGGATGGCCATATTTGGATCACCGGTTGGAATAGGTTTTATAACGTGGTGCGTCGAATTTTAATTTTTTCACGTTAAAAAAGGTTGTGATTAGGTGATCTTGTTTGCCACGTTAGCATATAACGGTCTTCCTTAACCGAGAAGAATGGCGATTAACGGAGAGGGACCAAACATGACATGTTTTATTAAACTTAGTGCCCACAAATAAAATTAAATATTTTTAGTTACCAAACATGAACTTTTGTAGTAATTCCAGTGACGTATCTTGCAATTTACCCATTAACCACCATTTGCTACCTTTTAGCATCATCTACCACCAGTTAACACCTTATAACATGGTAATACATGGTGGTATATATATTTGGTTATGGAAAAATATAAATTTGTAGATCACCACAAACTGTTCCTTCTGTACAAAAAATTTCAAAATTTGGTTAAAAACAAATGTGTTACAGAGTTGTACCATGTGGTACTTGATTGGTAATGAGTTGTACAAATTTTTTTCTCAAAATATATTGAAAATTAATATAATTGTGTAGATCACAATGAATCTATCTCATCCGTGCAGAATTCGAGATAAAACAAAGAAGATACAAGTCAAAATTTGGTTAAAAACAAATGTGTTCCAGAGCTGTAGCATGTGGTACTTGATTGGAAATGAGTTGTACTAAATTTTTTCTCAAAATATATTGAAAATCGATATAATTTTATAGATCACAATGAATCTATCTCATATATATACAAAATTCGAGATAAAACAAAGAAAATACAAGTGGATCGAAAAAAAAACCTTTAATCTCATCCCTTAAATCTTACTTCATTCATTACCAAAGATCCAAATTGAGTTACATAAGACGACGGAGGTCGGCAAAGAGTCCAAGACCGACTGATAGCTAGCTGGAACAACGCTGATGTGGAATAGAAGCCTTCCCTTGTACGTAGCAGACCGGTCAATAATAGAGAGCCGCACGTTGCTTGAACAAACAACTAATACTGCCGCTTTAGAAGATTCTTCGATGGCTATGGCCAGCTTTTTAAAAAATATCCAAACAAACAAAATGTCAAAAATATTTGTTTCCCGCTGGTGGCCTCGGATCGGAAATTTGGAGGGGACAAGAAAGTAGGGCTGAGAAACGGTGCGTTCTGGTCCAGACCAGACCATATATACGGTCTACGGTCCAGACCGAGAGGCTAAAGTATAGACCACAGACTATACGGTCTGATCCAGACAACGCCTGTGCGGTCTGGTTCGGTCTGGTCTGGTCCAGATAGACCACACTCAACGAAAAATGAATAATTTGTTTAGTCAACCACACAAAAAATTGAACCAATAACCAAGAAAAATAATTGTTATTTGCCTTAAACATTAATCCTAACATGCATGAATAATTTTGATACTCTAAATCTTAGTACATAACAAAGATACAAAGTAAAAGCATCCCACCTTGCACCATAATGTCATAAACATTAACATAATGTCATATGGAGACACGATTATCTCTACTCTGTGGTTAAATGTGGTTGTGAATGAAGGAGGGAAGAGATTCACAAAATTAAGGTTGAGACTTGGGTGTCGTTGTGGGAGTTTGGAGAGTGGTCGAATGGGCTGTTAACACGTATTGACAAGTCAGTTGGGTCTACGATCTGGTCCGGTAAACCGCGGTCTAGACCAGACCAAGAGATCAAATCATAAAATAATACAGACCATGGACCAGACCAGACCATACTTCACGGTCTACGGTCCGGACCAAACTGTGCGGTACGGTTTGGACCACGATTTTTCTAACGGTCTGGTCTATTTTCCCAGCCCTACAAGAAAGAGAGCGCAGAGGAAAACAGACAGTTTCAATATTTACACGTAGAAATATTACGACTTCGCCGGTAATGTCAATTTGTGACCTTGAATCTGATCAAAATGATATATGTAAATGTAATGAATAATGATTCATCTGAAACTTAAAAATAAATTAAGGGCTAATTCCACTATAAAACTCAAACTATCTAAAAAGTGTCATTTATGTGCTATGCTAAACTATTCAATATATCAAATCTGGCCTAAACTATTTTTCTGTTAGTGTTGACTGTTAGTGGTCGACTGTCAACGAGTTGACCGCTGATGTGTCAGCTGAGTTGGATTACTTTCAAATTCAATTAAATAAAAAATAAAATAATCATAATAAAATTATTCTTTTTACTTTACCAACTTAAAATTAAATATAGATTCGAGTGCACCAGATCTCGTTACTCGAGCTTCGCCGTGCACCGCCTCCGACTCTTCTCCTCCATCCTTGCCAAAGATATTCAGTTCATGTCCCTCATGCTCCTGATCAGCGGGGCGGCGAGGGTCGGTACTAAATCGATGATAGTCCCCAGGAGACGAGAATGGCGGCTTCACAAAAGAAGAGAAGGACAGCTAAGGCTTTGGCACAATGGAGGACGGGGACGAAACGATGGTCGAGGTGGTGCTCTGTTGTTGGACCGATGGTGGTGGCAATGGCGACGTCGCTCTGGGACCTCGAAATTTGAAATTTTTGGTCCTCAAAGATGAGAAGAAGACCAGGTTGTGGCCTCGGCGCGGCGGTGGAGCTGCAGGTTCTGGTCTGGCTGAAACCCTTTGTTGCAAATCTCGCACATGAATCGGTTCGCTGCCATCAACGCCTTCAGCGATAGCGTCATTGCTTCCGCTTCTAGATCTTGTAAAGGCGTCGAGCGCGAGACGAGTCGGTCTTCTCTCCTGATTTCTTAGATGTCGATTGAACTTGCAAGAACCCTCAACAATGTTTCCTCAAGAACTGAAAGGGGATTTTTGGTCGGAACCCGCGTTTGATCGAGATGGAGAGTGTTTCTGCTTCTCACTAGTGTTTGAGACTCTACACGTTTGGGCTTGATGGAAATGGTCCCAAAGCCCAATAACTTAACCTTATTCACCGGCCTGTTTATTCCTTTTTGTTCAGCCCACAAGCTTCACACAATCGATCCAAAACTCTTACCTAATGCACACCGTTTTACCCACAACCACTGCTTCTTCCCTTTGCCTCGGATTGGATTGCAGTTTCACCTGCTGCTTACTTTGAAACCAGAAGCAAGAACAGAGTAAGGCTGGGTAAGAACACATAACAAGGTAAAAACCAGAATGCTGAACACAACACCAATTTTTACGTGGTATCCGGTGTTAGGTAATTAACAAACCCAACACCGACTAATCCATGATTAGATAATCGCACTCTTGCGATTTCTGATGATTCACTATATATGTGTTCTTGAAGCTCTTCAGAAGTACACTGTATTTTCCCGTCCGATTAGTCCGCAACCAATCGTCCGTTACTGGTCACTCTTTCTATCAGCTACCTCACCAATAGAAACCCTTGATACAACCCTGTATCAATTCCCATAAGACTACTGTGCTTCTGTGCTGACTTCTCTCTTGCAACTCACCCAATTCCTTTCCCGAGCTATGGGTATGTTTTGCTAGAAAAGTCTGCCTTTCTTCTGGAACAAGATGCTATATATATATTCATCTTCTGAGACTAGCCGTTTGACATAGCCGTTTGCACTTTCCCTCTTTGTTTTGATTGATCGCACCACCTTCCTTCTTTGTCATCAATCGGATGATTCTGTCGATTTGATTTCAGCTGGGGTTGGTGGTAGATATTGCGACGCTGTCCTCAACATTCTCCCCCTCAGCTCAGCAATGTCCTTCCCTGTTACTTTAAACAAAGAAACAACACTACAATCCCGGGTTATAGAGACTTAAGTCAACAAAATCAGTTCAACCAGTCAAGCACGACACTCATCGATTAAGATACCGGAGGAGGTTTATTATTCCAATCACTCGAGACATACACTCAATCTTAAGCACCCAACTTTAACAAAGACACTTCTACTTCAAGATATATCCTCCCCTGAAAAAGCAGAGACTCAATACTACGCAGCGTAATTTTAATAAAGACACCTTTTATTCCAATAAATACCCTCCCCCTGACTCTTACGCCCCTTTTTCTTTAGAAATCAAATTCTGGATCGGACTCGTATTCCAAAATGTCCCCATCAGAATAATTAGTAATATTGTCAGCACGGGATTCTGCAGCCTCTTCAGGTTCTTCTTCAGGTTCGGTGACCGCTACAGGCTCTTCAGGTTCTTCCCTTTTCTCCATGCAGATTCGAATACTCTTTCCTGCAGTAGATGGCCGAGACGGTTCCTCCTTACTCTTCCTCTTCCCTTTGTCCTTTGATATGCTTTCCAGGCACCTTCGTACAGCAGCGAGGTCAGCTTCGGTGTTGCGAACATTATTGATTGCTGCAACCTCGTCTCCTCCTTGAGCACTCCGAAGCTTGCGGATGCCGACTGAAGCATCCACTCGTCGAAGAATGTGTTGTGCGCGAAAAGTATCGAGCACATTAACATATGAGGCTTTGTCTTCAAGATCAATCCCAAGGCAGCTAAGATACCGAGAGATCTGAGGACCGAAAGGAAGGTATCCCGGGTTTTGGTGATCACTGTAGGTGATCATATGATGCAGTAGGAGATGAGGATAGCTCAACTTGCGGTAGGACACAGCATTTGACATGATCCATAGATCGAGGGGAGTGACTGTGAACCGATCGACAGTTCGAGGGAGGAAGACGCGAGTGATGTAAAAATGTAGCACTTTTAACTCATCGGGAAGGCAGTTCAGAGTAGTGGAGTTAGATCCAACTGTCTCAATAGAAGATAAGCGAGAAATGGCAGCTCGTGGACTAAACTGATACCGATAAAAATCAGCCTCACTCATTACCTCTCTGCCTTCGGTGGAAAGACGCAGCATCTGGGACAGCAGTTCCACTGTGAGAGTTACGGTGTGGCCATTCACCGTAGTGGTTGCAGTGACTAGTCCTGGTCCGCTGAGGCGATGCATGTATGCATAGAAGGTGCGCACAGCTTCTGGGTGATAAGTGAATCTCTGTCTTTCAAGAAGGGATGTCCACCCTAGAGCACTGATCAGCTCTTCGACACGCAATTGATAGCGATTGAACGTGGCTGGTTCAATCGTGTAGGAGGGGATAACGCGCCTATGTCTTAAGTATCGAAGGTAACGAGGGTAATCTCGAGGATCAGTGCAAACATTGTTAGTGAAAACAGATGCGCGGGCAGTGATAAGAGAGAGCTGAGGGTTGAAGGCCATGGTGGAATCGTGTGAGGAGCAGGCTGTTTAGAGTTTGGAGAAGCACGAGTGTGAGTGGGGGAAGGCGTGGGAGGAAGAGCTTAAAAGGGTGCGGGTACCCAGACATGAGATGGAAAGAATCATTAAGGGATGGTAAGAAGTGATTGAGAAGGGAATCAGTGATTTTTTTTTTAAAAAAAAATCAAGCACACAGACGCCTACAGAGTTACCAAATGCAGAACTTACCTCATCCTGCGCTTAGAATGTCAAGATTACCAGAATTTCAAAATGACTGACAGCTAGCATCCAGAAGATACTTACTATTACTCGAATGGAGACTTACCTGTAATGACAGCAAGCGAACATGGACACACCAGCCTTTCCTTGAACAATGAGATTAAAAAGAGGAAACCACAGATTCTAGAGAAGCTAGTCCTAATTCTCTACGAATTAGAGAGAAAGGTTCAGCAGCCAACGGTTTCGTGAAAATGTCAGCCCATTGGAACCTAGTAGGAATGAACTCTAGATGAATAACGTTAGCCTCCACGAGTTCTCTGATGAAGTGATACCTAACATCTATATGCTTAGTTCTAGAATGTTGGATAGGGTTTTTGGCTATGTTGATGGAACTGGTGTTGTCACACAGCACGGGTAAGGAGTTTACTTCCAAGCCGTAGTCTAGAAGTTGATACTTGATCCATAGGATCTGAGTACAACAAGATCCGGCAGCAACATACTCAGCCTCAGCAGTTGAGAGCGCTACAGAATTTTGTTTCTTACTAAACCACGAGATGAGAGATGTACCCAAAAAGTGACATGCGCCTGAAGTACTCTTTCTATCCGTCAAACTACCGGCAAAGTCAGAATCACTATATCCTATGGGATCTAGACTCGACTCACTGGAGTACCAAAGGCCCCAAGAAACTGTCCCAGCAAGGTATCGAAAAATACGTTTAACCGCCACCAAATGACTTTCTTTTGGACTGCTTTGAAACCGGGCACACACACAGACAGCAAACATAATGTCAGGACGGCTAGCAGTTAGATATAGTAAGGAACCAATCATTACCCTGTATAACTTCTCGCTTACACTATTACTTGCCTCATCCTTATCAAGTTTCACATTTGTAGCCA
This sequence comes from Linum tenue, assembly GCA_946122785.1. NCBI lineage: Eukaryota > Viridiplantae > Streptophyta > Magnoliopsida > Malpighiales > Linaceae > Linum > Linum tenue. The sequence goes on along the minus strand of CAMGYJ010000002.1, from coordinate 12,916,977 downwards.
TAGGAGTTGCTGCTGGTTTTAGATTACTGAGATCAAAGCGGGTCAGCATATTACTAAGATATTTACTTTGGTTAATGAAGATACCTTTGGAGCTTTGATGGACTTGAAAACCCAAAAAGTAAGTTAGTTCACCCATGAGACTCATTTCAAAAGTTTCTTTCATAAGGTTTTCGAAATCATGACAAAGTTCTTCATCCGAGGACCCAAAGATAATGTCATCAACGTACACTTGCACTAGCAACATTTTTTATCCTTTATTTTTGGTGAAGAGAGTTTTGTCAACAGAACCCCTCGAAAAACCATTGCTGATTAAGACACTGCTTAGCTTGTCGTACCAAGCTCTAGGGGCTTGTTTCAAACCGTACAATGCCTTGTTTAATTTAAAAACATGGTTTGGATACTTAGGGTCTTCAAATCCTGGGGGTTGAGCAACATATACATCTTCTTTCAGATCACCATTTAAAAAAGTGCTTTTTACATCCATCTGAAAAAGTTTGAACCCCTTTGAACTAGCAAACGCGCAAAGCATTCTGATCGCCTCTAGCCTAGCTACAGGAGCAAATGATTCTTCGAAATCGATGCCTTCTTCCTGACTATAACCTTGAGCAACAAGCCTAGACTTGTTTCTAATGATAATCCCTACATCATTTGACTTGTTTTTGTAAATCCACTTAGTCCCTATAACATTCACACCTTCTGGTTTGGGGACCAAATCCCAAACTCTAGCACGTTCAAATTGGTTCATTTCATCATGCATGGAATTCAGCCAGAACTCATCAAGTAATGCTTCCTCTATTGACTTAGGTTCAATCAATGAAACAAAAGCATTTTGACTATCTACAGCTTTAGAGCGAGTAACCATACCTTCATTGTACTTACCTATGACGAGTGATGGAGGATGCCGTTTGCTGATGTGAGGAGGAGGACGAGGTTCATCTGAACTTTCGTTATTCTGTCTGCTAGGAACTGCAGTTTCTGTTTCAACTCCTTCGCTGACAGCTCCCGTGATGTTATTGTTGCTGCTGCTATTTCCTAGCCCAAAATCATCATCATCTTCCTCAACATTTCCTGTGAACTCACATGGAGACTCGTCAAAGATCACATTTATTGACTCCTCGACTTTGAGAGTCTTTTTGTTAAAAATCCTGAAAGCTCTACTGACACTGGAATACCCAAGAAATACTGCCTCGTCGGACTTGGAGTCAAACTTCCCTAGATTATCCTTAGTGTTTAATACAAAACACTTACATCCGAATGGATAAAATAACCTAGGTTAGGCTTTCTCCCTTTCCAGATTTCATAGGGAGTTTTCTTAATCCCTGATCTAATTAGAGCTCTATTTACTGTGTAGCAAGCGGTATTAATAGCCTCGGCCCAGAAATATTTTGGTATATTGTAATCATTCAACATTGTCCGAGCAATCTCGATGAGAGTTCTATTTTTTCGTTCCACAACTCCGTTTTGCTGCGGAGTTCGAGGAGCCGAGAAATTGTGGTGAATACCTTGATCTGAGCAGAAAGCATCAAAGTTTTCAGAGATGAACTCACCACCATGATCACTTCTAATCCCTACAATCTTGCTCTGTTTTTCGTTTTCAAGTTTCTTAGCTAACACACGAAACTTTTCAAATGCTTCATCTTTGTGAGCCAAGAAAAGAACCCATGTAAAACGGGAGAAGTCATCTACTATGACAAACACATAGCTCTTACCTCCATAACTTACCACATTAGTTGGTCCGAATAAGTCAAGGTGAAGTAACTCGAGCGGTCTGGTAGTGGAAATCACCAGTTTACTTTTAAAACTCGACCTGGTATGCTTGCCTTTGGCGCAAGCATCACAAAAGAATTCCTTTTTCCCTTTTAACCTAGGCAAACCTCTAACAAGATCAAGACTTTCTAATTTAGACAACACTCTTATGTTTACATGACCAAGTTTTCTGTGCCAATCAAATTGTTCATTATTGTTTACCGAGACCAAACACAGTTCTTTAGACATACTTTCACTATCAAGATCTATAACATAGACTTTTCCCTCCCTTTTTCCAGTGAACAGAATCTCTTTGGTTGTTATGCTCTCTATGTAACAAAAGTTAGCTTCAAAAATGACCTTATTCCCTATACTACAAAGCTGGTTGACAGAGAGCAAATTATGTTTGAGATTGTTGACAAGCATGACATTTGAGATACTAGGACCAAGACCCACCTTACCTATGCCCAGAATTTCTGCAGAATTATTATCTCCAAAAAATACCTTACCTTTCTTACCTTCTTTAAATTTTGAGAAGAGATTTTTATTTCCGGTCATGTGATGTGAGCATCCACTGTCAATAATCCAGGAGTTTGCCTTCATGCTCACTTGAAGGCAAGTCTGCACCATTAATAGTCAACTTGTTTTTTGTACCCAGACTTTCTTGGGTATGATTTTTTTTGAGTTAACTAAATCATTAAAATATTTTTTTCGTTTTTCTGAGTTTATACGTCTAATGCAGTGTCTAATAACATGTCCAGTTCTATGACAGTAATAGCATTCAACCTGAGTTCTTTCTTTATTCGGGGAGTTCTTAGATGGACAATGATCCCTATTGCACTGATGTTCCTTGCTCGATTTTATTTTAGCGTTTAGTTTTTGATTCTCAGCTTCCAAATTAGCAACTTCATTTTCTAGACTCTTGCATCTGTCCCTATATTCATTAGTTTGTTGATTTAGAACATCCAATCTTTCTCTAGCCAAGCTGTAGTCTTCCTTAAGCTTGCTGTACTTAAGTTTTACTACAGCAAACTCTTTTTGAATACTTCTAATAGTGCAGGTCAGAAGATCATCATCATCACTGTAATAATCTGAGTCACAGGGATCCAGGTTACTTACCTCTGGGATTCCGCTATGGACTTCGATTTCTAAGTCGTCGATCGCCATTAGACCAGCTTCTCTTCTTCGATGACACTCATCATGATCGCCATCGTCATCGTCGCTACAACTCCAAGTTGCTACCATTGCCTTCTCCTTTTTCCAGAGCGGGCAATCAGCTTTTATGTGTCCTTGTCGTCCACATTTGTAGCATCCTGATGAAGTCTTCTCCGATTGTACGTAGTCCCTTTTAATCCTCTGTGTTGGACGATGCAAGTGTTGCTTTCCAGGAGCTGATTCTTTATCGGACTCCCATTCCTTGTGCTGGTTTACCAAGTTCCCTCGTCGCCTGTCCTTCCTCATTTTCATGAGTTGTGTTATATGCTTGCTGAGCATTGCCAGCTCATCATCATCCATATCATCATAATCATCAGATTCTTCCTCGTACGCTTGTGTTTTAAACGCTATCCCCCTTTTTTCTTTCTTCTGTTCTTCTCCATTTTCTCTTTTGATCTTCTCCTCATAGGTAGCCAAAGACCCTATCAACTCATCAACATTCAGTGTAGCTAGGTTCTTTGCCTCTTCTATTGCAGTCACTTTCGGATCCCATTTCTTAGGTAGAGACCATAGAATCTTCCTAACTAAATCACCACTGTCATATGATACCCCCAAATTCTCCAGACTATTCACTATATTAGTGAACCTCTCCGACATTTCCCTAATCGACTCTCCATCATTCATTTTGAACGTTTCAAATTCTGTTTTCAGCATGTTGATCCTGGAAATTTTAACTTGAGAGGTGCCTTCGTAGGTTACCTGGAGTTTGTCCCATATTTCTTTTGCAGTTTTGCACCCAGAGACTTTGTGGTACTCCTCTGGCCCAAGCGAGCAGTACATGAGGTTTGTGGCCTTGCAATTTTGCTGGTGTTTCTCAAAATCCTCATCGGTCCATTTCTTTTGATCGGTTTTGAGCTCATGAGGACCCTTGATGACTCTTGCCCAAAGTTTCGGATCTGTTGAACCAATGAATAGCTCCATTCGATTCTTCCAGTACCCATAATTAACTCCCTCGAACCTCGGTGGCCGATTCTGCGAAAACCCGTCCGCGAGATAGAGAACATCTCATTTTCCTGAATTCGACGCCATGTTTAGCTACTCCGGAGATCGCTTGATCCTTTTCGACGGAGCCGGGCTCTGATACCACGTGTAAAGGCGTCGAGCGCGAGACGAGTCGGTCTTCTCTCCTGATTTCTTAGATGTCGATTGAACTTGCAAGAACCCTCAACAATGTTTCCTCAAGAACTGAAAGGGGATTTTTGGTCGGAACCCGCGTTTGATCGAGATGGAGAGTGTTTCTGCTTCACACTAGTGTTTGAGACTCTACACGTTCGGGCTTGATGGAAATGGTCCCAAAGCCCAATAACTTAACCTTATTCACCGGCCTGTTTATTCCTTTTTGTTCAGCCCACAAGCTTCACACAATCGATCCAAAACTCTTACCTAATGCATACTGTTTTACCCACAACCACTGCTTCTTCCCTTTGCCTCGGATTGGATTGAAGTTTCACCTGCTGCTTACTTTAAAACCAGAAGCAAGAACAGAGTAAGGCTGGGTAAGAACACATAACAAGGTAAAAACCAGAATGCTGAACACAACACCAATTTTTACGTGGTATCCGGTGTTAGGTAATTAACAAACCCAACACCGACTAATCCACGATTAGAGAATCGCACTCTTGCGATTTCTGATGATTCACTATATATGTGTTCTTGAAGCTCTTCAGAAGTACATTGTATTTTCCCGTCCGATTAGTCCGCAACCAATCGTCCGTTACTGGTCACTCTTTCTATCAGCTACCTCACCAATAGAAACCCTTGATACAACCCTGTATCAATTCCCAGAAGACTACCCTGCTTCTGTGCTGACTTCTCTCTTGCAACTCACCCAATTCCTTTCCCGAGCTATGAGTATGTTTTGCTAGAAAAGTCTGCCTTTCTTCTGGAACAAGATGCTATATATATATTCATCTTCTGAGACTAGTCGTTTGACATAGCCGTTTTCACTTTCCCTCTTTGTTTTGATTGATCGCACCACCTTCCTTCTTTGTCATCAATCGGATGATTCTGTCGATTTGATTTCAGCTGGGGTTGGTGGTAGATATTGCGACGCTGTCCTCAACAGATCTGAAATCGCAGGGAAGAAAAGTGGTCCGCATCGAGAGAGATTGAAGTGATTTGATTGGAGATTTTTCAATTTTCGGGTTCCAGTTCCGACCTGGCATTCCGGGGAGATTCCGAACGAGCACGCGATGTTTGCTTCGCTGAAAACTATCATTTGAGAGGAGTTCTCAACCTCCGCCATCAATTCACCAATAATTCAGTATTGGGTTCCCAATGGATTCTAAGCGAGAAAAGTTGGAGGGAAAATCTCTATTGTTGGAAGAGATTTGGTTAAATTGTTCAGTTGGTGATGGCGGAAACTGGAATTGGGGGAATTGGAGTTGGAATCGGGTGGAGTCGTGTAGATATGAGCGGTTTGGGAAACAAGTATGTCCTCCTCATATCGATGGCGCCACCACCAAATCCTCAAAAACCCTTCAGCTTGCTATGTTCGTGTCAGCCGTAGGAGAAGAAAGGAAGGAGTGATGGTGTCGTTCAAGCTTCAAAGCGGCTCGCCGGCAGTGTGCTTGGACGCTTCCGTCGGAGGAGAGGAAGAAGCAGAGTAGGGTGGAAGTCGGAGTAGAGCGGCGAGTCGGACACGTGGAATTGGTTTTTCCCCGTAATTATATTTTTTTTTTAAATCAATGTAATTTTGAATTAAGAAACTATAATATGATGTGTTAATTACCTGCCATCCGTCACATTTTTTGCCATGTCAGCAAAAGTCAACATTTTCTTGACCATCGTCTGGTCAACCGTTATTTCTAACGATCAACAAAAGTGTCGGGACACAAATGTCACACAATACTCAAAGTTCGGGCCATATTTGTCATAATGAATTGTTTAGGACACAAATGATACTTTTTGCATACTTTGGACTTTCTAGTGGAATTAACCCTAAAATTAAAGGTATATACAATATATTAGCCAGAACTATTAAGCAACGGAGAATTATAGCCACAACTATCGAAATACAAATTATTAGCTATAACTATTATTGTGGTCTGGGGCCCTTTACAAAAAGTCTGGGGCAACCCTCGGGTGAGAAGTGGTCAAGATATGGCTAACAGCCTCATACTGTTATCAAATTTTTTACGGAGACTTCTATGTCATCGGCCACATAACTAAAAATCATTTGACGGAAAAATTGTCACATCATTAAAAATCATTTGTCCAATCAGCATTTACGATGTTTTCGTTAAGATTATTAACGAAATGGCTAATAATTTGTATTTCGATAGTTGTGGCTATAATTCCCCGTTGTTTAATAGTTTTAACTAATATATTGTATTTAGTCTAAAATTAACAACAAAAAAAAAAGGCTCACACAGGTCTCAAACCTATGACCTTTGCATTATTAGCACGACGCTCTAACCAGTTGAGCTAATAGGTCAATTGATGTGTTGAAAAGTCTCGTTTAGGATACTTAAATTAAGCAAAACATCGTGACACACTTAAAAGTAGGATTGTTAGTCGGTTAGGTTATAAACCTTAATCATTAAGCAATTTGTGTTTGTCGTTAATCACACCGTTTATATTAGTTGGTTAAGCATAATCGTATAGTGGTGACCGGTTATTTTATAATTTAACCGAATATCCATTAAACAAGTGATTCGATAAGGTTAGACCAAAATAATCGATCGATACCTAACCAACAAAGAGCTCCTCCTATATTCAATGTGCATTTTTGTATATTCTTTCTACATACGTATGAGTTTTTTTTATAAAGTTTATGTCATTGGATAAAAAATAATTTAACATAGATATCAATCTATTATGAACTCAATCAACACAAGTACACAAATACCATCATACCATCAAATTTGATTAAAGAAACATAGAAGAATAAGAGAACCAACAATAACTACTCAACTCATTGTTGTCAAGCTACTATCTATAAGCAAGTCCTTATTTCTAATGTGCTCCTTCTAGAGCCATTCCATATAATCATTCTCATTTGAACTTAAGCCACTAGTACAACTAGGATACAAAGGATTGTACAACCTTCAAACATACATCCCGTTATTTTGTACTTATGCCCGAGACTCATTGAAGCCTATTATTTTCAGTCATAACTTTGAGGTTGTTCGCAATCAGTTAGTCGGTAACCGTTGGTTAACTGTTTAATCGTCGGTTACTAATTAGTTAAATATGGCTGATGAGAACCATCCATTTACTATGTAATAAGCTATCAGTGTAACTGGTAATCCCTAGTTACCAGTTCATTTATCACGGTTACACCGAATAACCGTTTAACAAGCCTAAAAACAACAACTTTTGGGCAAAGAGCAATCTCTGTATTTAATTGATACTTGATGTTATTGTTAAGATTTCATTAACAATAGATATTTAAATATCAATTCAATACTCTGACACACATTAACAATAAAACTAAATTTGATGATTGATAATTTACTCTAAACAACCTCAACTCACTTAACTTTTTCTTGACTTCCTTGATCACAGATACAAGTCTTGAATTGATATTTCAATATCTCTTGTTATTCATATTACTCTAAGAGTTCTTGGGTTCCAGTATCTCTTACCAACAAGAAGAAAATAAAAAGATCAAAAGTACGACAAGAAAAGAGCGTTCAATGATTCAAATGTGGACAAGGAACAACAATGTGGAGTATGAACGAGTTCGTAGGTAAGACATTTTATATAGCCAAGGTAAGAAACTAATACTTTTAAACTACAGTTAAGTATTAATAATCATTCCCTTTTTAAATACTAGTATAAATGTAGTATTCGAGTTCACACTTTTTTTTTTTTATAGGAGTTCACACTTTTTTTTTTGAATAAAGATTTCACACTTTTTTTAGTATGAGTGAACTCATATAAACGGGGAGGTATAAAATTTGCTTAGTATTAGTAATATATAAATGAAAATTTTTACATTAATCTGCATTAGTTATGCATAAATCTGGAAGAGATACAAGCAATATCTGTAGTTCATAACCATATAGTCGCAGTTAGGGTTGGAAGTTTGTTACCAGTATTTTAGATATACCGAATACTGTATCGAATTTGTCTATATTTGGTATTACCGAATACACGTAATATTTTGTGGGATTGGGATTGAATTTCAATTTTTATTCGGTATTAGGGATTACGGGATTAGGATTAGTATATACCGAAATACCGATCAATACCGAAATATAAGCTAGTGTGTATTTTATCCTCTCAACTAGACTCACTCATTCACTACTACGCGACCGTCAACCACCAAAAGTGTCATTTAATTATACATAGATCTTAATAATAATATAATAGATATTAATTCAACTAATAAAATTGAAAATGGAACTATTTTGTCTAATATCAATATATATAAAATAATATGATTTTATTTTATTAGTTCGATTTTTAGAAAATGCATTTTTTTCTTACACATATAGATTTTTTTTCATATTTCCTTTTTTTCGATCAAATTTTTTTTTGTATCACAAGAAATGTATCATTTGACTGAAGAAAAAAATAAACCTATCAAAGAAGGATAAATAGATCCCAAAACAGATCGACTTACCCCAAATTACATCACTATTTCACACTAGTATTATACATCTCTGAACCTCAAATTCGTCAAATTAAAAATTACTAATTACAACAACTTGAGATGTTAGCTCTAGGCAACTCAAGACTATTTGATTAGTCTCTTTGCCCTAAATTAAACAATAAAATCTAATTTATATATTTAATTATTAATTGTAAAGGTAATTAATTACGTATTCGATAATACTGATTGGGATACCGAGATACCGATTGGGATACCGAAATTATTTAGGAATTGAAATTGATTTTAAGGTATAATTCAGTATTCAAGATTTCGGTATTTAATATTGGGATACCAATACCGTACCGATTTCCACCCCTAGTCGTAGATAAAGAAAAGAGGAAAGGATTAAATGGCAAAAGGAAATCCAAACCGTAGAAGCATATAAAACTGGAAACAAAAAGGAAATTAAATTCCCTGCCTTCGGTATTGACACCTCGCTGACTTGGACTTTTCATAAAAGAGAGGCCAACGCTTCTCGTCATCCCCGTAGCCGTAAACAAAAAGGAATATGGATATGGGGCCAAGGTAAGAAAACCGTTGTGAACTGCAACTCTCTGCTTAGCTCTAGCCAGTCTCTTCAATTTTCCCATCTCACCGTTCCCATTTCTCTTTAATTAACGGCCAGGACGGAGAAAAAAGAAGAAAAGGGGAAAGGGAAAATTAATAGCAGAAGAAGGAAGAAGTGGCCTGCTGGTGCTCTCTTTCCTAGAACAAAGTCTTCTCAACTTCCCAGGATCACAACTTTCAACTTCTTCTCGAACCAGGAGGAAATTTCACCATGTGAAGTTGCTTCAGTTACTTGGCCGTCTCCTTGGTCTGATGATGTCGGACCAAAGCTGACAACTTTTCTTCTCCCGCGATTTGTAAACTGAATTTGATCTCGGCCCTCGAAAATGGCGAAGAGGATGATGCGCAGGGTAGCAGGGATGAATATCGACCAAGTTGTGGAGGTCTTCAATGCTCTTTATGAAGAGAAGAAGCCCATCCTACCATTTTTGATTCCCTTGTTGTTGTTTCTTTGGTGCGTTGAGAGATGGGTTTTCTCTCTTTCCAATTGGGTTCCTCTTGCTGTTGCTGTTTGGGCTCTTCTTCAGGTTAAAGTCCTTCCCTTTTTCACTTGTTGTAACTCTGCATTTGGTTCCTCAGTTTTGAACTTGATCTCACTACGTATAGCTTGAATCACATGTTTATTGTATACTCCTTAATTGCTGTTATTTCACGCGTTTCTAACAGAACTAATAATTGGATTGGTCATGGTAAAAATTGGGGAGTTTGGCAAATCTAATGGGATTTTTTTAAGGACTTGGATCAATTTTATGCTAAAGCTTTTTTCTTGTGTACAATTGTCCTGTTTTTTTTTTGTCCTTGACTTTGGCTTTAGTACATAGTTTATTAACTGCTTTAGAAAGAAGCATTGTATGCTCTAGCTTTGCTTCAGCTCTGTTTGTTATGATTTGTGGGTTCTCATTATAATGAATCAGTGGCAAACTGGCATTTTTTTGTTTCATTTTTCCAAAAGGAAATTTATGTCATTGCTATGGCTTCGCACTGCAGTATTTTTTTTTATGAGTATTTGTTGGATGAGAATTTTTTGCTTGGCACTGCAGTATTCGAGTCATCAGAAAAGAATGCTTGTGGAAGATCTGAACAGAAAGTGGAAACGAGTTATATTAAGCACATCGGTACTTCTGCTCACACTCTTTCGTCCAGTTAAAAGTATTTTCAGGTGAGATTTTCACTTGTAGTCAAGCCGGTAAATGATTCATGTTGTGTCATTTTCCATTCAGGCAACAACAGCTGTAGAACACTGTGAGTGGCTGAACAAGATGTTGCTGGAAATTTGGGCGAATTATTTCAACCCACGGCTTTCTACAAGGTTCTCATACATAGTGGAGGTTAGATTTTTCCCCTTGTCACGCTCACGTATACTGATGAAGTAGTTGCTGTTATTCATAGTTTTCTTAAGCTTCCTCTGCACCCTTCTGCTTATCAGTAGTGTCACATTTTGGAACAGATGTGGTTGGTGAATTTGGTGTTTTTCTCTTAATGATCATAATTAGATCAATCTAAGTAGTTTCTTTTTTACCCTTTCTTGTAAGCAGAGACTCTTAAAGGAGCGGAAACCCAAGCTCATAGTAAGTTACATGAATATCTCTCATTTGCTAGAGTTAAATTATATGAATATTATGATGGAAATTGTTGTTATAATATTCTCTTACCAGGAAGCACTACTCTTGTTATGCAGGAATGGGTTGAACTGCAGGAGTTTTCTCTAGGCTCATCCCCACCTAGCTTGGGCCTTAGTGGGAGTCGCTGGGCAACTGCAGGTGACCAGGTATGGCTTTGAATCTCTCTCTTTCCTTGTCCTCTCTGTTTATGTTAGCTTAAGGTGTCTAGCTGTTTCAGTCGATAATTAGCTATATGTATGTTAGATTGTGGATAAGCAGCTTTTGAGCACAATGTAAATTATCCTGTCATTATCTTCTTTAGGTTCTAACAACAGAAAAGAGTAATTTGGTAGCTAAATATCTCATTTCCAATAGTCAGCACAAATGTGCTTAGATTCCTACCAGCGGCATGAGTTTCAGGTCTCTCTTAAACAAAACTCTTCTCCCTCTTGCTATTTCTGTTAAAGCTTGCATTATACATGTTTTTCATAACTTGATAGGATTTCATTTTTTGACATGTTGACAGCGAGTGATGCACATGAGTTTTGATTGGGACACCTGTGACATGAGCATCATGCTATTGGCTAAGTTGGCCAAGCCATTAGGAACTGCTCGGATTGTTATTAACAGCCTGCAGATCAAGGGTGATGTACGTGAATTTTAGCATATTTGGTTTGTTGCGGGTGTACTATGTTCTGCTGGAAATACTGTCTCTTTGTATGTTTCTTGCTTTTATTGGTCAGTTCTGTGCTTTTCTATTTATTGACTTTGGCCTATGCCATTTGCCCTATGGTTTTCATTATATAGCTTCTCTTGATGCCAATTTTGGAAGGGAGAGCAGTTCTCTACTCTTTTGTGTCGACTCCTGAAGTAAGAATAGGAGTCGCCTTTGGAAGTGGTGGAAGCCAATCTCTACCTGCCACTGAGCTTCCTGGCGTTTCTTCTTGGTTGGTATGTCTCTCACAATACTAATATCTACGCTCTCTCAAATAACTGAAAGTTTTGGTATTATGGTTTGCTCTATAATCCTCTAGAACCTCAACTTTATTCTTCGTGCTCTAAGTCTCTATTTGTCTTTGGAAATAGGTCAAACTTTGCTCTGACACCTTAGATAAAACAATGGTTGAGCCTCGACGTCGGTGTTTCTCTTTACCGGCTGTAGACTTGAGAAAGAAGGTTGTTGGTGGGATTGTACATGTGACGGTTGTTTCAGCTAGTAAACTTTCTAAGTCTAGTTTCAAGGGAAGTCCAACAAGAAAGCAGCAACAGAGTTCAGAAGATGGTGTTGATGATAATGATTTGCAGACTTTTGTGGAAGTCGAGCTTGGTCAGTTAACAAGGAAGACAAATGCAAGACCAGGCTCAAGTCCCAAATGGAATTCAACTTTCAACATGGTGCTACATGAAGAAACTGGAATCTTGCGGTTCAATCTTTGCAACTGTAACCCCGATAGTGTGAAGTATGACTACCTATCAAGTTGTGAGATCAAGGTAGATTCCATACTTATGGTTGATGTGTTTCACAGGGTACAGCATGAGGTCATAGCTGTTGCATTTGTGAAGTATTGTTATTTCTATATAATAATTAATCATGCTTCTATTTCCTTTCTGTCAATGACATTAATTGGGGAAAAAAGCAAATTAAGGATCTGCCACAGATATGCAAGAAATGAAATTACTATATGTCATTATCAATTTCGCTCCTAGAAAATCTTGATAAACATATTATTCGATCTTAAGTAACTCTCTGCTCTAATTACTAGGGGTCATAGTCTCTACTGTTAATACCAGCTATATATTCTTCCTCTCTTCTTTATCTTCGATTTTGCCCTTTTTGAGCAGATGAAGTATGTTGCAGACGATTCAACAGTTTTTTGGGCAATAGGGCCAGACTCAAGTATAATAGCGAAGCATGCCGAGTTCAGTGGAAGAGAAGTTGAAATGATTGTTCCATTAGAAGGGCCAAACTCTGGGGAGGTCCATATGCTGCAAACCTTTTTTAGCTATCTCATCGTGTATTTTATCATCTGATGCTTTTCACTTGTTCATTTCTGCAGTTGGCTGTGAAGCTTGTGGTAAAAGAATGGCAATTCTCGGACGGTACGCACAGCCTGAACAAGTACAAAAGCAGGTCTCGACAATCTGTGGATGGATCATCGATTCTTCCTTCAAGAACAGGACGGAAGATCAATGTAACTGTTGTGGAAGGACAAGATCTAACTGTCAAAGAAAGATCGGGCAAGTTTAACCCATATGTCAAGTTGCAGTATGGAAAGGTATCAAGTTACTCATATGAATACCTTGTATTGTATATGTAAATAGGCTTAATTGCTATGGTTTCTGAAATTTTTACCTCGGGCAACCTTCTTGCTTTCTTCAGGCAGTCCAGAAGACAAAGACTTCACAATTTCCCAATCCTATCTGGAACCAAAAGTTTGAATTTGAAGAGATTGGAGGGGATGAGTACCTTAAGATCAAATGCTATACCGAAGAAGTGTTTGGGGATGAAAGCATTGGTAGTGCAAGGGTAAATTTGGAAGCTTTAGTTGAGGGTTCGATAAGGGATGCATGGATTCCTCTGGAGAAAGTAACCTCAGGAGAACTGCGGCTTCAGATAGAAGCAGTGAAAGTTGATGAGGATGATGGATCAAAGGTGCATATATTAAGTTTGTTGGATTCAAGCTCTTAACTTTCTTGAAGTCAAGTGATATAATTTCTCTGGTGTTTTTCCCAGAGCATGACTTCAAGTTCACCTATTGGCTGGATTGAACTTGAAATTATTGAAGGGAGGGATCTTATTGCTGCCGATCTTAGAGGAACAAGTGATCCATACGTTAGGGTGCAATATGGAAACTTGAAGAGGCGAACAAAGGTGAGCTGACATAATATGTCGAGGAGCTTTGAATTTCATTTCTGAGATGTAAAATTTACAAAGATGGGTTCCCTTTCTCTCGTTCCCACTCACCAACTTCAGTAGCATATTCACCTACTATAATTTTTCCCTTTCTAAAGGTGGTCTTCAAAACTCTCACTCCACAATGGAACCAGATGTTAGAGTTTCCGGACGATGGCAGTCCCTTGGAATTGCATGTCAAAGACCATAATGCGTTGCTACCTGGATCCAGTATAGGTGACTGTGTTGTAGAGTACCAAAGGTTGCCCCCAAACCAAACATCCGACAAGTGGATACCTCTGCAAGGTGTGAAAAGAGGCGAGATACACGTTCGAGTCACCAGGCGAGTCCCTGAACAACCAAAGAGAACTAGCTCAGATTCTGAAGGCTATTTGAGTAACTCCCATAAACTTACAGGCCAGGTAAACAAAATGAGGCAATTACTTACAGTTTCTTCGTTGTTCGCACTTTTGCTCATTCCATGTGTTTGCTGTTGATCAGTTGAAGCAGATGATGTCAAAGCTCCGATCTTCTGTTGAAGGTGGGAATCTCGATACTGTTTCATTAGCTTTGAGTGAGATGGAAAGTGTAGCAGAGACCCAAGAAGAGTACATGGTACAGCTCGAGACCGAGCAAATGCTTCTTCTTAACAAGATAAAAGAGCTTGGTGAAGAAATCCTTAATGCTCCACCAGTCTTGGAAAGAAGATCATCTGCTGCAATATAACATTCCCTACGTTTCCCCCATTATACAGGCTATCATAAGATTTGAGAAAAGGCCATCAGTACAAGTAAACTTTAGATATTGAAATAGCTGATTTGTATCAAACCAGTAGCAGCACAGTGATTAAATATATGAACTCTAAACATTGTTGCTTTTGGCGGGAATGATATCATATCACCATTAATTTAGGTTGAAGACTTGAAGTGGAATTGAAGCTTAATTGAAAGACATTGGAAACTATGGTGACCGAGTGAGAACCAAAGCAAAGTTCGCTGATTGAGTATGGACTTTTTCCAACAGGAAAGAAAAAGGAAAAGGGAAAAAGAATAACAATATCTGTAGTAGTAGACGTTAATCACGTTATCCGTCTCCGCCAACTGAAGCAGATTCCTCCCGCACAGCCACAGCCCACAGCCACAGCCACAGTCACAGCCGTTCTTCACTCCCGGAAGACTTCTGCCTGGCAGTGTTCATCCCAACTTTCCTTCCATTTTTCCTGCATTCTAAACAGGTTAAGAATCTCAAATGCTAAAATCGCCATAGCTGGGTATTTTCCAATTTCGTTCAAAGTCATGAGCTTTGCGACTGCTAAATTATCAGAGCTCCCACTCAGAGGCCACTCCTCTTTCTTCCCAAAACCCTTCTGCTCCTCGTTGCGAACCAACAAGTACGTCAGAACCCAAAACCCGAAATCGAGAAACTCCAATTCCCCAAATTCTACCTGGTTGTCCAAGTGGCCTCCGAAGGGGAATTCGGTTAGGGGTACTCCCAAGAAAGAGGTAAGTCGGCCTGTTAATGAGGAGAAGGCTCGGTATTTGGCGAGGGATAAAGGGGATACTGCAATTGAGAGAATCGTACTTCGCTTGAGAAATTTGGGTTTGGGCGCGGAAGACGAGCAAGGAGAAGAAGGGAGGGAGGAGACCGGGATTCTGACCGCCGAGTTGCCGCCAGTTAATGGGGAGGAGAGGCTGGCGGATCTTTTGAAGCGGGAGTGGATTAGGCCTGATACTATTTTGGACGAGGATGATGGTAGTGACGATGAAATGGCGTTGCCGTGGGAGAGAGAAGAGAAAGAGAGGGAGATGCAGGGAAGAGAGGAAGATGGAGGGATGGAAAGGAAGAGGAGGCCAAAGGCTCCGACTTTGGCGGAATTGACGATTGAGGATGAAGAATTGAGAAGGCTGAGGAAGATGGGAATGACTTTGAGAGAGAGGATCAATGTGCCAAAAGCTGGGATCACCCTGGAAGTTTTGGAGAAGATTCATGATAAATGGCGTAAAGCTGAGCTGGTTAGGCTCAAGTTCCACGAGTTTCTCGCCCATGACATGAAAACTGGCCACGAGATTGTCGAGGTTGGTGGTTTTTGTCTCAGTTTTCTTTAGCTTTGTTCTTGATGGCCTTAGATAATGTGAACCACTGTAGTGACTAACTATTATGTAAAAGGTCTTAGTTTAGATTCAGGAATTTGATAACTATGGCTAACTGCTTGTATTGATCATCAGCGTCGCACTGGAGGGTTAGTTTTATGGAGGGCAGGAAGTGTTATGATTGTTTACCGAGGCGGTAACTACCAAGGTCCGAAATCTCCGGAATCTGCTAGGCAAGAAGGGGAATCGCCATTCATTCCAGATGTGTCATCTGCTGATTCATCCTCATTCAAAAGTGATGAGGCCGCATTGCCAGATTCAGAGAAGTCTGTACTACCAGTTGTGAGACTTCCACAACAGACCGAGACCTTGACCGAGCAGGAAATTGAATATAACCAACTCTTGGATGGATTAGGGCCCCGTTATGAGGCGTGGTGGGGCACTGGAGTGCTTCCTGTGGATGCTGATTTGCTTCCACCTAAAGTTCCTGGTTACATGACGCCTTTTAGGTGTCTTCCTACTGGAATGCGGCCTCGACTTACTAATGCTGAGATGACTAATTTGAGGAAACTTGCTAAATCACTTCCCTGCCATTTTGCCCTTGGTAATAATTTATCTGTCTTACTTGAATTCCTGAATTTTCAGATGTTTAGTTCATTTACTGACTTTTGGCGCTTGTTCTTCACTTTGATCAGGGAGGAACAGAAACCATCAAGGGCTGGCAGTTGCTATACTCAAACTTTGGGAGCAAAGCCTAATTGTGAAAATTGCCGTGAAGCGAGGGATACAGAATACGAATAACAAGCTAATGGCTGAGGAAATAAACGTGAGTTATAAGCTTTATGTTTTTCCTCTCTCGGAAGGGTAGGGAGGAAAAAATGAAGTTGCTCCAATAGTCGTCAACCTAGGTTTCATATAGTTGGATGCATGTTATGAATTTTACATTATGAGTTTATGACTGTGCGACGTTTGAGAAATTTGAACTCAACATAATGAATAGTAGGGTGTTCATGATAATAGATTTTCGAATGTGGACATTTCATTGTGTTTGCTGATTCTTGTTGGCTTTGAGTTATGCCTCTGTACAAGTTGTTTCCTTCTATACAAAGGTCTCATGGCTGTTTTACATTGGTTACCACAATCTATTTTGTTTCTGTCACAAATATTCCCAAGATTCATATATCATGCTGGTTATGGATGTTCTCAAGAAAAGAAAGGAGAAGATATATGTACAGGTTAACCAACTAATGATGGAATTATTATTGATGGTTTCTCTACCCTTGCAGCAATTAACAGGAGGTGTCTTGTTGCTCAGAAACAAATATTATATTGTCATTTTCCGTGGGAAGGATTTCCTGCCTGCAAGTGTAGCTGCACAATTAGCTGATAGGCAAGAAATAACCAAACAAATTCAAGACAACGAAGAGAAATTAAGAAGCAACCTAGAGGTAGCATCATCAGGTATAGAAGGTGAAGGAAATGCACTTGCAGGGACCTTGGCAGAGTTTTATGAAGCACAAGCACGATGGGGAAGAGATACATCTGCAGAAGAACGTGAAAAGATGGTTGAAGAAGCTGCCAAAGCTAAAACTGCTAGGCTCGTCAGAAAAATCGAGCATAAGCTAGCTAAAGTAAGTATATGACATCTTCTGCATTGTCTCATGAGATAACTACACTTTACTCATGATTGTTATAATCAAGGAAAGTTAAATATAGTAGGAGGTGCAAAGTTTTTGTCATACCTGTTTACAGGAAAGACAGATAACACAAGACATAATACTTTCTGGTCCAAGCAGAACATGTTAATCTTCTTGTTTAATGTGATTTCCTATTATTTACCTGTTCAGTTCATTTGCATGACTTTGTTTAACCATGAATTTCCGTACAGGCTAACAGCAAGAAGCTTAGAGCAGAGAAACTATTATCAAAGATAGAGGCCTCGATGGTTCCCGCTGATCCAGATTATGACAGAGAAGCGATCACTGATGAGGAAAGGATTGTGTTCCGGAAAATTGGGTTGAGAATGAAGCCATACTTACCTATGGGTAAGTCGTACTCAGAAGCTTATTTGGTGAACTTCAAATGGCAGAGCATATAATTTCTGTACATTAATGTGGCAGGGATCCGTGGTGTTTTTGATGGAGTTATTGAAAACATGCATTTGCATTGGAAGTATAGAGAGGTTGTGAAGCTAATAACCAAACAAAAGACGATGGCATTTGTTGAAGATACAGCTAGACTGCTGGAATACGAGAGTGGTGGGATACTGGTGGCAATAGAAAGAGTACCAAAAGGTTATGCTCTCATTTACTACCGTGGGAAGAATTACCGCCGTCCCATTAGCTTGAGACCAAGAAATCTTTTAACAAAAGCAAAGGCATTGAAGCGTTTTGTAGCAATGCAACGCCATGAGGTTCTATCTTCAACATAATCTTTTTCTTGTTGTTGGTCATATTAAGGAACCTTGGCAAATAATTCTAGTGTGCCAAATGATGCAGGCTCTCAGTCAGCACATATATGAACTGGAGCACACAATAAAACAATTGAAAGCCGAAATTGTAAGTACCCCTTGTCTTCTCCTGGCCTTTTCCATCGCAAACATCACATTTTCTTCTCCTGCTAAAAGCAAAAAAGAAAAACTAAGCTGACTTGTACCATTTTGTTTAATCTCTTGCAGGGTTTATCTGAGGATGATAGTTCTGATGATTGGAGCTCAGGTGCATCGCGATTGGTAGATTCTAATTCAGACTTCACTGAAGTGAGACACTGGCCTCCCTGTTGTGTTCTTTTTTCTTATATATAATCTCTCTCCCTGTTGTGTTGATGTTTTAATCACCAGTACTCTAACCGTAGGGGTGTCTATCTTGTTGAGACTTGAGATGACATAATAAAGTGGGGAGGGGAAAGAAAAAGAGGATTTACTAACTTCTGGATTACCCAAAGCAGTGCAGTTTCTCATATTTCTGGAAATTAGTATACCTCTGTCTGATTACAGGATTGGATCTAGGCTTGAGCATTTGGTATTTAGTACTTGCAAAAAAATTACCTGTTTCAAATTGCTGTGGATTCTCTTTTATAACAAGATTTTCTGTGGATATTCAGGGAGAGAATGATGCTTCATATATAGCATCTGATGAGGATGGTAGCAATAATGACGAGGAAGAAGAGGAGGACCTTGATTGGGAAGATGAAGATTTTGAGTCTTCGGACTCTGAGAATAGTGACATTCTTTTAACACATAATGTTTAACAAGCTCATCAAAATCTGTCTCTTAAGCAAGTGAATGTGTCCTCCTTCCCAATGTTCATCTGCATATGCAGGTATTCACTTTTGTGGCATGCTTGTGTTGAACTTTTCGAATCTAGTTCGTGCATTAATTGGGGAGTGTCTGTTTGCCTGAATGAGCATATTTCCATTCCCTCATCTACTGAAATTTATTTGTTCCAAAACTAAATAGTGCACTTCCAGTAACATGGTATGTTTTCACGTGTTAGGATTGATATACACATTCTAAGCCTTCCATGGACAGAGTTACTGAGAAGCATATTCTGGAAATGAAGCTCCAGCTATGGCATAGCAATGGATTCTGGTGAAGTTCCTGTGAGTGGCGAAGGGAGTTGATTGTTCGGACTTCTAACCTCGAGACAGAATCTAGGATGGAGAAGGTGGTGCTTGTAACATAGCTAAGGCAAATGGCCATCGGACACTTCAGTTGCTGGGTTTAGTTTGTTTGGAAATTTGTATGGCATATGTTGTACATACAAAACAAGATACGGAGAATAAGCAAAATTTTGCAGCTTGTTATGTGATTTTGAGGGGTTCTGCTCATGTATTTGATACTGTGATGTCATTCATTTCCAGTTTCCTATTGTAAAATGTAATTCAATGTAAGGTTCATCGATAGTGTTATGTTAGGGTTGTCCCAAGGCATCCACTGTTACATCTTTTCCCCCTTAAACAACTAACACAATTTAGCACCTGAGCCATACAGGTATGTTTTATGATAATAAAATCCAAACTAATTACGGTAGGATAAATGAATAGCCTATGATAATACCCATCATTTGGTAGGTTTAACATTCTGACATTCTCGGGCCATATTGGCTTTGGCCTTTGGTATACAAGTAGCTAAGTACAAAATCCGTAGATCAGCTAGCACTCATTTGTTTTGATGCACTCTAAAAGTAGAGATAAGACATCAAAGTTTGAACTATAATTGGAAGCATTGGTATAATATGATATTATAGCATAATATCACAACTAATCAATGCATTATTCTAAATCCTAGAATTTCAATCTGAATCCCAATATTAAACTCCAAATTGTAAACTCTAACCCTAAATCATTCAAATCAAACTAAACCTTGAATGATTTTTGTGCAAATTAATGCATTTTCTTGTCATCGTATCATAAGTGACAGTTGACAACGTTTTGACATATCACCTACTCAAAATGACGATTCAATGCATCCAAAAAAGTAACTGCACTGAAGACAAACCCCATAAGAGTATATATGATTCGAGTTTAGTCCTTTTAACCACCATCTCTATTCACTTTTGTTTTGAAAACGGCTAACTTACACGTTTGGTCACTCAAATTATACAAATCTTTCATGTTTGCCACCCAAATTACTTTTCTTTCTTATTGGCCACTAACTTTACGAATCATTTCACCGTTAGTCACCGGCCGTTACACTCCGTTAAATTTGTCCTACGTGGCAGTCAACTATAACGTTTGACCGTTAACTAGATGACGTGGAAATAAAAAAAAATATTTTTCCAACTCATCATTCCACTTACTTTATTTATATGATTTATAATATTAATTATTTAATAAAATTAATAACTTTTTTATTGCTCCAGCCAACTATCCCTCGACGCCCGCTCCCTCGCCGTCCACGGCGTCCTCGACCCTCAAACCCTAGCCCCGCTCGCTGCATCTCTAATGGCGCCGGCTCCGATGAAACTTAACAATTCGGGGAGGCCCAGTCACTCATAAACTTAGATATGTGACCTTTCATCTATCAGTTAGAAATGAAGTGGGTAGCAGATGAAATCACAATGAATCCACAATTAAAGAAAGAGCCAGAAATCAAGTTTGTAAATTCATATATTCGATCTGTTGTTGGGTGGCAAAATGAGGAGGTGGTAAAGAGCTTCTTGTATGTTTGCACAGGTCAGCCCAAAAAAGAATAGAGGTTCTCCAAATGGAGCCCATGTTCGCGAGCAGATGAAGCAGCAAGCAGAGAGACGGGATCTAGGTTAGATTGCACGAATCGAATTCTTGGCTAAAACCCTAATTGCAACCCTCACTAGAAGGGATTTCAATTACCGGGACAATGAGTTGGAAATGGGAGGATGACTGGAGAAGACATCGTTGAGGGAATTGGATTGAGAGGAAGACCGGGATTTGAGTTTGACGAGGCGTAGAAGGAGCGACGAGCGACGGAAGAGGGAGTGATTCTGCAATCTACGGCCGATGAAGATTCTTTGCGCGACGCTTCTAGGTTGCAGCGAGGAGTAACTCAATTGCAGCGAGCGAGCCAACGTCGACATGATTAGTTTGGGGATTGCAATGTTTCTGGGGTTTTTCTGGGATTGCGATATTTATGTGGGGAGGCGGAGCTCTATTTTCGCTGGTGTAGGAGATCGTTGACTCGCCGAAGCCCACGGCGGAAGAAGCTCGCGAGGTGTAGAGCGAGAGGATGAGGATGGATGGGGAGTTAATTTTTGTTTTTATTTTTTAAATGGGCATGTCATCAATGTAACGGTCTGGTCAGCAGTTTCGTTTGCTATGTTATTAGAAAACTGACGGAGTTAACGGAATCTAACGGAGACTGATGGCTGGTGACTAACGGTGAAATAATTCGTAAAGTTAATGGCGAATAAGAAAGAAAAGTAATTTGGATGGCAAAAGTGAAAGAGTTTTGTAATTTGAGTGATCAAACGTGTAATTTAACCTTTTGAAAACACTAAATTTAAACCAACCAATTTTTTTTTTTTTGTCTTAGGCAGTATGTATTAGATAGGGAATTACAAGGAGTTGGAAAATAAATAACGGAAATCAGCCAGATGCTGATTAGCCGATGCAAGAGCTGTTTTCGCCACGCAATGGGCAGCCCTGTTAGTTCTACGGGGAGAAAAAACAAAACGAATGCACGCGAAGGATGCTTTCATCAGCCTGATTTCTTCAAGAATCGCCCCGCCACGATTATGCTCCTGTACATCCTCCGATACTCGTCGGATGACGAGTTGGGAGTCCCCACAAAAACAAACAGAATATATACCATGTGTTAGGCACCAGTCCATTGCATCCCGTAATGCCAGAAGTTCTAGTAGAAAAGGTTCAAATAACCCAACATAGTACTTACCGTAAGCACAAGTTATCGATCCTGTCGGGGAGAAAGCCACAAATCCAATGCTGCCACCGATGTCCTGTTTTGTTGCTCCATCAACTCGAATAAGCAGCCCACCCTGTGGACATGTAGCAGGATCCTGCACGAGGGCCTGGCATTGCCGAGGAGCTCCACCATTCTGCAAAGGGGATGTGGCTGCAACCCATTCCTCTTGTTGCTGCCGATATTGCCGAAAAAGGGGACCTGGCAAATATTGTAGTTGATCATAGCAAGACCAGCATCTCCCTTTCCAGATGCACCAGGAAATAAAGAGTATCTCAGCCATCTCTAGCTTGCTGAGGCGCATTGAGGTTAATACTTGAGCCCATGCCACGTCCGCCAGAAGTGCTGCTAGCGTTACTCGCAGTGTGGTTTTGCCGGCCAAGTCCCAAACATCCCGAGCAACCCTGCAGTCAAAAAGGCAATGGGCTATGGATTCCACAGCAGCAGAGCATACAGGGCAAACGTCAGTATCACTAAGGGTTTTAGAGTGAAGGACATCTAAGCAAGGAAGGAATCCACGCATGACCCGCCATAGGAATACACGGAGCTTCGGCGGTACCGGCAGGCTCCAGAGTACTTTCCAAACACGAGAATCCAGGTGGGAGGGCAAGGAACTGAACATCTCTGCACGTTCGTCTAAGAGAATGTGATATCCTGACTTCACAGTATAATGACCAGTCTCCGAATAGTGCCAAATAAGACGATCAGGCTTCGGCAACAACGGTAAAGGGATGGAGAGTATCCATTTAATGCTGTCCGGAGTGAAATATATATGGAGAAGCTCCTGGTTCCATGAGCGGGTTAAAGGATTAATGAGAGAAGCCACAAAAGGATTAGACAGATTAATACCTGGAAGTAGGGAAGGGGCAGAGGGCGGAGAAGTGGGTAACCATGGATCATCCAGGATCCTGATGGCAGTGCCACAGCCTACCTGCCACCTTAGTCCCTTGAGTAGCAGCTTACGGCCTTCAAGAACTCCTTGCCATGCCCAGGAGGGTCGATTACCAGTCGGTGCATGTAGGAAGTCACAAACAGAATGGTAGCGGGCCTTATATAGTTGAGCGAGAGTTGACGATGGAGAGACCAACAGCTTCCATGCTTGTTTTGCCAACATTGCTACATTAAAGAGGTCGAAATCCCGGAATCCAAGTCCCCCGCGAAACTTGCTGACACATATGGCAGGCCAGGAAATCCAATGTATCCCTCTATCCTTGTCTTGGCTCGCCCACCAATACCGCGAAAGTTGTCCATTCATACGCCGACAAGTGGTAGCTGGTAATCGAAATGAAAGCATCGCGTATACTGGTGTAGCCGCCCCTACAGCCTTGATCACGACTTCTTTACCCGCCAGAGAGAGGGATTTAGACTTCCAGTTCTGAATCCGCTTACTTAATCCATCCTCTAGGAATCGAAACGTCTGCACCTTGGACCTGTGAATCTGAGCTGGTAATCCAAGATATTTATCAAGCTCTCCAATAGACTCAATCCCCAAACCGGCAGCCAATTCCGCGGCTTCCTGAGCTGTGACATTCGAAATGAAGCAGACTTTGGACTTTTGAAGATTGATTTTCTGCCCGCTGGCCGCCTCATATACGCTAAGAAGCTGTAGCAATTGTTAGCATTCCGTTGTAGAAGCTCGCAAAAACAAATATGTATCATCAGCAAATAGCAAATGAGATGTCAGAGGTGCTAAGCGATGAATTTTCAGACCATGGAGCTGATTAGCAGAGATTGCATTTGAGATCAGATTACAAAATGCTTCAGTATAAATGGCAAAGAGAAGGGGAGAGAGTGGATCACCTTGCCGGATGCCGCGTTCCGGTCGGAAATAGCCGTGAGTATGTCCATTTAACAGGACCGAGAAAGTGACAGAGGTTACACACGCTTTGATAAGTTTTATCCAGCCTGCATCAAACCCTAACGCCTCCATGACAGCGAACAGGAATCCCCACTCAACCCGGTCGTATGCTTTCTCCATGTCCAGTTTGAGGGCCATCCATTTCTCCTTGCCCTGTGACTTTGTTTTGAGGAAATGCATCACTTCCTGGGTGATCAATATGTTATCCGAGATGTCTCTACCTTTGACAAAGCCATTTTGTGCATCACTCACCACCGTGGGCAGTACCTGACTCAACCGAGAAGATAAAACTTTAGAGATAATCTTGTAGAAAACTTGACACAGCCCTATTGGTCTCATCTGCTTCATAGAATCTGCATTTGGGGTCTTTGGGATCAAGGTTAGCAACGTATGGTTAAAGTTATGAAGTAATCTACCCGATCGAAAGAAAGAGCTAGCAGCAACACAGACAGAGTTACCAATAACCTCCCAATAGGCCTGGTAGAAGGCAGCAGTGAACCCATCTGATCCCGGGGCTTGAGAGGGGCCAATATCAAATGCTGCCCTTTTAATCTCCTCATTCGAAACCTGGTCTAGGAGGTATCTATTCTGTCTACTGGTCACCTTGCGAGCTATGCCCAATGCAGCCACTAAGAAGTGAAACGGATTGCCATTAGAGGTAAAAAGGTATTGGAAATAGGTTACAGCCACGTTACCTTTTGCTGGCTCCTCTACATGTATAAAGCCATCATCATCCATGAGCAATTCAATCTGGTTCTGCCTCCTTCTTTGAATTGTAGAGTTGTGGAAGAACTTGGAGTTAGAGTCTCCAACCTGCAGCCAGCCATTCCTGGACTTCTGTTTCCAAAATATCTCTTCCTGCCGATAGGCAACAGCAAGTTGAGATTTGAGGCCTTGGATGGTGTCCCAATCAATGGACAATCTATCACGTTCTGCTTCAATGGCCAGCCGAAGTTCTCGGATCATCCGGGCCGAGTTGGTGGTGCCTAGTTTCGCCCATTCAACTAGTTGGTGGCGGGCTGTCTTCAATGTGGAAAACAGCCTGAATTGAGGCGTCCCAGAAACAGTAATCTGCCACGACGCGATCACAATGTTCCTTGCTTCCTCGTTCGTCCTCCATCTCCCGTCAAAATGGAATCTATCCTTCCCTTTGCATGCATTAGGAATCAACTAGAATAATAGCATCCTGTGATCAGAACCAAGATCAGTTAGATGAGAAATCTGTGCATTAGGCCAATCCTGAATGAGCAATTCAGACCCTAGACCCCGATCTAAATGCTCAAGGATATGCGTGGCGAGTCCTTGTCGATTAGACCACGTGAACGGAGGTCCTCTAAACCCCAAATCCTGAAGTCCGGAGTCGTCGAGGAAGGACTGGAACTGTTCAATCTGTGAAAATGAGGGAGGCCTTCCACCCTGCTTCTCAGATGCAAAGAGCACACAATTAAAGTCTCCTATAACAAGTACAGGCGTAGCACACAACGAAATCAAACGTAGTAGTTCATTAAACTGAAGAGCACGCATATTTACATTGGTACTGAGATGGATAAAGAAAATGGCAATGTTGCCCCAAACAAGATGCTGCATCTCCACATAAATATAGAATGCATCCTGTCCTAGCAAACTACACTGGATTGAAGGAGCACAAGCAACTACAAGCCCCCCAGATAAACCTACTGGAGATACGCAGCAAACCACATTAAATCCTAGTCTACTTAGTTTCTTATTTACATAATCATCATCTCGCTTAGTCTCACTTAAGCAAAGGATCGATGGCGAGAAGCGACATACAGCCCCAAACAGTGAGGGAATTGTCAGGGTAGAGCCTATGCCCCGACAATTCCACGCCAAGATGCTCATCTAATGCTGTGGGACCAGTCAGGGCTGGTTGCCTCCACCACTTCGTCACTGGTACTTGCAGTCAATGCATACTTCCCCTAGAGTTTCTGTTTCTTGTGTTCATTCTGCTCCTGAAGCAGGCCAGAGTCAGCAGTCCCGCCTCTAATCTGGTTAGCCACATCCAATCCTCCCCCGAGGGGCACTGGTGCAGCAGCATTCTGGTCGTGGCGCCGATCCGGGCCCTGGAGCAGTGGCAACGAATTTGGCTGAGTCTGCAAAAGAGAAGGGGATGCCCCCGTTCTTACCCATGTGAAGTTCCTCCTGCCGAGTAGATTCCGCTCATTGACCTTGGGGCCGAATTTCTTCGAAATCAACTGGCGATTGTAAGGGGATGGTTGGCCAGAGAGCTCCTCCCGTCGCGGGCATTGCTGGCCGATGTGTCCAAGTACTCCACACAAATAGCAGAACTGTGAGAGTTTCTCAAACTTAACAACAGCAGTGAAGTCCCCTTTACCTGACTTTTCATGAGCAGCTGGGACGGATGTCGGTAGGGGGAAACGGGAATCCAACCACACCCTTGCCCGAAGGTAAATCTCGGTCGTCTCTTTCGCACGGTGGACCTCTCCTGGATCGGTCTTCCCCAGGTAGCCACCAAGAAGGGTAGCCATCCTCTTCGAGCAGCAGGGAACAGGAACCCCCCAAAATTGGAGGAAGTGGGGAACCCGCCACATCTGCTCAGCCACTGCGGGTGTAACCGCCACCCAGGGAGCCAGATTCACCAGGTATTTGGGCAGGATCCAGGGGGCCATTCGTAACACCCGATTCATGTCGAAGTCAGAAGGGAAGACAACCTGAATGAGGCCTTCCGCCGCCGGCAGGATGGAAATAGGGCCGGAGCAGTTCCACAATCCGCCCAGAGTGCTGAGAAGTTGACGGATTGCCGGAGAAGGGCCAATCACTTTGCCCAGCAGGGACAGTTCGTTGCGTTCCGCCCCTGGGGCCACATCTGCGTCGCCAAAAACAACCACCCTCGACTCCGCCATCGTGTGAAGATCGGAACTGGAATTCGACTTTGAGGAGAAGATACAGAGCAGGATACAAGCAGATCTGGGGTTTACAGTAGAGCAGAAGGGATCGATAGAGGCGAGGTTAAATAGCCCCTTGATTTCGCAGTGAACCCCCATCGGCGCACCACGCCGGGAAGTCTCACGCGATGCGCACGACGACGGCGCTTTCCTCGCTCCACTATCCACGAACGAGAGGACAGGGGAGAGGATTCGTTTTTTTTTTAAAACCTCTCTACAGACCGAAGGAAAAGGAATACTTCCAATTTTCTTTTAACCTAGTGGTTTATTTATGATTGGGTGGGCCGTGTGGATAATATTTTTTTAGTGAAAATCCAACTCAATATTGAAAAAGTGAAACTATTATGCACCGTAAAAATAAAATTCGTTTTTTGGTCCGCGCTTTGCAACGGTAAAATAAACAAATTATATTTAAAAGTTCATCCACTTATTTAATAATTTATATGAAATCAAATAATTCATAAAATTATTAGAGTAGGATTGCTACATAAGTTTTATGTAATGTCTTAATCATTATGAAATACATAGACCATACGTTTGTTTAAGTGATATATAAAAGATAATTATCATTCACTAAACTTTACAGTATCTCGTGACTAGTTATGTAAAATAATGATTTACCTTCAAGAATATTTGTGTATTCCAAATTAATGAGATTATTAAAAATTTAGATGATAATAAACGAATTTAATTCAAACTTAAATATCGAATCATTTTAGTCATTGTTTAAGTGATACATAAGAAATAACTACCCTTACATAAGTTTTATATAACTTATTTGTAATTATGTAACTACCATCTTACTGTACGATCTAATAAAAAGATCAAGTTAACAAAAATATAAATTTGTAAACTGTTATGTAAGAAATCATTGACCATATAAAAACTATGTCTAATGCAAATAATAAAGACCTTATAGTAAATTTTAGAGCTTTATATAATATACTAGAAAAACACCAACGTTTTGATGTGGATAGTGGGAGATAGGCTGCGATTACATTAATAGCGGTTCTATTTTGTATTTACATTAAATTTTTCTTGATAGTGCATTCTTATCATCATTCAAATTTTTTTTTTTTTATAATTATCATCATTCAAAATTAGACAAAAAACTTAAAACAATAATTAGATCATATCGAAAGATGGTATTCAACGGAAAAAGAAGAGAGCAATAGTGGGATTTCATGCCCAGGGCTAGTAAATTGTTATCTTGTTGACGGTGTAACCGGTAACCGAACCAAAATCGATGGTTAACGATAACACCGATAATCGATTAAACAGTAAACGGTCGGTTCTCAATAGTAAAATTTATCTAATTACTAATTGACGGATAAATAGTTAACCGGCTATTCGATTACGACCATCCTCATAGTTAGGATAGAAAATAATAGGTCTCGATGAACCACATGCATACTTGCATAGGCCAAAAATAATAGGGATTCTTGAAAGCCTATAAGATCCATTGCCTACCCTAGTTGTAATACTGACTTAGGTTTATCGGAGACTAATTTCAAGAAAGGGCTTTAGAAGGAACAAAGTAGAAAGTTGGCCTTGCGGACAATAGCTTGTCAATAATTAGTAGCATTTAAACTTCCATGTAATTTGGTGGAGTTTATGAGTTGAGTAATTGTAGTTGCGCGTCTTATTCTTGTATGATTGTTTAATCAAATTTGACGGTAGAATTGTGTTATTGTGTACTTGTGTTGGATTGAGTTGATTATAGGTTTATATCTATGTTAAATGATTTTTTATTTAATGATGACAACTTAAAATAAGATCACATACGTAAGTATGTAGGAAAAAATCTACAAAAATGCATTGAGAAAAAAGGAGATCCTCTGTTTGTTAGGTTATTGATAAGTTATTTTGGTATAACCTTGCCAAATCTCGTGCTTAACAGTTATCAGAACCGACAAAATAACCAAAAACAATCAAATATTTCTGGTTATAACTGAACCAAATCGATTGCTAGCATTAAGTCTGGTTTCCTTCAATAATTAACCCAAATCAAATTAGCAACTTTTTTTTGAAGGGAACTGGATGAAATTCATTCAAAGGCTCAGAAATGGCCAAAAGGCCCACGGTCCAAATCCTTCTCCAAAACAACCAATAGAGACAAAGGGGGTTGTCCACCCAAACAATTTGATGATCCCAGCCCGAAAGGCTGAAACAGAGTGGGCTAACCACTAACCAGTGTGCTGGTCCATTCCTCTTTCTCGGTGTAAAACTCCACACGATCGGAATACTAGAGAAAAACTCGTTTCTAGATGCCATCTTCCAAATATCCTCAAAAGGGGCAGAAGGGGCAGTAGGGGCACGCATCATCGATAAATTCTTCAATATTGGAACCCACAAGTAAGATATTTCTGCAAATTTTCCATAAGAACGTACACACCTTAGGCTGGATACGAATCTTCCATAGGAATTTCCAGAACTCAGCATCTTCATTTGGTCGATTGTGATGACGAGCCATAGTGGTAGGGTTGCTTACTCGGATCCAGGAGTAGGCAGATTTCCCAATGTAAACACCGTTTTCAGTCACTCCAGACCGGAGGTCCTTCTTTGAAGGATAGCTCAGAGGGATTTAAGGGATGAGGGTCTTGTCTTGCTCAGTGAAGAGCTCGTTAATTTTGTTCAGATCCCAGCCACCCCTTTCCCAATCAATAAGAGTGCTAATGGTTTCATTTGAGGGATCCTCCATAGGAAAAGGATCAACAAAAAGGAAACCCTTTCCTAGGATCCAGACATCGATCCGTATCTGAATATCTTCCCCATTGCCAACCCTCCATCTGAAACCATCCTCAATTTTCTCCTTTGCCTCCATAATACTCCTCCAAATAAAATTCGGTCTGTAACCAGTGTTATAAAAACTAGGCCGGACCGCCCGGTTAGCCCGAAAAAATCAGACCCGGACACTGATTCGGTCCCGGAAGCATAAAAGCGGCAACAATTCAGTGGGTCGGCTTTTTTCCATTTTAATTTTCGTTTTTGCAACTGAAAAGACAGATCGTCAGCTAGCTTTTGCTTTCTTCAATTAAAATATTCAAAAAATAGCTAAACCAACGAAAAAGGAAAGTTTGTATAGAATAAAATTAAAAAGGAAAGAAATAATCCCATTCCCATTCCCTTGCCCTAGCAGCCACCTTCCTTTTCAATTTTGATTTTAAGATATTATCATAAATTGAGAAAAAAATGGACTATGATTGATTTTGATTTTGCATTACTAGCTCTACCAAGTAGGCCATTTCGGGTTTATGACCGGGTTGTAATATCGGTTAATTATCGGTTATCCGATAAACCTTGAACCTCTCGCTAATCCGGATTGACGTCCGGTTCGGTTCTGATAACACTGTCTGTAACCCACTTTAGCCTTGAGAATATCAGTTTTAGGAAAATACCATGCTTTCATAACACGAGCCATCAAAGAGTTCGGTCAACAACTTCATACCCAAAATTTTAGTCCAATTTAGTATTTTGGTGGTTGAAAACTTGAAATGATGGGTACGGGCATATTAATTGTCACTTCATACCCAAAATTTTAGCCCAATTTAGTATTTTGGTGGTTGAAAACTTGAAATGATGGGTACGGTCATATTAATTGTCCCGCCTCCACCAAGTCCTTTTCTGCAATTCTTCTAACCCATTCTCGAAATAATTAAATATTACTGAGTTTGGTGCAAAACGCTTGGAGAAACTGATGAAATTTATCCGTTTTCATGGGCTTAAGCCCAATTACAAAAGTCCTTCATATTGTGTGGTCTAATAATGAAGTCAAGTTAACAAAAATCTCAAATTTGATTAAATTGTTATGTAGAAAAAAAATTTACCTTGAAAATTCATAGTGTAATGCAAATAATAAAGAAATCATGATGAATTTGGGAGCTTTACACAATATATTTATAATTACGAGTTGTAAATGCTACACAAATATTTCATACCATGATAAAATGATAAAGAGTTATGATAAAATTGAGGCATCTTATAATATATTTGTAATTACGTAATTGTTATAGAGTAATGTTACACAAATCTTTCGTATTGTGTGATCTAATGCTAAAGAGCACTTAAATTACCGAATCATTACGTACTATTTAAGTGATAGATAAGAAATAATCACTCCTCCATAAGTTTATATATTGTATTTTTAATTATGTAACTGTCATCGTACTATGCAATCTAATAATAAGATCAAATTAAAAAAATAGTACATTTGTAAACGGCTATGTAAAATATCATTGATCATTCAAAATCTATCTCTATTGCAAATAATAAAGAGCTTACCATAAATTTGAGAGCTTTATAATATATTTGTAATTATATGACTTATATAACATAATGTTACACAAATCATTTGTACTGTGTGATCCAATGGTGAAGTCAAGTAAACAAAAATATCAAATTAGATTAGATTAAATTGTTATGTAAAAAATAAATTACCTTACAAACTTTGGTGTAATGCAAATAATAAATAAATAATGTTGAATTTGTAATAATGTAATTGATATAGAGTAGTGTTACACAAATTTTTCGTACTGTGTGATTTAATGCTAAAGAGCTTGTGGTCTCAAGATAAAATCATGTTAAAAAAATATAACATTTGATTAAACGGTTGTGTAAAAAAACTAACCTTAAAAATCTTAATGTAATACAAATAATAAAGAGTTTATGATAAAATTAGATGTAGGGGATAAATTCCTCTTATGAACATTACAAGTATTTGATTAAACGGTTGTGTAAAAAACCTAACCTTAAAATTCTTAATGTAATACAAATAATAAAGAGCTTATAATAAAATTAGATGTAGGGGATAAATGCCTCTTATGAACAGTACATGTGGTAAAAAAAATAATTTGTCTATAATTTCGTATGCAACATTGCCGCATACTTGCGGCTTTAATTAATTAATCATATTATATAACTAATTAAAATTTCAAACAAATGAGTCAAAGCAAAACGTATACAAATGCATTGACCAACATATGTCATTATGTTTAGTATGTTTCATAACATTACCAAAATAAGCTAAAGAGCTTATTCATTATAAGCTAACACATCCATATGTTATACTACAAAAATTGAAAACAGGAAAAAAGACATGTGTACTATAGCCTAAATTTTTAGTTGAAAGACACATTAAGTTAACGAGACCACAAGAAAAAAATATATAAAAAAATATAATAGATTTCTCTCAAATATGCTAGTATCCGATACAACCACATTTTGAATATGAATACTTACATCTAGGTTATGATGGCATCTACGAGTTTTATAACCCAAAATTCATACCCAACCCAAATCCAAAAGGGTGGGTTGTTTTTTCACCTTAATCATAATCCAAAGCTACCAGCAACATTACACTATTCGCTCCAGAAAAATAAAAGGAAAATCACGATGTGATACGAACAGAAAACCAACCACAATAATAATGGCAATGGAGCAGTAACAGGAAACGGATTATATTGATCCTCCTCTCGAATCTTCTTGTTCCCTTTAGGGAAAAGAAGGAAAAAAGAATTGCATTCAGCCCAATCACATGGTAGACGAAATACGCAGGAATAAACCAGGAGCCTCAAGACTTTCTGATGTTGCAGTCATTGCTGTTGCAGCTGAAGCAACTGACTCCTTTGCTCAGGCGGCAACGGATTGATCTATTCCGGTGTCAGGCTTATTACCTGTTGAAGTAGTGCCTTCTCCATATCAGGGCTAAACTGTATCACTCGAAAAGAAACATGACCAAAAGGAGGCTTAGAAGACCATCAACACTTGGAATACAACAACATAAAAGGAAGGGAAAGAGGCAGGGGAGTTTTGGCGGTTACAGGTGCAGCTCGAGCTGCTTGATTGCCCAAAACTGGTGTTGCAGCTGAGCTATCTAGAGGGCTAGACATCCACCCAGATCCTCGATCAACTTGCATTGGGCTTCCACCCTGATTGTTGAACTCTCCGGTCAAGTGTGAACCTCCTCCACCCTGGATTTTAAATTTGAAGCGCATCTCAGTGTTAATAGGAAACTCCATCATTCACAACCCTATTTTAAAAGAACCCTATTCAAACGATGCATTTCCACAATCTAGCCATTTCTCAATTATTTCAAAAATATATCTATTTAAAACAATTCATCCACCCAAATTTTGTCTACAATTTTTCCACAACTCTAGAAAGAGTAACAGCAGGAGCTGAGCAGGGGACCAAGTAATATGAATTTAAGACTTGTTAGATTCTCCGACTTACTATCTTTAGTGGATTATCAAATCATGTTCTTGTATTGGAGAGGCAGCCCTTCAAATACCCATTTCTCCATTCCACAAATTCCAGAAAGTAAACTACCTATCCTATTTTGAGGCACAACCCATGATCATATGTCATTTATTCAGTCTACTAAATGATGCATCATGATGGGCTGCAAGCATATAAACTACTAAACATGCGAGTGCAACTCAAGTCTAGATTCAGCAAATGAGTGAATGAGAACATTTCAGAGATACCATAAGGAAAAGAAAAACAACATTAAAGCACGCACACACCAAGGCATCAAGATGGAGGGAGCTAGAAAAAATTCATGTTACCTGATATTGGGATTGAGGTGGCCGGTGGCTTGGAAATTGGAATAGGTTGTTACTGTCCATGAGAATATGATGGCACTGCTGGATTTTGAGTTATATTGCCAGACTAAAACAATTAATTGTATTATTATTGCTAAGTGTCAACTTTTCAAAATGTTAACCACAAACTATGGTTAAGGAACTCGATCTTCAACTTACATGAAACATGGGTTGTGAAGGATGCTGATGACTAGCACCATGTTGGAAGCCCATACCGGATCCCCTCTGTTGTTGATATTGATGATTGAAACTCGACATAGGTTGAGGTGGCATTGGTGGTTGCAGTGACATACATGTGAGGGATTCCGCCACTTGTCTGCAATGGCTGTTGAAGCTGGCTAGTTGAGTAAGATGAAGTTGGGGTGCATGTGGAGGTATGTTAGGCACTTGAGTATTAAGATGTCCCTTTGGCTGCTACGGGTTCTGTAAGGTGTGCAAAGGCATGCATGGTTTGGATGAAAGATTTACAATTACAGGTGGAGCAAAAGAGGAAGAAGCCATGGGTAAGGTGTGCAAAGGCATGCATGGTTTGGATGAAAGATTTACAATTACAGGTGGAGCAAAAGAGGAAGAAGCCATGGGTAAGGTGTGCAAAGGCATGCATGGTTTGGATGAAAGATTTACAATTCCAGGTGGAGCAAAAGAGGAAGAAGCCATGGGCACTACTGCAGGCTGATTTTGGTGTTGTGTTCTGATCTGATGCTGCGTGTTTGATGCAGGTTGTTGTCCCATTTGTCCTTGCTGCCAAGTCCCAATGTTTGATATATGAGGGGATGGTGCTGATTGCTAAGGCTTCTGTGATGTTGTTGCCGGGATTACAGGAACCTACCAGCAAAGAGAAATCTGTTAAGCACGTATATCAATTAGCCAATACGATGGATCTATAAAGATTAAGGACATACCACTGGAGGAGGTTAGACCATTCCCATCATAGTTTGAGCCTGTTCAAACAAGGAATACATATAAATAAAAATTGTCACAGGAGAAGTGGAATATGAAAGCGCCAAGAGAATTGGTGGTGCAACTACGATGGCGTGTGCTATACACTAGCCTTCCAATTATAGAATACCGACCTAGCTATCCATCTAACTTACTTAAACTAAGTAAAAATAATCGGCCTTTTCTACAAGTGAAATGATTCAGATACTCATATTCCCAAATGCTTGAAATCAAAGTGGCAGTTCCTCACACTCCGCCGAAAATGAGGAATGGCTTCTTACAACATTACTACAGACACACAAATCCTAGCTAGGCAGTGATGAGGATTCAAACAAAACCCTAATCATTTGGCAGTAAGAAAGGCAAGCTATTATTCGCAATTCAAAGCTAAATCCTTGTATTAACGGCAACAAACAACATCCCAATCCCTCTTAATTAAGTTCTTGATACAAGGAGATCGAATAACTAAATCACGAAGCTAAGTTTGACATGGGAGAAGAACTCAAAGACCTGGAAAAGGGAGAGGATTCTGGATGCGGATATCCCTTGCTTCCTGTCTGTTCTGCTCTATTGATGTCTGCATTGAAGGTGTGTGTACAAGTACAACCAACAATAAAAAAGTGTTCAGCAGTTCAACTGAAGGCCTCGAGGAATGAATCCCTCAGTTTGAAGGAGAAGGCAATGGATGATTCAGAAAAGATAGAGAAACAGATAACTCGCCATCTGAGACAAGATGTCATAGAGCTGGTTCTTGGTCATCCCGGCGAAGTCCGCCGTTAGAATGTCGGCTGCATTTGGCTTTCCCGCCATCGCTCCGCCAGTCAAGTAGAGAGAGAGAGAGAGAGAGGGAACGTATGATCGGAAGTCGGTACACACTCCGATTAGTAAGTTCTGGATGCCAGACAACAGCTTATTTGCAGGCCGAAGACGTCCGCTTTACTGGACTTGTTATATGCAGGCCCAAGGTGGAAGACGTCTACTTTACCACGCCAAGCTTGCTAACTAAGTTGGGCTTTCGCTGGATATACAGGATAACGTGACGTATTAGATACCTAGAAAAATATGTTGTTACATGTTCTTAGGGGTGTTCAAACGGTGTGGTTACCGTGGTAACCGTTTTAACCAGTAGTATTTAGTTAATTTGGTTTGGTTAATTTGGACAACTGGTTTGGTTTGATTAAATTTTTTAGCCTATTTGGTTTAGGTGGTTTGGTTTGGTTTCAGACACTTCTAACCAATCAAACCAAATTAACAAGTTAAGTAATTATCCATATATCTAATATATATTATACACCCATACTTAATACTTGGCATAACAACACAAGAGCCAAACATTCCTTCCTTTTAGGTTCATCAACAATACAGTTCAATATTGTTCCTATATTGTTTTTTTTTTTGTAGAGTATAGACCATGATATATGAATGCCCAATTTAGATAAAACTCATACAGTATATTAGATGAAAACTTGAAAGGAAAGTCATTTTCAATCTATGATAATTGCTAAGAGACTAATTTAATTCACACAATCAATTAACTCCACAGTATTGACATATATTTTTGTTAGGGGAATACTTCTATTTACTATAAGATAATTGTATTAGTTGAATGTATTTATGTCTTCGTTGTAATTGATGCGACCCCGCTCACCCCGCATGACGTCACTCAAGCTCAAACTAGATTCCTACATGGACCATGGTTCAAGAGACGATTTAAGAGGTTTAAAGAGAGCTTGAAAGCATTCAAGGTGGAAGAAAAGGTCTTTGCAAGCAAGGCCTACGAGTTTGTTGATGTGAAATCAATTGGCAGAATATATAATTCTCGTGGTCCAAAGATGAAGGTCCGAGTACGACGATACAAGGATCAAATGGGATCATTCTTGATGGACGTGGACTTGCTAGAAGGAAAGTCCATCACATTGCTACGATTTATGGACTAGAATGAAGAGAAGATGGGCTTGGTAGAAGGAAGGAAGATCTCCCATGGTGTGAACACAAGGTGTGAAAAGGAGTACAAGTGTGAAAGGAATATCAGGTGTGAACACAAGCCATGTGAGGGAGGATTGCAAGGATAGAACCTAGGGAGTTGTTGACCAAGTCTTTTACTTGTCTTTTAAGGATGGTGTTTTCCTTTTACTTGTCTTTTAAGGATTGTGTTTTTCCTTTTACTTGTAGGATTTGTTTTTCATTTTAAGCTTTGGATTTGTGTTAGCTAGTCTATAAATAAGAGGCTGAGTTCCTCATTGTAACTCATTCAATTATCAATCAACTTTCAAGTTACAAGTTCATACGAACTAGTTCTTTGTGCAAGCTTCTGTTGAGAGTGCTCCAGGAGTTTCACGTGTCTCTTATCAACTAGAGAACGCGTCTAGTTGTGGCGAGCTTCTACCCAATAGCGATTGGCCTTATTCACGAGTGGGTGATTGTTTGATTGGTTTCATATACCAATTGGCCTTTCACACGAGTTGGAATCTGTTTGATCGTGTTCCATCATTATCTTTTGTTCGAGTTCTTGTTCGTTGGAGAAAAGCTTCGAAAACCCATAAAAAGCAGGAAAGCTGCGTACTTTGGTCACATCAGTAATGTTTTATTCACATATAAATTGTGAATTGATGCATTAACTGAAATGTTTTTTTATGCTTAGATAAAAATTTCATTAAGCACAGGCTACCAATAGCTTAAAAAACTATGGCGCTCCTCAAACCAACAAAGCCTGTACAAAAAACTCCCTGACAAACGACAAGGAAGTAAACCGAATAAACTACCCTAATCCCCTAGAAATGAAACAAGCTAGTAAGCTCTGGTCCATTTTACATCGGTACTCAATGATCCACTTCGCCTGCGCAACAATCTGGGAAGGAGGCCTTTCTCCAACAGAGCCATACATCCTGGAACACCGCTCCCTCCGGATCAGACTAAGAATAACACTCCAAGATAGATGATTCAAGCTTGCAGAAGCAGAAGAACCGCACTAGTGAGACACACACCATTGCAATACTGTTGGCCAATCTCCCAAAGTTGGTGGAGCAGCAACCTGCATAACCTGATCCAAGATACTCTTCGTAAAAGCATAGGTGACAAAGAGATGATTTCTAGTCTCCAAGACGCCATGACACATCAAGCAAACACCAGATAGAGGATTACCCCATAAAATCAGTCGATCCTACAACTTTAGCCTATCATGAATTATGAGCCAGAGTATGAAACCATGACGAGGAACTATCATTTTTTCCCATACAAGATTACTCCAGGGCACAATGTTATTCTTCTGCCTTAGTGAGTTCCTGTTTTCCGGCGAGAAAACTTGCGTTGAAATGAGATTAATGCACCTTTGACTTCCTTGGGCAACGATTACTAAGACACGGCTCACACCTCTTCAAACAAAGTTCGAACGAGGGTGTTTGATTGATGGTTTTTTGGGAACGAGATCTAAATTAAATTACTTCTACTCCTATGGAGGTTCGGCGAGAGCTCCAAACTACGAATTACATCTATGGCTACATGATAGAGAAAAGGTAAAGGATAAACTTGACATGTGTGTCAGAGTGTTGGTTTTGGAACCCTTGTCTCTGTCGACCCCTCCTCTTATTTATAGCCCCGAGGAGGTAACCGCCATAGAAAACCGCTTTTTGGATAACTGCTACAAA
Organism: Linum tenue; assembly: GCA_946122785.1. Classification (NCBI taxonomy): domain Eukaryota; kingdom Viridiplantae; phylum Streptophyta; class Magnoliopsida; order Malpighiales; family Linaceae; genus Linum; species Linum tenue. The sequence continues at coordinate 12,878,899 of CAMGYJ010000002.1, read as the reverse complement.
GAACCGCTCCTCCTTCTTCGGTAATAAACCGCCTCTTGGACAAATCCCAAAAAGAACCGCTCCTTGCTTCCTCGGAGTGGTGGTTACTCCTTCAACCACCTAGGTGCCTCTCTTGGAACCGTCGTGGGTTTTGGAGTGTATCTTGCCTCGCCTGGTCTTGTTCTGAATCTCGTGCCATGCTAGTCTTTTGACGAGCATGTAGTGTCTCGCAAAGGGGGTCGTGGTCTTCTTGCTTCGCGGCCATGGACTTCTTACTCATGTTCATGGCCTTCTTGTCTCGCGGCCATGGACTTCTTACTCATGTCCATGGCCCATCCTGTGACACGGCATGACCTTCTCGATCTCTAGAGGGATATGACCCTCCTCGTTCAAGCGACAAGTCCTTCTCCACACTTAGAATATCTTTGTCTTCTTTGAAGTATGATTCGCGGCCTTGCGTCCATGGCCCCTCTCGTGACACGGCCATGGATATCCCGATCATGCAGATGGCTCTTCTCTTGAAGTGGCATGGCTTTCTCATACTTAGTTTTTCAATCATGCCTAAGCCTCTTGCTTTGCGTCCATGGCCATCACATGGCACGGCCATGGACCTCTTAATCATGCACATGACCCTTCTCATGAGGCGGCATGGCCTTCTCAGACTTAGTATATTTTGGCTCATGCGGCGACATGGCCTCCTCATTCGCGGCCATGGACTTCTCAGTCATGTTTGTGACCCTTCTCGTGACACAACATGGCCCTCTCATACTTAGTATCTTTTCTTGCGTCCATGCCCCTTCGCGTGAGGCGGCACGTGCTTCTCCTTGAAGTGGCATGTACCTCTTCCAGACTTAGTTTATTTTTCAGTCATTAGGCCTTGGCCATGGGGCGGCATGGCCTCTTCATTCATGGCCATGAACTTCTCATACTTAGAAATTTTCATGCCATCTCGTGGCATGGCATGACCTCTTACGAGAGGCCCATGTCACTTATTGAATCATGTCCATGCTCATTAATGAGCTAGTGACTTGGACTTAAAATCAATATCCATAAGGCCCAATTTAAACAACATTAATTGTTATAATGGGTGTGGCCTTATAAACTCCTTGATTATCTTGTAACTCACCAATGTGGTACAAGACAAAATTTATGGTGTAAACAGTTCCAGACTCGCTTCACAGAATAAGAGTCCATGACCTCGCCATCCCATGCCAAGCTTCCCCTCAAACGCGAGACAAAAGGTCTAGCCACTACACCACACTTAAGAATCCTCTTCCATATCCAGGAGCCTGCAGCAGAAGCCTTAATATCCCAAAATGAAGCATGCTTGACACGATAACGGCGAACCCAGGCCACCCAGAGAGAGCCTTCATCAGCAAGGATCGCCCAGAAATGCTTAAGAACACATGCCTTGTTCCAAATTTCAAAATTGCGAATCCCCAGTCCGCCTTCCTTCTTTGGCTGAGCAAGGAAATCCCATGAAACAAAAAACCCTCGACCTCAATGATGAATCAGTTATATCCCAATGGAATTTGCTACAGATGGACTCTACCGCTTTGATAACAAACTGAGGAAGCAGGAAGATGCTCATCCAGAATTGCAGAACACTAGTCAATACTAATGTAATGAGCTGCAACCGACCAGCAAAACTTAAAGTCTTTGCCCTCTAGCTAGAGATTTTTTCCTTGATTTTCTCCAACAGGACACGACATTCAGACCTTGTAAGCTTACATGTGATGAGTGGCAGTGTGGCACCCCCAGATACCTAACAGGGAGGCTGCCAAGAGGAAAATTCGAATACAAAGAAATACTCTGTTGCTCCGATTCAGAAATCCCTCCACAAAACAACTGGCACTTATCAGGATTTCACTTCAAACCCGAGATATTATAAAAACATTTAAGAATCTACAGACCCCTGTCACCCCTCTGATAGAACCATTAGTGAAGATCAGCAAATCATCAGCAAAACACAAGTGTGTAATTGATAATGGTTTACACCTTGGGTGGAGGGGGATTTGATTCTGCCTAACTGCAAGCTTCAACATAGCATCCAGAACCTTCATTGAAACCGTAAAAAAATAAGGGGAGAGCGGGTCTCCTTGTCTAAGACCCCTTTTCATCTCAAAGAACCCACAAATGACATCATTCATTACAACAACCTTAGGAGTACATACACAGGCTTTCAACCACTTAATAAACAACCCAGGAATCCCCATAGTACTGAGGACAGAGAACAAGAAAGTTCAGTCAACAGAGTCAAATGACTTCATAATATCAATTTTCATAGCACAACGAGGTGAAATACGTTTCCTATGATAATCTTTCACTAATTCTGATGCCAAAAATATATTTTCACTAATGGATCGACCTCTAATGAAAGCAGACTGAGATGTAGATATTAAAGAGGGCAGGACAACTGCTAACTTGTTTGCCAGAACCTTTGAGATCCCTTGTAGATCGTATTACAGCAGGAAATAGGACGAAAATCATTCATTTTCTCAGCATTTGGAACCTTAGCCACAAGCGTGAAAAGAGTAGAATTCAGAACACGAGGCATAATGCCAGAAGAAAAGAATTCCAAGGCAACATCTTCAACCAAACTTCCGATCAAATCCCAATGCAATATGTAGAACTCAGATGGAAACCCATCAGGGTCTGGAGCCTTGTCTCTCCCAAGGTTCTTGAACCCACAGGGGGAGGGTGCGGTTTTCATCTGCCATGCAGCCCCACGTTTGTCAACCTGCATGGCCAACATGCTGGATGTCGGAAAAATGGGGACGACTCACAAACCCAAGGGGGTGCATTTTGTGTGTCGGCAATGGAAAAACCGCCGCCTAAGGATGGGGTTTGGGTTAGAGAAATAGAACCGCATCCTCAGCAGGAGGTTCTGCCAGGTCATCCTAAGAACTGCCTTGCCAAGAGGCGGTTCTGTTAGGTCAGAACGCAAACCGCCTGCCCAAGATGCGGTTTAGTACCTGAAACTCAAACCGCACCCTCAGGTTGCCGTTTTGAAAAAAAGGTACTATTTGAACACCCCTGATGTACTAACTTTTCAGCCCTGGCCAATGGTCGGAAGATTTTATTAATTGTATGAATAATAATTTGAAGTTATACTTCAAATTATTTTAGATGTATGCTATATGATTTCAATACAGGTTTAGAATGGTAGAGCAACTGAGCAAGTATGTATTATGGTTAAGTAGGAGTGTAGGACACACATGGAGTGTTCATAATGGATTTATGGTGTTGGTGCATTAGCCTGCTATGGAAGAAACCTTCTTCCATAGCAGGCTAATGCACCAACACCATAACAGGAAATCGTTGCCATGAGGATTTATTCAGACAACTCAAGGAAGAGATCAAATTACTTTGTCTTGGCAATATGGAGTATGCTAAGATTTTGATGGGATCTGAGTTCGCACGATTGTTAGATAATGCTCAAATATGAATGTAATTGTTAACAAAAATAAATAATCTCTCTCAACTCCTAATTTCTATTCTCCCCTCATCCAAGTCTCGGCCGATTCTCAATTCTATTTTGTTCTTCTCATCTAAATCCCTAATCCTTTCTCTCAAACCCTAAATCCCTAATCCTTTCTCTCAAACCCTAAATCCCTATTCGTTACGAGTAATTGCGGGTGCCGAAGATTAGTCCCTAGAATCCCTAGAAGCGGGGTTCTTTCAGTGATATCAGAGCCTGGTAGTAGGCACTTGTACCAGTTGACACGGTCGCAGTTGACATGGTCGAATAATGGCGATGAAAAGGCAATTGCGGCCCAAATCATGGTGATGCGCCATCACGCATCGTCTACGACATCTGCTGTAATTATCGCCCACGGGTCCAAAGGAAATCAGGAGCGCATCGGACATCTTTGCTCCGCGGAATCGACTGTCTGCGACTCAAACACAGTCCCATTGGTTTCCCGAATCGATGGCTGGACATTTCGGAAGAAGGAGAGTATGAGAGCATCCTTGGCCTCTCTTTCAACGAACATGGTGAGCCGGAAGCTGTTAGAGATTAGTTCTAACCATGGGGTCGCCGACAAACAGGGAAAGAGATCAGATGTTGGCACTGGCACCATTCTTCCTTCAGTCGTGACAGAACGACCCAGAGAATCCAATGAGCCATACGCCGAATCGCCAACTACCAGGACTGTCGAGGTGCAGACCAGGGGTCGTAAAATCTGCTCGACGACGGAGACGGAGACAAAGATTGCGTCGTCGGGGAAAGACACGATGGAAGATCCGAGGAAGAATTAACTCCAATGTAGCAAACGATCTATCGGCGATTGACCGGGCTCAACGGTGGTGTCTACTATTCCTTCGTGGTGATGACGAACGGGGTGGCCGAAATCATCGGCGAGCGGCGCGGTCTCAGACTGTCGTGTTCCTCGTCAATGGGTTGGCACGTCAAAAGAGAAGAAGGCGAAGGAGTCGCCGGCGGGTGAGTAGAAGGAATCGACGGTGGCTCTCGTCGTGCCGTCGATCGGCAAGGAGGGAGGTGAAGGTGAACAGCGCGGCCTCGAGATCTACACCTTGTCGCTTGACGACCTCGTTGCCGGAGAAGGAGGTGAGTCGGGCTCTCTAAAAAAAAGAACACAGGGGAAGGAGAGGTAAGAGAGATGCGACTCTCTCTCTCTCTCTCTCTCTCTCTCTCTCTCTCTCGACCGAATATAGACGGCCAACCCTAGTGCGCATAGAGCTGCGACTCCGTTGGGTGGGTCAAGCATATCAGGCCATAAGATGGTATGGGTCGGAAGAACGTACAATGGAAAGGCCCACTCGACGAAGTAGGGATAGGCCAAAGTAGAAGGAGTCCGGTCGCATGGAAGGTTCTTAGGGTTTCCCCTGGGTCAGTCAGACCAACAGAGCAAGCTAGGAGTGGGCCAACCAATCGGGCCGATTTAAATGGGGAATGGGGATTTGCCTGAAGAAGGGTTGGCTGGTTGGGTCAGGGATTGGGCCGACGCAAGCTGGGCCAAGGATTGGTATTGGGCTAAGTTCTCAAGAAGGTAATGGGCTACCATTGGGCTATCTTATTGGATTTAATTCGCAGGAATGCTACTTGAAGAAAGAAGTCATTGGGCCCGTGGAGTTAGGAGATGGGCTTCTAAAGGAGTCATGCCCAACCGAGTTTGAAGATAAATGGAGTAAGAGGAGGCTTGACTTGGGTTTCGGCCACACCTCTTCCTTCCTAGCTATTGTGGGCCGAACCCAAGGTGAAAGAAGAGAAGATCGGAGAAAGCTTGAGCTCGCCTCCACCGAAGTACACGTAGAGGAATTTCTGGAACATTTCCTTGAAGACCTCAAGGTAGATTATAAAGAAAACAGTTCTTTGACTCTTATTTCGTGAACTTCGAAAGCGAGGAAGAAGGATTGTTTGGCTATGGAAAACATGACATGTGTCACGTGGGTGAAGAAGAGTTGATGAAAATTGGAGCTGTCAATGAAGAGGAATTCGTTCGTGAGCTGGAGCGCAACTGGAAACGAGGAAAGTAGATGTTAAGGAAGCGAAAGTCGACTGCAACCTTGAGGGCAAGGTCGTTTCCAAGGAGGGTGTATTGTCAGAGACCCACTTGGTTTCGTTTTATTTAATAAGGAATAATAATTGGAGTAAGAAGAGACTTGACTTGGGTTTGGGCCACAACTCTTCCTTCCTAGCTATTGTGGGCCAAACCCAAGGTGAAAGAAGAGAAGATTGGGGAAAGCTTGAGCTCGCCTCCACCGACGAACACGTAGAGGAATTTCTGGAACATTTCCTTGAAGACCTCAATGTAGATTATAAAGAAAACAGTTCTCTGACTCTTATTTCGTGAACTTAGAAAGCGAGGAAGAATGATTGTTTGGCTATGGAAAACGTGACATGTGTCATGTCGGTCAAGAAGAGTTGAAGAAAATTGGAGCTGTTAATGAAGATGAATTCGTTCGTGAGCTGGAGCTCAACTGGAAACGAGGAAAGTAGATGTTAAGAAAGCAAAAGTCGACTGCAACCTTGAGGAATGAGGACAAGGTCGTTTCCAAGGAGGGTGGATTGTCAGAGACCCACTTGGTTTCGTTTTATTTAATAAGGAATAATAATAATAGTAGTAGTTATAGGAAGAGTGGTGGCAGAGTAGAGGGTCCGAGTAGATTAGGGTTATTTGTTAGAGTTTTGGGTAATTCTTTATAATTATATATATTTGGGGTTTCATTAGGAATCAATCAAGAAAAGTATTAACCAAAGTATCTCTCCTAATCTAATCTCTGTCAACTCCTAATTTCTATTCTCTCCTAATCCAAGGCCTCGGCCGATTCTCAATTCTATTATGTTCTTCTCATCTAAATCACTAATCCTTTTTCTCAACCCCTAAATCCCTATTCGTTACGAGTAATTGCGGGTGCCGAAGATCAGTCTCTAGAATCACTAAAAGCGGGGTTCTTTCGGTTTGTTAGTGGGTTGATGAGATTGAAAGTCCTAGGTTTGTATATATTGTTTCCTCTTATAGAGAAAAAAAGAAACATAATATCCAAAAGTTAGTCAGATTGCCCTAGTTGAGGGCTTACCGTATTTATAAAGAGTTGTTAGGGCTACTTGAACACGCTAGCATTTGTTTTCCTGATATATATGGTCATGCTTATTGTCCATATTTAAATATCGATCTATATACTAAATCAATTTGAGCATTTCTACTATGCTTTAAAGCATTAGTGTGTTAAGGTACAATTTGAAATTGTACGATAACGTTAAAGGTACAAGTTGAGGTTGTACCTTAAGAGAATTTGTACATTTATGTTATGTTAATGATAATCGATACGGAGATGCGAAACTGAGAATAAGATCGAAACTGAATACGACACAGGATTTAACGTGGTTTCCTTGCTCAGTGAGAGCAAGACTAGTCCACGGCAGGAAACGGAGTCTCGTATATTCATATGCTCAACTAGTACATGCATATACATATTTATATTCGGTACACCATAACCCTTGCTACGGCCGAGCTATGCATGCTACGTATGGGCCTGGCATACGTACATGGGCTGAAGTCCATAACTCAACAGCCTCCCCCAAATTGATGAAGATTTCTCATCATCAATTTGCCGGCAAGATAGGAATGATGACTCGCCGAAAAAGCCTTAGTCAATAAATCGGCAATCTGATCTTCTGACTTAACATAGACAAGCCGGATAGTCCCCGCATGAACTAAGTCACGAATGTAGTGAATATGAACCTCTATGTATTTTGTGCGGTCATGGAGAACTGGATTCGTGGCTATTTGAATGGCACTAGTGTTGTCAACATAGAGCTGCATCGGAAGTTGACATTCTACACCCAATTCTCCAAGCAGGCGCTGGAGCCATTCCAGTTCAGAGGTAACGTCAGACATGGCACGATACTCCGCCTTTGTAGAAGATTTGGAGACACGATCCTGCTTCTTACAGCGCCAGAAGATGAAGGAATCTCCCAATCTAATACACCAAGAAGTCGTCGATCGACGAGTATCGACACAACCTGCATAGTCAGCATCAGAGAAGGCTTCAAGCTGAAGTGTACCAGTCGATGGGAGAAATAAACCAATCTCCTTCGTGCTCTGAAGATAACGTAAAAGACGGTGTACTGCATCAAGATGAGAAGTCCGAGGGGCTGACATAAACTGACTCACTATCTGAACAGCATACGCAATATCTGGTCTAGGAGAGGTGAGATAAATCAAGGAACCCACAATACTGCGATACTGCTTCCCCCCATCTGGTAGCAAATCCCCTGAATCACGGCCGAGATTCAAATTCACCTCCATAGGTGTCGAAACCGGAAGACAATCACCAAACTGAGCAGACTCCAAGAGATCAATAATATATCGCCGCTGGTTAAGAAGGATGCCACCCCGAACTCGCTGAACCTCCAAGCCAAAAAAATAGGACAACTCACCAAGCTCCTTCAAAGCAAAAGCATGACGCAAACCACTAGTGAGATCCTCAATCCCATCCGCATCATCACCAGTAACGATCATATCGTCGACATACAGGAGCAAAGCAACAAGGCCACGAGATGTACGTCGAGTAAACAAGGAGGGATCATTGAGACTCTGCTGAAATCCAAGTTCCAAAAAGTATGCTGAAACTTCTCAAACCAGGCATGAGGCGCCTGTTTGAGACCATAAAGCGAACGGCGAAGCAGACAAACCTGATCACGAGAACCCAAGGAATATCCCGGTGGACACTCCATATAGACTGTCTCCTGCAGATCACCATGTAAAAAGGCGTTTTTGACATCTAACTGAAACAGAGGCCAACCTCGTCGAGAAGCAACAGCCAAGAGAGAACGAACAGTAACCATCTTCGCAACCGGGGCAAAAGTTTCGTTGTAATCCACACCAAAAGCCTGAGTGAACCCCTGAGCCACAACTCGAGCTCTATACCTCTCAAGAGTACCGTCAGGACGCATCTTAACAGTGTAAACCCACCGGCTACCCACCACAGGGACCTCAGGCGGGGGACGAGGAACAACATCCCACGCGTGGTTCGCATGAAGGGCAGCAAACTCATCATCCATAGCTCCTTCCCAATGCGGGTTACCCTGCGCTTCACGATAGCGAGTCGGGATGGGAATGGCATCAACGCCATATGTTACGAAGTCATGAAGGCGGGCAGGGAGTTGCCCCTGTGTGGAACGAAGAGACCGACGGAGAGGAGGGACATCAACAGCTGGAGATGCATAAGAAGAAGACCCGACGGAGGATGGTGAGGAAGACCCACTGGACGACGACGAGCTGGGAGAGGTGGGAGGGGAGTCAGGGGGGGTAGCCCATCATCAACAAAAGAAGAGGCAAACAGTGACGGAGACTCGGACGAAGGACTAGAGTAGAACATCAAGTTCTCAAAGAAGATCACATTACAGGAGACCCTAAGCCGTTGAGTGGACGATTCGAAATAAAGATAACCTTTATGGATGTCTTTATAACCAAGAAAGACACACCGAGCAGTTTTAGACATAAGTTTGGTGCGTTCAGACCGAGGACGCAAGACAAAACAGGTGCAACCAAAAACTCGAAGACGAGAATAGGGTGGATGTTTGTCATAGAGGCGGAAGTAGGGACTGGACTGTTCAAGAACTGGGGTGATTTGATAGTTGATGAGACGAACAGCTATGGATACGGTTTCAGGCCAGAAGGATGAAGGAACATGCGAAGCTAACAAGAGGGCACGAGTAATCTCCATAACATGTCTGTTTTTGCTTTCAACCAGACCATTTTGCTGGGAAGTGCCAGGACACGCTTTTTGAGGAAGAATACCATGCGATCTATAAAGCTGTAGAAGGGGATGAGAACTGAATTCACCACCTTCATCAGCACGAATGACACGAATAGGTTTGGAAAACTGGGTACGAATCATAGTGATAAAATCAGTGGCAACAGTAAGAAGGTCGGATTTGAGGCGGAGGAAGTAGACCCAAGTAAATCTAGTGGCATGATCAACAAAAAGAGCAAAGTATTTGTAACCATGGCGAGAAGTTACAGGACTGGGTCCCCACAGATCAGTGTGAATGATGTGAAAAGGCTCAAGAATGGTCGTTTGACTAGGTGGAAATGAAATTCGAGTGGCTTTGGCCTCAACACAGCAAGTACACGAAAAATCTGATGAATCACCAATCACCTTATCACCAAATAATTTCTGTTTAAACATTGTCAATAGCCGACTAGAATTAGGGTGACCCAAACGAGAATGCCACAAATGAAAAAGTTTATCACGGGTACTAGAAAAAACAGGCAGACCAGAAACCCTAGACACCGAAGAAGGAGATACCCTAGACACCGAAAATGATGATGATGATGTGACTGGAGGCCGCGCGTCAAGTTCCTCCAGATGAAAAATGCGGCCATGCTTGCTACCCCGACCGATCTCCTTCCCGGTCGTCAGATCCTGCACAGAACAACCAGAAGGTGCAAAAACCACCCGACAGTTTTGTTTAGTGAGCTGACCAACGGAAACCAAATTAGGAACTAAGTGAGGAACATGTAAAGTAGACGGGAGAGACAACAAAGGCTGGGAAACAGAACCAACTCCCTCTACTTTTAACATGTTCTCGTCGGCAACCTGCAGAGCGAGATTCTCAACCGGACGAACATCGTTTAAAGTAGACAATTGACCAGTCATGTGATTAAAACAGGCGGAGTCAAGGATCCAGGAGGGAACTTTACCCGAGACTTGAAGGCTGGCGAAGGCGGAGGCAATTGCTTTGCTAACAAGCTGTTCCAAAGCATCAGAGGTCACAACAACACCATCGCAGAGCTAGCTGGCTGGGTAGCAAAAGCAGGACGAGCAGAGGACGACCCACCGGAAGAGGCACCCGCCTCCTTCATACGAGCCTGCAAAGATGGATTGTCGGGAATAATATGTCCAGCACGTTTGCAGTACACACACCAATTGCGCTTGCGGCAGTACTTCTGAGTATGGCCCTTGGAGTGGCAGTGATGACACTCCACGTCGGAGCGCCGCGGGGGAGGACGAAAGGCAGCATAGGCTGATTCCTTGGCATCGGCGTCGGACGCAGCAGGTCACGACCAGCAGCAGGCAGGCTGGGTTTGGCGGTGCGGCTCCCTCCAACAGAAAAAATCGCCGCATCACCTTGGCCCGGCTTGACGTCGAGAAGGGATTGAGTACGCAGCCTAGTCTCCTCCTGCAGAAGAGCACCGAGAACCCCCTCCACCTTTAAGTGCTCTCGGTGAATTAAAGTAGCTCGCAGGTTCTCAAACTCGGGACGGAGGCGCGCCAAAAATTGAAGCAGCCGAAGTCTTTCTTTCTCAGCCTTGACCTCCGCAGTAATCCCAGACGGAATCAGTGCAGCAGAAATCAAATCCTGCTCAGTCCATAGTTGCCGCGCCGTGTTGTAATACGAAACAACATCTCGATCTCCTTGCCGAAGCTGGGAAAGTTCAATTTCAATATCAAACTGCCGCGCAACACTTGTCGTGCCATAGGTTTCGGCCAGGTTTGCCCACATGGCGGCGGCGGTGGGCAAAGCGCGTAGCCCCAGAACAATCGATGCCTCGACAGAATTGAGGAGGGCTGTCTTGACGCGGGCGTCGTTTTGCAGCCAGGTCGACAAAGCCGCAGCAGTAGCAGGCGGAACAACAGGGCGCGGTGACGAACCATCGAGCATGGAGAAGAGACCCTTCCCCTAGATGTAAATCCGGAACTGGAACTCCCAAAGCGCGTAATTTTTCGAGTTCAAACGCGCTGAGATACGATCAGAATCCATTTGAGAAAGCTCTGATACCATGATAATCGATACGGAGATGCGAAACTGAGAATAAGATCGAAACTGAATACGACACAGGATTTAACGTGGTTTCCTTGCTCAGTGAGAGCAAGACTTGTCCACGGCAGGAAACAGAGTCTCGTATATTCATATGCTCAACAAGTACATGCATATACATATTTATATTCGGTACACCATAACCCTAGCTACGGCCGAGCTATGCATGCTACGTATGGGCCTGGTATACGTACATGGGCTGAAGTCCATAACTCAACAGTTGCAACTAAATTTGTACATTTATATTGTATCATAAAGTGATTTGTATAAAAGAGTATATGTACCATTAAAGGTACCGCATCAATACTTTAAAGTACGGTATCACTGATATGAATCACTGCACCGAAATTCAACGATCCATTTAATTAACAACGTAAGTATTCAAAATTACATATAACAATATTATTGTGACAATGTAGAAACAAAGAAATACATGTTTTTTGCACAGTTGTTTCAACATCATGAATAAACTCAACTACACATCGTATCCTGATCCATATGTAATCCCTAATATAATTATGAACTTACATTTTCCTTCTTTAGACTAGAGACCATGCATGATCACGTAAAGTACATTGTGGGTTAGTAATTGTGTCCTTTGGATAAACTTTACAGCTATAGATTCTGTACTCTTCTGTGCTTAACAAGTTGCTGATCATCACCAGTTAATGGCGGAGTCCATATTATTGAATGGTTGCTCCTCGTCCGGCTGTGGTGGCATAACTTGCTGTTGTTGTGGCGCCGTTTCTAAAACCCTAGAAGAAGCAGATGGAGATCCTTGGAAATATTGATCATGCTGATCAACTCCAACTCCAACGCCAAGGTGCTGTTGCTGTTGTTGATGGTGATGGTGATAATCGGCAGCGGCGGCGGCGGCGGCGGCGGCGGCTTCTCTTTGTTGGTAACTCCTGAGCTGAAATGCCTTGAGAAGCAATGAATTCATGGCGAGGTTGGAGGCGCCGCCGAGCAAGTTGGAAGCAGAGTTAGCGGGCCAGGGGAGGAGTGAACTGAGCAACGAGGGAGCTTGATTCATGGCGCTCATGTGTAGGAGAGCATTATTATTATTATTATTATTATTATTATTATTATTATTATTATTATTATTATTATTATTGCTGTGGTTGCTGTTGTGGTCGTGGTCACGATCACGATGATGAAGAAGATGGTGAATATTGATGGCGTTGTGGTGGTAGTTAGGTGAAGCGGCGTCGTTGTAGCCGCCGCTAGATGAGGAGAAGGCGGCGTTGTTTCCGTTTAGATGGGAGAAATCCATGTCTCCGAACTCGATGTTTGTGTCGTGGCAGGGAGAGCCCAAGGAGTCGTGTCGGGATGATGATGCCTGTTGTGGTTTTTTGGCTGATGATGATGAGCTCTTCTCGAAAACCCTACAAACCACCCATTCTTCCTGCATGCACCCACGACATGGCACAATATTAAAGGGACTTTCATATTAATTATGATATAACTTCTTCAGGTTAATTATAGCGTAATGAAAACCTCCAACTTCACACCCCAAAAAAAAAAAAAAATCATCTTTTTTCAAAAGACAATAGGGAAAGGAGACTTTATGATCGATGTTATGTTCTCCAAAAACGCCCGAGACTAGGAGGTTACAGTGTCTCGGATTCACTGAGAAGGGAGCTTTTTTGGCATAGTACTATTGGACTAGCAGTCTTTAGGGGTGAAAGCTTGTCCCGAAGACCCACTGACCCGTCCCGACCCGTCCCGTCGGGACGGGTCAGTTTTTCTACAGGGACAGATTAGGGACGGGTCATTTGTTGACCCTGTAAGGGCCGGGACGGGTCGGAACAACTTAGGGACGGGTCACGTTTTGACCCTGTGACCCTTAGCAACAACAAATATCTCATACTTCATTGGACCTTTCTGTAAAGTTTTAAAAGTTTAGGTACTAATTTGTAAAAATAAAAAAATTTGGGTACCAAAACGTAATTTTAACATCAAAATTTATGGACTTATTTGTAACAAAAATAAAATTTAGGTACTAAATTGTAAGAAAAAATAATTTTGGGTACCAAAATGTAATTTGTAAAAAAGTAGTGTGTTGATTAGGGTCGACCCACTGACCCGGCCCGGCCCGTCCCGTCCCAGCCCTTGAGGGTCAGACAGGGTCAAGAAGGAGACAGGGACGGGACGAGACGGTTATACATCTTGACCCTTCAGGGATGGGTCAGACAGGAACAGAGACGGGACAGGGACGGGACAGACAAATTTTCAGCCCCTACTAGCAGAGACTTGATTTTGCCTTTTGATTTATATTCGATACTTGAATTTAACACTAATGCAAGTGTTGATGATACGAGATGTATAGTAGTGAGATTTTCACCCTATTTCAGGTGAAAAAAATGTTATTTGTTATAATTGAGATATATTTCTTTGCATATGCTTTTCGCCACAGAAATTCTGACGCATAACACTGAGGTTGCCCTGGTATCATAAGTATATGATAAGCAAATATGAGGGGGTGAATTTACATGGACCTCTATTATAAATAAATGATATTTTAGTTATTTGTTACAATTAATTTTCTTTAAGGCATGAAATTTGAGTATGAATAACCATAAAAAAAATATCGAGTATGAGATAAACTACAGCTAATGGAGAATATGTCTTTCCATCTCAACTTGAAGAGAATTCAAATAATGTTTTTAGTTTTGATTAATCCTTAATGTTAATAATAATTGGGTCCATAGCTTAGTGGTAGAGTATTTAATTGCAGATCAAGAGGTCATTGGTTTGAAACCAGTTAGGCCCTCTTTTTCTTTAGTTTTTGATAATTTTCTTTAATTATATAAATGGTTGAATCTAATTTTAGTAATTGATTTGGTTAAATACCCATACCAAATGAGACATATATATTGATTTTTCAATCGAATTAAGAAGTTAAGTTTTATACGATTGTGATATCATTGTCATCGTAACTCGAAAGATGAATCATCTGTAACTTTTCTTTTTGTAAAATAGCATAGCAATTTTTATGCATTAACAATTTCTGAATATGACTGACTCCTCGAATGGTACATGTCAATTAAGAGTTGAACGTGATAAAGAATATCCTAAATAATTCAACTCACATTAACTTAACCCTTGGGAGACTCAGACTCAATTAAATTTGAAAAAGCAAAAATGATTAGCTCAGCTGCACGCACACGTACGCACCTTGGCGGATTTGTATCTATGTCTGTTATGGAGGCGATATTCGTGCATAACCCAGTTGCTCTTCTCCCCTCTTGGAGCTCTGCCTTTGTAGAAAACCAGGGTTTTCTTCATCCCGGACGTTGCAGTTGCAGTTGCAGAGGCAGAGAAGATCTCCTTGTCCTTCCCCGTCGTCTTCCAGTACCCAGCCTCCGTTGCTCGGTTGGTTCGCAGCCCGGTCGGGTACTTCCGATCTCTTAAGCTGAAGAAGTACCACTCCTTCTCTCCCATCGACGCTTTCCCTGTGCATGTGCATGTGCAACAACATACATACAGCAACGCCAAAACACAGGTATCAGTAACGTACGTACAACGATAAGCAAACAAATTAATTAATTAAGGGCGCCAGAAAAGGGTTAATCAGTCTGAGTTTATCTTTTCAGGCCGGGTTTGTCGTATTAACTGAGTTCAGAGATTCATAAGCTTTGCTTCAGCTTCAGCTTCAGCTTCAGCTTCAACAAAACAAAACAAACTACAATAATAATGAAGAGATAGGTCGTCTAATTAATTACAGTGACGTGGATAGGTAACATTTGGCTTGGCTGGCCAATAAGCACATGTCAACATGGTTAGCTTTTGGTTCCCTTTTTGTGCTACCTAACCTAGCTAGCTTTATGAAAAAGAGTCTGGCTAATGTGTGTGTGTTTGTTTACAGATATTAAACAAGCTAAGATGTTGCAACCTCTCCCTTCTTTTGTATAAATAATTAATTAATATGTACGTAGTTAAATCAATTTTTAATTCAGGGATCTAGGAAGTCGACAAAACCGAGGTTGATACCATCTTGTAAAAAGAGTTTGAAAATTAATGATTTTGGTGAACTCAAAAGTAGGATATTATGCATGGTCTAAAGAAGATTGTTCTTTTTCGCAAACGGCATAGTACGGAAAACAAATGCAAGATCAATTACAATCAAATGCGGTACTCTATACGCAACTGAATTACCATCGATAAAAAAAGGAATTGGTGATATGGACTCCAAAAAGCTATAAAAAAAAAGTAAAAAGTGACCCAGAAAAAAAGGACTTCCTCCAGAACCACTCTTTTTTTTTTTTTTTTTTTGGTCTTAAGAAGAGTGTTGATTTCCTCTTGATTTCACCTTGATGATATTTCAAGTGCCTAGTTATATATACAGTGTCTTTGTTTTTTTCTTTTTTTTTTTTTTTTTGATGAATTTTTGTTTGTTTGTTTGTTTTTTTTTTTTTTCTTTCTTGAAAGAAAATGGGAAAGAAAGTAAGCCATATTAGTGAGCACAAATTAGATAATGAGAGAAGAACAAAACCCAAGATGAGGAACAAGCTGAATTAATTAATGGAGGAATCGAGATACGTGAAAAAATGGGATGAACTGTTCGTTTTTGTTTCAAGCCTATATTGATCACAAAAGCTTGAAATATTTGATAGCACGAACAAAAACAAAATAAAAAATTGCAAGTTACTCAAAGATTATGATTGCTCCATCGAGTACCATCAAAGGCAGGGAACAAGAATGAGTAATAAGAAGCAAAGCAAAGCAAACATACCTGGAAGATCCCAAGGTTCGTTCTTGTTGAGATCAACATCAACCATGGCTTTGCAAGTGAAGCTCGTGTCCGCGATCTTGTGAGTGAGATAGAAGGAGACGAGCTCATCATCAGTTGGATGGAATCTGAAACCTGGAGGAAGGCTTTCCTCCATTGATGATGCAAAAAGGAAACAAACAATTACTGCACCTACGTACGGGCGATGATACTGAGGGAGGAGAGCCAAACCCTAGCAAGCAGCTACTGCTCTCTTATAATGATGCACATGTGTGGGAGCTAAGCAGCAAGCAGAGACAGATAAGAGAAGAGAAGAGAAGAGAAGAGAAGAGAGGTGTCTCTGTTTAATCTATTACAATCATTTGCCCCTTATTATTTTGCCGATTTGTCGGTTTTTTGGTTTGGGCTTTTAATCCTGATAATTACAGCTAACACGTTGACAAAGATTGGTGCTACGAAATTAGCTACAGACACCAACACTTATTTACCAAGAATGCCACTCTCAAGACTTTTGTTCCTCTTGGTGGCTCGGATTTGAAGGAGAGCTAGTAGCTACACACGTAAACCGAAAACGACAGTGAGTGGATGAAAAATAATTGCAATGCAGAATTTTGTTGCAAAATTTTATAATAATTTTCAATGATTGAGTTCTATCTCCAAACAGGCCGGGCTACTACTGCATACAATTTCGCTAATGTTTTACCTAACATATATACAGTATGATAATAATCTCATTTCAAATTATTCGTGAATTACGCCTAAATGATTTTGGAAAGGGATGGAGAAATTTGTATTTCTTGCCCAAAAGGGGTTGAGTGCATCTTTACACCAATGCGGTTTGCTTTTAGATTTGGTTGGGTGTTAATATTCTAACCTCATGTCCAACCACCTTCACCCATTTCTACCCACCCCCAACTCCAGTCAGTAACCAGTATTGCATTAATCTTTTCCTTAATTATCTTGTAAATATATAGATTAAGATATGAACAGTACCATAATTAGCAGCTATGGGATGTTAAGTTAATCACGTTTTTTCTATAAAAAAAAAGTTAATCAGGTTTTTCCTTATTTTACCAATTCTCGATTTGGTCATCGGCGTCCTCGCCTTTGGTTTCCGTGTTTGGGGCATCAAATCTATACTCTTCTAATTAATTAATTCTCGGAAACAATTCCATACTGTTTCCTCCTTATTTTACAGCTTAATTTATACAGGCTGCTGAATTTAATCATAAAAAAAGTTCAGAAAAGTTGCTAATTAAACTCCGCGCGCCAACAGAAATTCCCAAGGAAATCCCACTTCCCTGCTACTCTTTTCGCCAACAAAATAAAACGAGGTAGCTCCAGAAAATTCTTAGCTTCAATCTTGTTTGGACGTAGAAGCAGTGGCGTAGTCACAAATTTTGTAGATGATGGGTCCATTTAGGAAAAAAATATGATAAAATAATATTTTAACTTTAAATCATTTATGATATAATTTTGTATTTACAAAAAATTAGTAAATAAATATATGTAGAAACTATCAAGAATATCACTTTATATATGTATCAAACAATTATTCAAAAAAATTTTAAAAAACATTTATTCAAGATTTAGTTAGAAATCATCTTTTGAATTGTGTTCTTTGTCAAGACCGTTTAATATCAATAACTCGATTTGTTGGGAAAGATTTAATAATGGATCTTATACTATTTAGTATTTACTAATACTTTCCCGCTAACCAAAACCAACTTATACATGCTTAAAGTTTTCGCAAATCCAAATATCACGTGCTTAACAAATGGGTTCGCCAAGATTTGAACACATGATCACTCGCTCGGTCAACCATTCACAATTACAAGTGCTCTAAATTTTATTCTCAATTAACTATTATACTCTTCTTCATCAAAAGAAAAAAAACTATTATACTACTTTACTCATTTTTCGTCATTAGGAGCCACCTGTTACTCTCTCCTAACCCCTGGTTGAAATAAAATTATGTTTATGAATTAGCTATGATTTGGTGAAAATTTGTTGTAGATATTGAATAAGTACATATTTAATTTTGGGCGGACTCATGCACTATTATCCTTTGTACATAGCTCGTTATAAAAATATTGAATATGCCAATACACAACTTATAAATCATATCATTTGAAAGGTCAACCCTTCCCATATAAATACGTGTTATTTTTCATACTCGATTAACTATTATACCTAATTTACCTTTTTTACTCCCGAGTTAGGGTAGTCCCTAGGACCCACCCTCCCTCTGACCCCCCTCCGCCCCTACGCAAAAGCTCGTACCATCCACATGTTAGTTTTTTATTGGTGGACTTACCTTTTTTTTTCTTAATATTTGATGTTCTTAATTATGCTAAATAAATCAAGAATTAAAAAATAAAAAAGAAAGATGAACTCAGTAATAAGAAACTGACATGTGATTGATTAGAGTTTATGCGTTCAACCAAGTTTGAAGCTAAGGATTATATAACGAGTGGAAATGGTCCATAGGTGTACATACCATTTTTTTTTAATTCAGAGACTTTAATTGTACGTACTCTTTTAAATTATGTCGTAAAAGAGCGATCTAACATATATTATTGATCATAATTAATATATAAAACAGGCTATTTTAAAGAATTTTAATAATGTTAGATTCCCTGAACCTCAATGCTGTGTTGTCCTTAATGAGAACTTGCTAAAACTAATCGAAAGGTTCTTTCGTTGGAACAACTTATCTTAGCTTTTGAGATATAGTTAATTGATTAGTTGCTTATCTTTAATGGTTTTTCTTTTCGGTTATCATTATTAATGGCTGCTGGGTGCTGGCCGGCCATTTTTCAATGGGGAAAAGGGGTCGAGTGAAATGCATGAAAGAAACTCTCTAGATATGCTGACGCTACTTACATGATCCCAGAAGTAATGAAACGCAGACTCTGCCTTGTTCTTGGAACTGGTAAACAAGAATATGTAGACGACCTTGACACAAGGAGATTGGAAGAATCAAATCAAACGACAACCGGTGGTAGAATGAAATATCGTTTGAGGGTCGTATCGGAAAAGTCAGCGGTAGGGTATTAAACGTTGAAATCCTGGTTCAACCATTCCATATTGCTAGATATTGTCAACTGATTTTACTTTTGGTATGAGGTTTTTCTCGTCGAACCGCTAGTACGGTATGATTTTTTCATCCTAAGAATTAGAGTGAATCCGTGTATAGCTAGTAGGTGATAAGTGGTCCTGCCTGGCTAGGTCTGCTAGTCGAAGTGGTTTGGCTTTCAATCTATAACCGATTAGGTTACCTATTATATCGTTAGATTATTGGATACTTTATCGATGAAACCGTTAAGCGGAAAACTGAATATCAATCCTAGGCCTGGTTGTGAGGAGGAAAGTTAGGGATATATAAGAGAAGTTTTGCTACACAATTTAACTAGCTAGCTAGGTAGTTAATTGCAAGCTTTATTCAGATTTGTAGAAAAAGTGGAGAGCTGATATTATCAGACTTGGAAGCTGAAGATTGAAGACCTGCATTCCATCAGGATAGCTCTGCTCGTGTGGAGAAGAAGAAGACCAGAGTATTTGAAAAGAAACCAAGGCAGAAACGTTTCGTTTCTGCCTTCCCTTCCACCTGACTTAAACGAAGAGCAAAACGGTGTCGTGGAGCTTCAAGTTTACCGTTAGGTGGAGCCAAGCAGAGCCAACGAAGAGAAGACATGTGGCTAATGTTTACAGCTCATTTTCGAATTTCAGTTTTTGTTTTAACTTCCATTTCCAATTTTACTGTAGTGTATGGTTTACTCTACTGGAACTGATATATATATGAAATGATGGAAAGACCTCTCTCTCTTGCGGGTTTTCCCAATTCTATACCGCCTCCTCGTTCTTCTTCTTCATACACAAACCCTAAGCTCATTGAGCTTTTCTACATGGTATCAGAGCTGCACTGAGATCCAGATTTCTTCACAATGAGTGGCAGTGCAACTCCAGGTGGCTCACCGATGAGTGGCACTGGTCCAATTCCTTTTGGAAGTTTTAATGCGCAGTCAGGAACAACGAGCAACAACAATGGAAACAACACCGGAGGCACAGGACGTCCAGATCTGCAATTTGGTAACCCATTTTACATAAACCCAAATGAAAACATCTCTCAATCCATAGTCTCTGAGAACCTAGATGGACCAAATTATCAGACGCGGCAACGAGCTATTCGAATGGCTTTGAAAACAAAGCATAAAATTGGTTTCATCGATTGATCTATTCCTATGCCGAGTCTGGATGATTTTAATTTTGGGTTATGGGATGCTTGCAATACTCTTGTCCTGTGTTGGATCTTGAACTCGATTGAGAAGGAAATTCGTAGAAGTGTAATGCAGCATGAGAATGCTAAGGCTCTTTGGGATGAGCTTAAGAGGAGATTTGGTCTTCCTAGTGCCATCAAGCTAGCAAACTTGCAGGATGCAATTATTGCCTGTAAACAAGGATCTATGAATATTACTCAGTATTATACTGCTTTTAAGGGATTGTGGGAGGAAAATCTCCAGTTTAATCCAATAGTAGAATGTGATTGTGTGGTGCCAAGAGTTCGTCCTTGTGCAGCAGTGGAAGCTTTCAAACAGAAACAAGAAGTGGAATATCTTATTCGATTCCTTAAAGGGCTAAGATCAGAATATGAGGTAGTTCACACTCAACTCCTCATGATGAAGCCATTGCCCACTGTGGATGCTGCTGTCAATTCTCTGCTCCAGCATGAGCAAAAGATCAAGGGTGATAGAGGTGGAGGAACCAAGGGAGTTCAGACAGTAGCACTTGCAGTATCTGGTGTACCTGGGAGTCAGAACAAATCTACTGGTTCTGATGGGAAGAAGTTCTGCAGGTATTGCAAGCAAGAGAATCACAACATAGAAGAATGCTATCGTCTGAAAAACAAAAAGGCTAGAATGGCTGGGGGAAATGTTGCTGCAGCAGTCTCACAGTCTGATTCTTCTACAGACAGTGACAGTGGTTCTTCAGAGTCCAGGCTCAGCATTGATACCAAACAGCCAAACAACAGCTTTGGCTTGTCTTCAGAAGAGCTTAACAAGCTCAGATTTCTGCTTCACTCAGTTCCTCCTTCATCGAGCAGTCCTTCTCCACCAGCATCACCATCTATTAATCACCATGCTTTCTCTGTGGCACAGCACATTCCTCACTTCCCTAATTGTGCTGGTAAGTATGTTCTCTCTTCATGCTTGCAACACAATTCTGATTCCCTTTTGGGAATATGGATCCTGGACACTGGGGGCTTCAGATCACATTGCTTGCAGCTTGTGTCTGTTTATTGAATCCACCCCAGTGATTGATCAGTATGTCTTCTTACCAACTGGTTCTAAGGTTGTTGTTAGCCATGTAGGTAGAGTCAAGTTGCCTACAGGTCTTGTTCTAGAAAATGTCCTCCTAGTGCCTAGTTTTTCTTTCAATCTTGTCTCAGTTAGTAAACTCACAAATGACCTTCCCATTTCCTTACACTTTGAATCTGATTCTTGCCAAATTCAAGACCTGGTGACCCACAGCAGGACTGGTTTGGCAAAACAGATTAAGGGGCTCTACCACCTCACTTTCAAGACTTCTTCCTCTCCTCAAACACCACAGGCAGCTGCTGCATACAATTTCACTCCTCAAACTATTGAACTATGGCACTGGAGGCTAGGACATCTAAACAAAGACAAAGAAAAACTCTTAGTACCCTGTAATAGGACTTCTGTTTTTCATTGTCAGACTTGTCATTTTGCCAAACACAAAAGGCTACCATTCCCTATCAGTTCTAGTCATGCTCTAGAACCTTTTTCCCTTATTCATGTGGACATATGGGGTCCTCTTGCTGTAAAATCCCATGAGGGATATTCCTACTTCCTTACTATAGTAGATGACTTCTCTAGGGGTGTTTGGACAAATCTGATGAGATATAAATCTGAAGCTAGTGCTTTGTTGGAATCTTTTTGTGTGATGGTTTCCAAGCAATTCAGTAAGCATGTTAAGGTTGTGAGAAGTGATCAGGGGAACGAGTTCCATATGGCAGAATTTTACAAAACTAATGGAATTGAGCACCAGTTGTCATCTGTTGAAACTCCTGAGCAAAATGCCAGAGTTGAACGCAAGCATCAACACATTCTCAACATTGCTAGATCACTCAGATTCCAGTCAGGGGTGCCTTTGCAGTTTTGGAGTGATTGCATCCTCCATGCTGTGTTTCTCATCAATCGGATTCCCTCTTCAGTTCTTAACAACAAGTCCCCCTATGAATGCTTATACAGCTGACCTCCTAGCCTAGCTAACTTGAAAGTTTTTGGCTGTCTATGTTATGCTTCCACCCTTCATAGAGATAGGACCAAGTTTGACAGCAAGGCTAGGCAGTGTATTTTTCTTGGCTTTCCATCAGGCACCAAGGGTTTCAAACTCTATGACATCAATTCCCATTAATTATTTGTTTCTCGTGATGTTACCTTTTATGAGACCATTTTTCCCTTTTCCACTCCTACTTCCACTTCTAATTCTTCACCTTCTTTGTCCATTCCAGACCCCATTATACCTACCCTTGCACCTATTCCAGCTATTCCCAATACCATTCCTTCTTCTGCTTCTCCTAGTCCCTCATCTATCCCTTCTTCCTCTACTCAGAATGCCACCATCCCCATATCCTCAAATTCACCTTCTACTTCCTTTCCTGAGAACTCTCCTTCACCTTCACTGGTGTCTGATGTGGTTGGTTTGCATTCTGGGGGGGAGGATGCTGAGATTGAAGTGTTTCCTGATAATAATGATGAAGCTGCATTTATTCGCAAGTCCACAAGGAACAAGACTGTGCCTGCTTGGCACAAGGATTATCACTTTAACATTGCATCTTCATGCTCCAAACATCATGTCTGGCAGCACTTCTCTTATGAGCAATTATCACCTTCCCAGAGGGCTTTTGCCATGAGTGTGATGCTTAATGAGGAACCTACTTCATATGCAGAAGCTTGCAAAGATCCTAGATGGAATCAAGCATGTAATGAGGAACTGGCAGCTCTGGAAGAAAACCAGATCTGGGAAGTGGTGAAGTTACCTAAGGGTAAGAAGGCAGTAGGATCAAAATGGGTGTTCAAAATCAAACACAAGTCAGATGGAACTATTGAAAGGTTTAAGTCTAGAGTTGTAGCAAAGGGGTACACACAGATATATGGGATTGATTTTTTGGACACTTACTCTCCTGTGGCCAAAATCAATTCGGTAAAGACACTTTTAGCAGTTGCTGCTTCCAAAGAGTGGCACATACATCAAATGGATGTGTCAAACGCATTTTTACATGGAGATTTGGAAGAGGAAGTTTATCTGGAAATTCCTCCTGGAGCTAATGTTCCTAGAGATCAAGTCAGGTTTACAGACTCACGAACAGCTTCAGATTACTCACAAACAGCTTCAGATTACTCCATGTTTGTGAGATGGATTCAAGGAAGAGTGGTTGTTGTATTAGTATATGTTGATGATATACTGATTGCAGGAAGCTATTTGGGAGACATAGAACAGTTGAAGCTGTTCTTAAGCAAAGAATTCAAGGTCAAGGACCTTGGTCAGATGAGTTATTTCTTGGGATTGGAGGTGTTGAGAGATCACAAAGGGATCTCCTTGAGTCAGAAGAAGTATTGTCTTGAATTGGTGACAGACACAGGATATCTAGAAGCTAAGGGCTGTCTTTCACCAGTGGACTGTAATGTGAAGTTATCAACTACTCAGGGAGAACCATTACCAGATGCTACTGTCTATAGGAGATTAATAGGCAGATTGCACTATCTCACCATTACCAGGCCAGACATAACTTATGCAGTGCAACAATTAGCACAGTTCCAGGAAAATCCCTGTGTTGAGCATCTTCAAGCTGCACACAGAGTGATCAGGTACTTAAAGCAAACACCTGGACAAGGCCTATTGTTCAGAGCTGACTCAAAACTTGAGTTGCAGGGTTTCTGTGATGCAGATTGGGCGAGTTGCCCTGATTCCAGAAGATCCTTGACAGGATATTGTACTTTCCTATGCACCTCATTGATTACTTGGAAGACCAAGAAACAAACAACGGTCTCAAGGTCATCCTCTGAAGCAGAATACAGAGCATTGGCACAAGTAGTCTGTGAAGTGCAGTGGCTCAGAAACCTCTTGTTAGAAATGGGAGTTCAGGTACCCCTTTCAATTAATCTCTTTTGTGACAATAAATCTGCCCTACACATCGCTGAGAATCCTGTGTTCCATGAGCGAACCAAGCATATAGAGATCGACTGTCATGTCATAAGAGAGAGACTGAAATCTGGATTAGCCAAGCTGAGCCATATCAGAACAGATGATCAGGTTGCTGATATTTTCACCAAGGGAGTCACGAGATATCGTCTGAAGTTCTTGTTGGACAAGCTAGGAGTATTCAACGCCTACTCGCCAGCTTGCGGGGGAGTATCAGACTTGGAAGCTGAAGATTGAAGACCTGCATTCCAGCAGGATAGCTCTGCTCGTGTGGAGAAGAAGAAGACCAGAGTATTTGAAAAGAAACCAAGGCAGAAACGTTGCGTTTCTGCCTTCCCTTCCACCTGACTTAAACGAAGAGCAAAACGGTGTCGTGGAGCTTCAAGTTTACCGTTAGGTGGAGCCAAGCAGAGCCAACGAAGAGAAAACATGTGGCTAATGTTTACAGCTCATTTTCGAATTTCAGTTTTTGTTTTAACTTCCATTTCCAATTTTACTGTAGTGTATGGTTTACTCTACTGGAACTGATATATATATGAAATGATGGAGAGACCTCTCTCTCTTGCGGGTTTTCCCAATTCTATACCGCCTTCTCCTTCTTCTTCTTCTTCTTCATAGACAAACCCTAAGCTCATTGAGCTTTTCTACAGATATTGATAGTTGCACTTACATACACATGCATGGCCCCTATTTCATAAGATCGCTGGACATAGCACTATTACGCTACATTTTAACTTTTTTTCCATTTTCTTCCTTTTACACATATGGGTCTCAGTCTCATTATTAGAATGAATGCAGAAGACTTTTTTGTTTGTTTGTTTTTTTTATGAAAGTATTTTGTTATGGTGATTTTTATGGTATTGTGAAGCGGATAAAAGGGTTGATTGTTTTTTTAAAATTGTCGATTGGATGACACATTTATCTTATTGCAACGAGACTCCATCATTATAAAAGAAAATGACGGCGGATCGCACAAATAGAAAGAGCGAGTGGTTGGTCAATACTTTATCAGTGTTGAAACATGGTTCCACCACTTGAAATGGTTCATTGGTGCAATGAGACTCTATCATTGCAAAAAAATAAAATAATAAATAACGATCAACTATGCCAAATTGCCAATAGAACAATCAACCGGTTGTCCATTGCCTTATCGATGTTGGAACAAGATTCATCCATTATAAATGTTTCAGTACTAAACAAAGACTTTGCTATTATTTAACTTGAGTTAAAATCAACAAGAACGATCTATAAATAACCATCTACGTTGTTGGTTAATCAATTTTAAAATCATGTAAACAAAATCTTGTGATTCTGAAGTTTGGTGAAGAAAAAAAAAAGACACCACAAGCAAGCAATAGACCATTCATTCCGTTTGTAATAGTGAAATCTCGTTGCAACAAAATAAGTGTGTCATCCAGTTGATCATTTTATCAAAATTTGTCGACGTTTTCGCCAAATCACGATGACTTTGTCTCAGTTTCTCTTAATTGAATGTGGTAAAGGGCAGTATGTGTGTGAATGGGATCAAGTGAATGGAATTTGAAGCCGGTGGCGATGATGAGCAAGCTAAGGGAGTATATAGAGTGGTTAAAAGGGCCACCAAACCACACGACCGTAAACCTTTAGTAAGCGTTGTTGTTGGGTCTTTTCTTCTTCTTCTTCTTCTTCCTTATTGTCATCTCTCTCTCTCTCTACATCTGACTTCGTCTCAATTTCAATCCTACTACTACTGCAACTTTCCTCTCTCTCTCTCTAGAAATGCAGCATCCCTTTACTATACTATACACGTAATGACGCACTCATTGTGTTTGCCAAGCTGTGATTCTTTGTGCGTTGGACAACCTTCTAGAAAAGCCAGCTTCCCCGCCATCAAAATTCAGCCACAAGCTATGTGTGTGGTCGTCGTCATCCTCTGGAAACCCTAGCTGGGAAGAAAGACAGATCAATAACTACTTAATTAGGACCGGAGTGAACATACACTTTCCTTCCTTCCTTCCTTTGTTTATGTTTGGGTTCGGTTTTTCAGAGGAACATAAGAGGAAAGAAGTTTGTGCAGTACTCTCCCCTGTACATGTTTGGTCTTTATCCATTGACATATATGATAAATGTTAAGTGGGTTGGTAAGAAGATAGTGATGAAAGGATTGTTTAGCAACTATTTGGAGAGACTTCCACGCAGCTTTTTTTCCCAAGCTCCCTTCTTCATCATTACAATACCACTTGTAGAGCAACTTCCCAATGGGGGTTCCGACCTAGTTCATGTCAAGATAAACAAATCTATATAATGATAGCGGATTAGAAGTAAGAAAACTCATTAATTAGTAATATCTATAATGATTAGCTGGCGATACACTTCAAAAAATAGGAGGTTTAGGGACGACGAAAGTCGTCCCCGAAAATGAGAAAAATCGTCCCCATAATTTTTTGGGACGAGTTAGTTGTCCCCAATGTGTGGTTCCCTATACTCTTGTCCTCTATTATTTTGGGGACGACAAAAATCTAAGTCGTCCCCATTACTAGGGACGACAGTCGTCCCCGATATTCGTAATTCATCGTCTCGTTTCTTTTCCATGCAAGACAACATGTCGTCCCTATAGCTATAAATTTAGCGACAATAGGTTGTCCCCTAAACATCATTTCTAGGGACAAATTATTGTCCCGCATAATCAATTTCGTGATTGTTTTGGACCTACTTGGGGATAATATATCGTCCCCTTTCCTTTTTATAGGGTTGACATGTCGTTCCTATAGATATCAAATTGGAGTCTAAAAATCGTCCCCAAAAGTTTTATTCAAGAACTAGAAGCTGTCTCTTATACTATAGCTTTAGAGACGACAAGTTGTCACAAATGACTTTTAGGGACGGACAATTGTCCCTTAACTTGTGTATTGGGGGATGAGGAGTTGTAACATGTACACTTCTGGGGACGATTAATTGTTCCTCACCTTGTATTTTTTGGGACGACTAATTGTCACCTATTTAACGTGTAGGGACGAACCATCATCTTTAAGTAGTGTCTTTAGGGGGCGTCAATTTGTCACCTATTTAACTTTTAGGGACAACCAGTTATCTTTAAACTCTATCTTTCGGGATGAGTGATTATCACCCATGTAACTTTCTGGGACAACCTGTTGTCCTTAAGTGGTATCATCAAGGACAATGATATGTCGTCTATCAAATTCTAAGGACGATAAGGTATCACTTATACAATGTCTTTAGTGACGAGAGATTGTCACATTTGAGTTTTTAGGAATGACATAACACATTTCAACTGAAGATAGCAAAATGTCATAAAATTATCTCCATAGAAAATTAAAACAAAACTACTACAATGTCATCCAATTTAATACTAAGAAATCCAATAATCATCTTCGGAAATGCCAAACAATCTCTAGTTTCCTCTAGTGAAACTAGAACAAAAAACTGAAATTAAATAGATAACAAATTCCTGACCCATAATTTGTTTTATTATTTCTTTGACAAAAAATGTACCATCGCTTTGCATACCACACCTTGTTCTGGCCGACAAACATCCTTCTTCCTGAAAGTGTCGACAATAAATATAAAGCAACCACATCAATTGATCAAATTAGCAAAGTAAAACTATTAGTATAAATACAAGAGGGAGAACATTTGAAAACTAAGAAATTACCTATTTTTTATTTTTTGCGTCGCATGTCCAGCCTGTACAAAGAATAGCTAGCACCATTATATTTTGATGCAATTGTACGTGGAGTAGAGAAACCCTTGTTGACTTGTTGTGTACTGCAAGGGTCTTGTAATTGTATCAGGCTATTTGAATGAAGATAAACAACTTAACCACCTTCCACATCCGACAAGTCAGATTCTTCACCAACAAATGCACGCAAATTGGATTGTTGAAGCAGGAGACGCAAATAAAAAAAGCAGGGACGCAGCTCGAAAAGCATCTATTTCCAGACGAAATTGGCTTTTCTTGATAAAACCCTAATACACCAAAGGTTTATAAAAAATAGGGGAAAAGATGATTAATACGAATAGGAGCAAGAAACAAAAAGAACATGAATTTAAACCAACAGAATAGAGGATGAGAAGAATCACCGGACGCAGCAGATCTATAAGGAAGCAATTGAAGGAAAACAGTCATGTAGGAATGCAGTTCTTCCCTATGCCGAGTCCGTGAGGTAGGGCTTTGGCCGCCAAAGCAAATATAGGCCAAACTAATTGAAGATAGAAGGGAAGCAGAGATCAAAGACTTGAGAAAGAAGGGGAAACGATATTAGAACGCGAAAGCAAATATAGGCCAAACTAATTGAAGATAGAAGAGAAGCAGAGATCAAAGACTTGAGAAAGAAGGGGAAAAGATATTAGAAGGATTTGTGTTTATCTTAAGGAAAGAAAATCAATGGCGAAATCAGATTTGGCCGCCAAAGCAAAATATAGGGCCGCCAATGTTTTTACTTTTTAGTTCTGAGGGATACATGCCTGGCCTTCGAAATTTTGGCTAAGAGTCTCGCCAATTATTTCGCTAAAACTCCCGCCTCACCTTACTGAAACCAAATTTTGATTTTCAAAGAAGGGTACATGGTGAGATTAGGTACTGAACAATTTACCGGGGTACGGGTTCAAGGAAAGGTTTGGATTAAGGGAGGGAAGTTTGTTATCTACGGGCACTAGAGGTGGCAAATGGATTGGATTGGTGGATTAGTGGATTGGATTGGTGGATCCATACATCAAATGGATTGGATCTAATGAATTGATGGATTATCCATGAATTCAAATGACATCCTCAACTAAGGACCAATATGTAAAATGTAAAAAGTTTAGGTACTAAAATGTCACAATGAAAAATTTTAGGTACCAAAATGTAATTTTCCAATGATATTTTTTGTATATAAAATTAAATTTTAGGTACCAAAATGTAAAAAATAAAAATTATATGTACTAAACCGTAATTTGCCAATGATCCATGGATCCAATCCATGAATCCACCAATCCAATTGGATTTGGATCAAATGGATTGGATTTAAATGGATTGGATTAGGTGGATATTTTTAATGGATTGATGGATTGGATTGGTGGATTGGATTGAAATTGTCACCTCTAACTGGCACCCAGAATTGCTGAAGAGGGGTTTCGTCGATAAAAAGTTATAATAAATAAAATAATTAAATAAAAATAAAAATATAATAGATATTACTGAAATTTTTATTTATAAGTTGACAACGGCATGTTTACTACGAATATGACGATTTTTCATATCCTGAATTTTTTTTTAAATACATTCATAACTTATGTAGCAAATCAAACATTTTTTTATATACAGAACTAGATGACCATTCATAAATTAGTCACTCAACCAAAGAGAATCGACTCACGTCTAAAATCAAAGTTAAAATAAATTAGTTTACAATCAAGTAAAGTAAACCACGATCTACCAAATGACAATTTTCGACAAAACAAAGTATGCCTAAAGTAATATCATTAGCATTTTTTCACTAGTTCTACCAAATTAACCAAAATCAAACCACAATCTCCCACCTATTAACTACAAATTGACAAGTTAAATTGGTTTGTGGGTTACTTCAAACAAGCATGCTTATTTGATTTTACTTATTATTGTTAATTACTAATTATGATGCATAACTTTATAACATTAAAACTATTGTCGTATAATGAAGGTGTGTCGCTTATAATTATTAGAGCGGTGTCGGAAGTCTCAAATATACCGAAAAACTCGATATCTTTCACAAAATTTTCAAGCGGAGGGGTGTCGGATGACACCCCTTCTCTAGCCCTAGGTCCACCCCTGGCTACTGGGTAATTGACAGCAAACTATTTCTAAATGATCTGGACGGAGTTGGATAAGCAACCCGAAGTGAGATGAACCAAAAAAAACTTAACAATTAGATGGATTTATCAATATACTAGAAAATAATATATTCGATAATCAGTTACTAGTATAACATTTATTCACCGATATCAGATCTATATTAATTACATCGATTACCATATCCAGGCTATGAGTACCAGGTATTATCATTGAAATGATAAATTATACTTGTTTCATGCACAACTAAGGAGGCAGGTTGTGCAGAATAAGAACCATTGGTCAATATACTGCGTTGGGAGCTCATGTTTCCAAAAGTTTGGAAGCTATTTGGTCAATTAACCTTGCCGTCAGAAGTTAATATTCTCAAAATGCCAAGTAAGTCATCAAATGGCTTATTAGTCCACATGGGAATACTTTAAGATGACGCAGTTTCACTACTGACAGTTTGGGTACAATTTTTCCTTAGGCTCTTGCAGCAAATGATAAGTAAAATGAATCGAGAATTCAAATCAATCGATTTTTTCAAGTTGTATAATTCTCCAAAATCTCATTTTTATCAAATGAATCGAGAATTCATTTCATTGTAAAATGAATTATCGTGTAGAATTCATTGTCAAATGAAATCTTGTGTATGGTATGTCATATTCAAATCTGTAAAAATAAAATGAATTGCCTTGTAGAAATCATTGTCAAATGAATTCATGTGTTTGGTATGGCATATGTATAAGTAATTTAGTTAATTAAAGAAGATAAGTATATCATTCTATTACAATTACTAAATACTTGTGGAATTCATTTGGAAATTCTATCTCGATTCCTCGGAATTGCTATAACTAGTTCCAATTTCATAAAATTCAAAATTTAGAATTAAAAATGAATCTTTTTAAATACCAAACACAAAAATGTTTCATTTCAAAATAAATTTCTCATTACTTATGGAAATCATTTATACCAAATGGTATGTAATTTGTGCTAACATATATACTTTCATTCTCTAAGTAACTATTTTAACCTAACTAATTAAATCTAGTTTCTCGCAAGATATAGTTGCGTAATTAATGGTGCGTACCGCTAAGTAAAGCAAGCTTTATCCTAACTAAAGCTAGTTTCTCTTAACATAATTGGGGGGAGGGGACGATTAATAGAAATTATGAAACTTGAAAGACACGAGAAGCAGGGATAACTCTATGAAAATCCATAATTACAAGAAATTAGCTTATCGTAAGTTCTAAATATGCTGATGGTTTATGCTAGCTCTTTCAATTCTTCAGCGTCTTCCTTTGCTAGTATCAATAGTTTCTATACGAAAGCAGGTAGCAGAATTTGATGTTTGGCAAAACAAAACTCACCTATTTAATTATAAACCTACTAATAAAACTCATAATTCAGAAACAAAAAGGGAAAAGCTAATCCCTTATACGTTCCAGAGAAAACCAAATGGAAAAGGAAAAGGATTCACTCTCCAATATTGAAAAGGAAAAGGTCATAGTTAAAAGAAATTCATAATAATTAAAGTCCAGTGAAAGAAATATTGCTGCCAACCCAATTTTAGTGGGGTAAAATCCTCCTAATCCGCTCATGAAAAAATCCACCCCCAATATTATAAAAAAAGTCCACCTCCAATTAACATTTCCTTCGGAATATTTATGGGGACAACTAAACCAACTAATTAGATACAAAAACTACATCCTTTATTCTGCGGAGACAATATAGTGTGTTTTTTTTTTTTCGTTGAATCTGTTCCCCATTTTATTAAAACCAAGAGGCAAATCCATTTGCAAGATACAAATGGAACCAAATACAACGAAAGGAAAGCTCATGAAGAGCAGCCCTAAAAGACAATCATAGCACTATCAACTTCCTACTACACCCTCCACAGAAATACATACTGTAAGAACCCACCACTAATCAATACTCCCCTGCAAACCAAGACTCTGCAAACCCTTCAGAAGCTCTTCATTATCCGCGCAAATGACCAGCAAGTCACTCTTAAGTTCCCTGATTAAAACATCCACTTGTTTCCTCTCATTGCCATACAATCGACGACATCGTTCCTTCCATATCCCTGCACAACAGAGGCACCAAATTAAGCTAGTTACTTTGCTCATCCCCTTCTTTTTGCAGCAGGCAAGACCTGCAGACACAGTATCCTCCCAGGATCCACAACAGAGCACCCCCATCCGTAACTCCACTACCACTTGACTTGAAAATCCACACGCAAAAAACAGATGCTCACGGGTTTCAATTGCATTTTCACACAACACACATAATCCATCAGTCTGTTTCCCCCACGTCAACAGCTTCTGCTTAGTAACCACCACATCCAACATGATCATCCAGGCTAGGAAACTGTTTCTAGGAATGCAATTCTTCCCCCAGACAAGCTTAGCCCAAACGACCTCCACATACTTGACTCTCAATGTATTCCAGACTACAGTCACCTTGAACACAGGCATAGGCTTATTATCCCACATGATCTGTGAATTATGAAGCTTCAAGAAAGGCTGAATTTTACCTCTTAGCTTGAGTATCTTTCTCCAGGCCCAGGAGCTGCTTGGACAATCAGAAACTGTCCAGATACACCGATCCTTGACCTTATAACGTTGGAACCATGCTACCCAGATAGCCCCACTCTTCATGAGGAACAGCCAGAGGAATATGACTGTACAAGCCCTATTCCAGGTACATAATTCACGCAACCCCAATCCTCCTTCCACTCGAGGCCTAGCCATCCTGTCCCAACTCACCTTAGCACGACCTTCTTCTCCCCCATGCCAGAGAAACCTAGAGCACAACATTTGAACTTGCTTGATAACTTTCTTAGGTAAGATGAATATTTGCATCCAGTATTGTAACGTCCCCATCAATACTGAGGAAATCAGTTGCAACCTCCCAGCATAGCTGAGCTTTTTCGCCCTCCAAGACTGGATTTTCTTCGTGATGATAGCCACTAGTTTGTCTGTCTCACTAGAAGGCAGCTTACCAGACAGAAGGGGAACCCCTAAGTATCGGACAGGTAAGCCTCCTTCAGCAAACCCTGAAATCTGTAGTGCTGCCTGTTTGAACAGTACTGACTTCCCACCAAAGTAAACTTCACATTTACTTGGATTACATTTCAGCCCTGAAATGGAATGGAACTCTTTCAAAATCCCCTGAACTCTATGTATAGCTTGACCTGATCCTTCTGTGAAGATGAGTAGATCGTCAGCAAAACACAAGTGTGTTAGGCCAACTCTCTTACATTGTGGATGAAAGGGCAAAGAACCCTCTGCAGCAGCTCGATTCAAAAGAAGAGAAAGCCCTTCCATAGCGATTGTAAACAGGTAGGGTGAGAGGGGATCACCCTGCCTCACCCCCCTCTGTGCTCCAAAAAACCCACACAGCCCACCATTAATACATATACTGAATTTTGCTGTTTTAATGCACAACCTGATCCAATAGATGAATCTTGAAGGGAAACCCATTACTTCCATCATTAGGAATAAGTATCCCCAATGAACCGAATCAAAAGCTTTCATTAAATCTACCTTGATGGCACATCTAGAAGATAGAGTAATCTTGTGATATCCACTAACTAGCTCCTGGGCCATTAAAATATTATCAACAATCCTTCTTCCCTCAATAAAAGCAGACTGATTCCCACTAACAACAGTAGCCAGGACCTTTTTCAATCTATTTGCAAGCAGTTTTGCAATAATTTTGTATATTATGTTCACACAAGAGATTGGTCTAAACTCTTTCAATCTACAAGCAGAGGCAACTTTAGGTATTAATGACACAGCAGTCGAATTAATACTACTAGGGAGCTTACCTGTAGAAAAGAATTCCAAGATCCCAGAAGTAATGTCTGCTCCCACAATCCCCCATGTCCTCTTGTAAAACCCTGCTGAGAAACCATCAGGGCC
Source organism: Linum tenue (assembly GCA_946122785.1). Lineage (NCBI taxonomy): Eukaryota > Viridiplantae > Streptophyta > Magnoliopsida > Malpighiales > Linaceae > Linum > Linum tenue. The sequence continues at coordinate 12,844,952 of CAMGYJ010000002.1, read as the reverse complement.
TGGGGCTCTGTGAGTACTCATACCAGCAACAACCTGTCTCACATCATCTGCAGTAAATGTCTGACAAAGGAAGACCTTCTGCTCCTCACTTAATCTATGTAACACCAGACCCTCAAGAAACTGCTTGTCAGGGTGTACCTCGGGGTCAACAAACCCAAATAGGCTCTTATAAAACCTTACTGCCTCAGCAGCAATATCCTCCATTTCCACTATCTCCTCACCCCCATCAAGCACTAACTTCCTTATTGCCTTTTTAGCAGTCTTTATTTTAACTGACTGATGGAAAAACCTGGTACTTTGATCCCCCAGCTTCAGATGGTTAACCCGAGCCTTCTGCCAGTAAAAACTTTCCTCATCCTTTTTAAGTTGTCTCAGCTTAGAATTTAGATCCGCAACCACAGCAAAAAGAGCACCAGATGGATCAGAGAGAGCACTTTCTTGTGCAGCAAGTAATTGCCTTTCAGTACTCCTGACCTGTCCACTGATGTCATTATAGACTTCTTTATTCAACCTCTTCAAACCCTGCTTGACTGCATTCAGTTTGATCTTTATTTTCTAGAATAGGTCTCCCTGAGCAGTTGTTGCCCATCCTTCTTCAACTATGTGGTAGAAATCAGGATGGTCAGCCCACAACTCAAAGTATCTAAAGGGCTTTGGGAGGGTTTTCTGCTCTGGTTGTGTATGAACACATACCCCACAGTGATCTGAGAAAGTACCCACCAGAACCTCAATACTACAGTAAGGGAAACAATCAAACCACGCCTCATTCACCAATGCTCGATCAAGCTTCCTGGCAATTGGGTTCTCCTGTTGTCTATTCGTCCATGTAAAGAATGGCCCACTTGATCTGTGATCAACCAACTCCATTGTATCCACCCAACTCTTGAATTCCATCATACAGCTAGTCATCATGGTCATATTGGAGGTTTCCAATGGTGACAAAACAGAGTTAAAATCCCCCCCTACAATCCATGGGACTGTGGATAACTTGAATCGAGATAAGTCTTTGTAGGTATCCCTCCTCTCTGTCTCTTCATTAGAAGCATAAACGGCTGTGATAAAACAACTAGCTCCACCCACTTCTTTAGCCAAACAGTGCACATAGTTCTTCCTGGCAGCAAGTACCCTAAATTCAATATCCGAGTTCCAGAATAACCAAATCCTGCCTAGATCACTGTCTCTGTAATTAAGGAATTTCTTCCATCCTATACAAAAATCCTCCACCGTTTTATTTGACTTTGCTTTCCTAACCCTTGTTTCTAGAATGGCCACCACATCTACCTTATATCTACATAGGACTTGTGAGAAGTCCCTTCTCTTAGAGGGTTTATTAAACCCTCTAACATTCCAGAAAAGAATCTTCATCCTGGGGAGGATAGAGAACCCCCACCCTTCCTACCACCCTTCTTTGGAGCAGCTTGCAATTGTGTAATCTCCTTATCCCCTAGTCCTTGCAAAGCGGCAAATGATTGATTAGTTTGCAAAACACTAGTAGGACTAGGAAGGGGAGACCAGCATCGTGGCCTAGCTCCATTCACCACCTTCTGAAATTCATCCTCCGTGGGAAGTACTGGTGAACTACAACCTGCTACTGCCTGAAACGAATGCTCTAAATTTATACCCACACAATTAGTCCCAACCATGAGATTAGTGCTCAATTCCATATCATCTGCAACCACTTCTTTTCCTTTATCCTGTCCTGTTGGGACCTGGATAGGAGTACTGTTAGTAACCATTGTCTTCTTCACCCAGACACGCTCAACCACATTGTTTCCTTGAGCCCCTTTTGCCTTCACAACTTGTTCCCTTTTGCTACAACCACATTTCTGCCCAAATGATTGGCAATGATCACACACAGGCGACAAGTGGCTGTATGTAACCCCCACCTTAATTGAGCGATTCTCAGTTGGCCATATCAGAATATTGTCCGGAAATTGAGCTGTAGCCTTCAATTCCACAAGAGCTTTCGCACATCCTAGCCTGCCACCCATCCTTGTCGTATGATCTACTCCCAATGGGATCCCAAGGAAACTCCCCAACCTACTCATACCCTGAAAATTCACATACTCCAAAGGGACGTTGGTAAATCTTACCCAAATCGGCAGAGCCTTGTTCCCCAAATCCTCAACGTCAATCCCCGGGGTCCAAGGTCGAAGGTATAACATGTTATCTGAATGGAACCAAGGCCCACTCTCCAAGATCCAATCACACGTTTCCTGGGATGGAAATTGAAGAAGAATCAATTGATTACCGAGCAAAGAAACTCGAACCAAACCGTCCCTCCCCCAGAGCCTGTTCGCCCATCGTCGTAGCTCCAGAAGAGGAGGTAGAGAAGAATGGAGGAACTTCCCAACCAAGCTGTGCTTCCATCGAGCTGCACCTTCATCACTCACCACCTGCGGCATTCGAATCCCTCCTTTGAACAGCTCCGGCGGAATGTATTCCAGCCGGTTAGCCTCAGCAATGCCAAAAAGCGCTGCCCAAGGCTTGACCGGAACGCCCTCATTCTCCACACCACTTACAACAGCATCCATTGGTCTCGAAGCAAGAAAAACGCACCGGCGCAGATGCCGGCGCGACCAGCTAGGCCCGCGTCGAAACCCTAGCTAGCCAAGAAACTGGGAGAATTCTCTCACTACTCTCTCACTATAATATAGTGTGTTTGTCCCTAATATGACTAAGAAAACTATTTCCTGAGACAACATAAAAAGGCCGTCCCCTATTTTGGTCCCCAAATCTCTTTGTTTTTGTAGTGATATATGATTAGGGGTGAAATTGGACTAAACCCAAGCCTGAACCTAGACTAGAACTATCCTAAAATATTCAATTTTATAGGGTCAAGCTATAAATCTAGCCTGACTCAATTTTTTCTTGACCCTGTCCCTGTCTGGCACGTTTGGGTAAGGCTGGGTCGGGCTAGGCCGAGTAAGCAGATCGTCAAATCAGCAAACTAATATTTAAAAAATTATATTTTAGTACCCCGATATATTTTTCTTACAATTTATAGTGCTTAAATATTATTTTCTTACAATTACGTCAAAAACTTTTGATGGGAAAGTTACGTTTAGTACCTTCATATTTTTCTAATTGCATTGTATTACCTAAATTTTACAATTTTATAAATAGGTCTAATCTTCTGTGATTTTTTTTTTTTTTGCTTTTTTCTTTGTTCTAAAACAAACATATATGCTAATATATCATCACTGAATTTGTGAATTGGTTGAAGACGAATAGTGAGATAGTCGATATTGCTTTCTCGTATGTATAACTATATACACCGTACCCAAATAGACTCATTTGGTCCGACCCAAAAGAGTTGACTCAAATTAGACCTAACCCATACTCAACTCAAACTTAAATTACTAAGAGTGCATATGAGTTCATCTAGATCCAATCCAATTTCCATACGAGTCAATGACAATTGCATCCAATTGCCAATGGGTTAATCAATTGCCATTATAGACTGCTTAATTTATCGCTAGTTCGTTGACTCAACTTCGTATCTCATTTTCTCTTATTTAGTTTCTGGTGTTCGTGGGCAAGAAATTATACATTTTACCCGTGAAAGGGAAAAATAAAGTGCCACACTTTTTCCTTGCTTGGAAAATTCCTCTCGATAAAAGTTCTCTCCTATATTTCTTCTCGGCGTATAAATAGATCTGGACCCTTAGTTTTGTGTGAAGTCAGAAAGATCCAAATCTAAGGGGTGAAGATTAATAACTTTTTATTTTACCTAGTTTTCTTTTAAAAAATTCGGTAATTAGGAAGTTTTATTAAGCTCTCTTGATCAGAATAATCAAGCGTCCGAAAAAACTAGACAAAAGGAGATTGTCTACGGAGAAACCACAACCCGGTTTTCTCAAATAAGTGACCTAAACTCACTAACACTAGTAAGATAAACACAAAAGGCTCTATTACCCATAGCTACAAGCAGAATTTCCTCACGCAATTGCCGAAGCAGCACCTGCCAGTCAAGTCGAGGCCCACCAAAGCTCTGCTACAAGGTTCCTTCCAGATTAAGTACGTAATCCAGCACCAAATAGCGCTTGCATAGGGATGGCAATGGAGCGCGTTTGCCTAAACCATCCCCATCCAGTTTTCAAATACCCGAACCCATACCTGCTCCATACCCAAGCGGGGGAATATTTGTAAACTCATCCCCATACCCGTGGGTTTCGGGTACCCATGGGTAATACCCGCCTTGTACATCTAACATTATTATACCTCAAACTTTACAAAAAAATTTTAATTATAACACTAAACGAACCTACTATATAATGAAGTCAACAAAACACGATCGCTTTTTTAATACTATTCAAAGAATATGATACAAAAACATCTATTATACATGAGTACAATATTTTCCAAATTATTATGCTCTAACTTTCATAGATCTACTAACTGATAATTAAATAACATAACCTTGTTGATAAGGGAGAAAGTGAAAAAATGGAGTGAGAATTGAGGGAAATGAATTATGTTTTGATTAGGGTGGCCACTCAATTACATTTCTACTATTTATTTTCTCGAGTTAACTTCGCTATCATTGATAGGTTACAATTTGATCAACATCTTTTTTATATATGAAGAAATTCTCTTGGTGGGGCGGGTATGGGTATGGGTATGAGGCGGGGGAGGCTAAAACCATACCCGCCCCAAACCCGATCAAAGCAGGGATTCCCCGCGTTGACTAGGTCGGGGGCGGTCGGATACCCGCGGCCGTGGATTTGATTGGCATCTCTACGCTTGCAACTCGCCGTTTAATTCCCCCAGACTGGGCCAGAGAACTTGTTTCTCAGAGTCTGGTTTCCCAGATCCATGGTCAATTGTTTATCAATCCTCTAGAGACAGTAGAGAAAAGATTGCGAGCATACAAGCAATGACAAAAAAAAAAGATGCTCTCGGGTTTCATCAGCAGCATTGCAAAGAACACAAACAACATCTGCAATTTTCCCCCATGCCTAAAGTTTTACTTTAGTTGCAATCTTGTCAAGGATGATAAACCAAAAAATGATTTTGTGTCAAGGTACAACAAAACAACTCCAAATAAGCTGCCACCATGGTATAGTTGAATGATGAGTTCTGATCTCACAGACTCTGCCTAAGGAAAACCGTTGCATAGCCTTCCCCTCCCATGTCACCACTCCGTTCTGATCCACCTCAAGTCTGAATCTGAACCAACTACGATGCTTCAAAACTTGACGCCAGATCCATGAACCAGAAGAAGTTTCAGGGATAGACCAAAGAAGTCTTCCTTTGAGTATGAAATGAGTTATCCAAGCAACTCAAAAACTTCCTCCCCGCATCAACAACATCCAGAAAAGACGAGCCAGACAAGCCCCATTCTTGGTATATAGATCCCTGAATCAACTGGCCGCCTTCCCATTTTGGTGTTGCAACTACATCCCAAATCACCTTAGCTCTCCCAGATTTATCACCGTGCCATAAGAAGTCAGAGCACAAGTTATGAATTCTATCAAGCACTTTCATTGGTAATAACATAATAGACATCCAAAACTGAATAATAGAGTAGATCACCGAAGAAACTAGTTAGAGCAGACCCACATAAGAAAGCTTATAGGCACGCCAAGAACGTAATCGACTAGTGATCTTATCTACCAGCATGTCACATTCTCTACTTGTTAAACTACCAGCAAACACAGGCAGTCCCAAGTATGGTACGGGGAGGGTACCTTCCTTAAATCCACTAAGTGAAAGAGCATTGGCCTTATATAGAACAACATAACCACCAAAGAAGACCTCACACTTATTGGGATTACATTTCAATCCTGAAAGCTTATAGAAATCAAATAGAATCTCTTTTACCTTCAGAATTGCAGTAGCTGAACCCCTAGTAAGAATCAATAGATCATCCGCGAAGCTGAGATGGGTTAACTTTATAGCTTTGCATTGAGAATGATAAGGGATGGAGGCAGAATGAACAGCAACATCAAGCATGCATGATAGAGGTTCAAGAGCAATGGTGAACAGATAGGGAGATAATGGATCTCCCTGTCTAACACCCTTCCTAGCAGCAAAAAAGTCAAAAAGCGAGCCATGGATAGTTACACTGAAGTAGGCAGAGGAGAGGCAGGCTTTAATCTATTGGAGATACATTGGAGGAAATCGCATCCCTTCCATTACACAGAACAGATAGTCCGAATCGACAGAATCGAATGCTTTATGCAAATCAATCTTAACTGCAGCTTTAGATGAGATATTGCGCTTAGAGTATCCTTGCACCATTTCTTGTGCCATAAGTATGTTATCCAAGATACTACTTCCTTTAATAAACGCAGATTGGTTCATACTTATGACACTAGGTAATACCTGCTAAAGCCTATTTTCCAAAACCTTTGAAATTATTTTGTAAATAATATTGATGCAGGCAATAGGGAGGAAAGCAAGCAATCTATCTGCATTAGGTACTTTGGGAGTTAAGGTTAGGGAAGCAGTGTTGATACCTTTAGGCAGTCTGCCTGATTGAAAGAATTCCTTGATTCCCTCAGTAATATCTTGACCAAGAAGTCCCCAACTATGCTGAAAGAAACTAGCTGGCCAGCCAGCCGGACCAGGTGCCTTGTGAGCATCCATAGAGAACAAAACATCTTTAATTTCACTAGAAAAACCTCTCGGCAAAGAGAGAGACGATTAGCTTCTGAAAGTTGAGATCTTATAAGAGGCAAAACCCGAATTCAACATCACCGTGATCTCATCATTCTTCTTTCCATAGAGTGCTTGATAGAAAGATAGAGATTCCTAAGCAATCTGCTCAACATCAGTCACATCTCTCCCGAATCTAGCACAAGACGCCTAATTTGCTTTCTAGCTCTTCTCACCTTCACACTTCTATGAGAGAAAGAAGAATTCAAATCTCCCAGAGTTAAGTAGTTGATTCGAGATTTTTGCCAGTAAAAGCTTTCTTCAGCACATTTGTATTTCTGTTAAAGAGCTGCAGCAGGTTTCATAGTTTCAAAAGACTCCTCAGAATGATTTTGTAATGCATTTACCTGCTTCTCTTTCATATCCTGCTCACACTCCCTCACACGGTTTGATATGTGTAAGAATTCCTCATGGTTAAGAGACTTGAGCACTACTTTCAGCTTCTTCAATCTATTTAGAACCCGCTGTAGAATAGGAACTTGTTCTGGTTGATTCCAAACATTAGCGAATAGATCATTGTATGTTTCAAGTTGCATCCACATTTCATAAAACCGGAAAGGCTTGGGAAACGACTTCCGTTGCTCTATTGGACAGATGAGAATGCCACAATGATCTGAGAGGGAGGGAGCAAGGAATTCCACAACTGAATCTGGGAGAGCATTCGGCCATTCGTCATTAACCAGCATACGATCCAGCTTCTTAGCAATAGGTCGGGCTTGTTGCTGGTTGGACCAAATGAATAAAGGTCATGTGTACTGATGATCTAGTAGCTCCATCAAGTCAGCCCAAACACGGAAATTTTGCATACTAGATGACATGGATACAACGTTGGAAGACTCCAATGGACTTAAAATGGCGTTAAAATCACCACAAACCATCCATGGAAAGCCCTTTACTTGCCATTACCTCAGTTTGGTATAAGTATTCAATCGATCATTCTCCTCATTGAAATCATAAGCTGCAGTAAAGAAGAATTGCTCTGCTGCTGTGATGGAAAGCAACATATGTATAAAAGAATTGTCACAGTGGAGAACCCTCAACTTCACATCCTTGTGCCAGGAAATCCAAATTCTACCAAGGTAATGAGCATTATAGCTATCAACAAACACAAAATCAGAAAATTTATCTTGTATCTTCTTAGCATTGCTCTTCTGTACTCTAGTTTCCAGCAATGCTAACACTTGTACCTTATACTTATGTATATACTGAACACATAATCGTGCTCCGTGGAGCTATTGAAGCCACTCGTGTTCCATACTAAAACAGTCATATCTTCATAAGGGGGCCTTAAAAACCCCTTTTTGACTACGCAATCCTTCCCGACGGAGTGAGAAGGATTCTGCAACTAGATATTCTTACCACAAATTGCATCAAAATAATTCGTCAAAGATACTGGAGAAGATATCACCTAAACAGATGGTTTCACGTCATTGACAACCAAATTAAAATATTCTTGAGTTGGTAGGGCACTAGGAGTGATTGGAGGAGATTCAACCACTTGTTCAACAACATGAACATTTTCTTCCTGTACTACAGACTTTGAGGGACTGGCTAAATCAATAGTGGTAACCGTTTTCTTCCTCCAAACCTTCTTTACATTCTCACCATAGGGAACAGTACAAGCATGACCAAAAACACCACAGGATTGACAGACAAGAGGAAAATGACAGTACTCTACCTGAATGAACATCTTATCCATATCATCAGGGGTGATACTGATCCGATTAACCTGTGGCTTCTTAGCACTGAGCTCAACACAAATCTTCGACATCCCCACTCGTTGTCTGAATCGCATTGGCTGATCCATACAGAGCGGACGCCCAATTAGACTAACAACTCGGCCTAGACGCTCCTTCGTAGATAATTCCGCTGGTAAGCATGAAAGTTTAACACAGATATGAACGGCGGAGTTGTCAATCGTAAGAACCTGAATCCCTGGAACCCATTTTCGCAAACAGATCATATTATTCTGATAGTGTCGGAGACCGCCTTCAAATACTAAACGCATTTTCTTAATTGGCTCTTAGCTTCTTCGTTATAACTTGGATTTCAAAATTTTTGAAATGAGTTCATTGTGATCTACAAACTGATATCTATTTTCAATATATTTCGAGAAAAAAAATTTCAATACCATTCGTTACTTCATTGGTACCACCTTCATTTATCATCGATTTTTGAAATTCTTTGCACAAATGGAATGAGTTCATTGTTATTTATTGGATCTACAATTAAAAAAAAAAAATACAAGACCATAGTATAGGGGTGGTAACTGGTGGCACACAATGATGCATGTGGTAAATGACAGTTTGTATATTTCTATTATTGTAACACCCTACCCTATACGTATTACCTAATGATATTGTTCATACAATTGCAGCAGAAATAATCTTGGGTGTTACATTAATTATAAAAAATTTACCAAAATAAAATTTCGACATGAATTACTCGCGTAATGGGCTAACAGTTCTTCTAACTAAAACCTGCAAAATAATTTATCTGAATCCCTGCATCCATAAACAAACATATATACTCACAACCGCATACCTTACTAATAGGCACAGTTTCATACTCCACAACTGCATACCTTACTAATACATATCATAGTCGTTATAACTTACACAACCACATAAATATATCCATATCATCAACTTTCCACACCTGTGGATATCTCACACTACATCAGAAGCTAGTATGCACATGAAAAACGTTCTCAAAATATTTTTACAAAAAGGTGTGGATCACTAGCCAAAATCCCGAGTAGAAGTCCAAGCACAGAATAGTTGAAGACCATACCTCATCTTGCCTTCAACTCTTGCTCAGCTCCCACCTATACACCTATCTACTGCTGATGATGATGATCTGCTTACACTTGGCATAAGTAGAGAAAAAGGATAAAGAGGGTCATCTCATAGCTGAGTGAGATAATCATAGCATCGTGAGTTCATAACGGATCATACTCCTACCATACATCTAGCAAACAAGCCAAAGCACTAGGATCAGACCTCAGGCATCCGACATCCCAATAGGCAAAAGACTCAACCACCTTGACTTATGCATATGCATCTTATCATGTTTTTACTTATAGGCGCCTTGCTACTCCCATGCTAATAACTCTCCCGGGAAACATACCCCACATCCCGTCGGATGTAGTCATAGATACCCCACCATCCCGTCGGATGTGGTCATACATACCCCACACCACTATGGGTGTAGTCATACCCTGACACCGCTCTGGGTGTGGTCATATCTCGTAAGAAATCTTCAGTCACCACCACATGAGAGGTGTGACTATCATACATATCATAATAGAGTACTAGCATAGGGAGCCCTAATTACTATGTAGTTGACCGTGAGACCACAACACTCATATTTGGTATCCTTATACATGATTCATATCTCATCTGGCTTAATCATAATTCATTACTTGCATATGTACTTGACCTGACCATAATTGGCTCAACATAGGTAAATCAGGAGTCGTATAATTGCACTTCCTCGGGATAAACCCTCGTGCAAGTCATCCTCCTTAAAACATCATAATATCACACTGGGAAGTTTATTTCCCCCACTTGTGAATCCAAATACAACCACAATATCACATCATGTCAAAACACCTGATCGAACAACCATGAAGTCATATCAACGGTTAAGCCACAAATGGCAACATGTATGCAATCATCAACATAAACAAGGTCCATATCGGCTAGGGCAAGTCAATATTATCATACAACAATCCATGGTTCATCATATAGCATAAAAGTCCATGCACCCCTAATCATGCCATTCTAATTCTCCTAAGTCAATTCTAAGCATCAATATAATTATCGTGATACGACAAACCCGGTATGTCGTGCTAATCCCTCACCAGTTCTGGTCGTTCAAACACCAGTTTAACCTTCCCGTACTAAAATGTCAATTTCATGAACGAACCCTGAATTAAAATCCGAGACCGTCCTAATATCCCCTGCAGTATCCCCGTCAATATTAGTTCTAGGCTCCGGGTCAAATTCTTGATAAAAACACATCAAACCCTGGCCGGAGCTAAATTCAGCGATTTGGACCCCGACCTAAATAATTGCGGAAATTCATGGATTAGAACTAGAGGATTGATTACCTCGCTGCAGGAAGCTCGTATATGAAATCTGGGCTTAATCCGGATGCTCCAAACCCTAATTTGGCTTATCGGGAATTCAAGAAATTCCTTAACCAAAAACTCGTTTTAAAGCTCTAAATCGATAAACTACGATGTATGGATGGATTAAGCATTACTTACTGGATTTTCGGATCACTAAAGCTCGAGATTCGAGCTTTGGAAATTCCCTCGTAGCTACCATGTACAGCCCTCTGTCTCTCGGTTCATAAATGGGGGAAAAGATTATGATGGAAAAAAATGGTCGGGGAGGGAAATTAAATGGACCGGAGTATATATATATATATATATATATATATATATATATATATATATATATATATATATATATATATATATATATATATATATATATATATAATCAATTAATATGTATATTTATCCGATCGATCGATAATCTGATTTTTGTCGAAATATTATCAAAATGTCAAATTTTAAATCGCGAACTTTCTAGCGATCGTAATACAAGTTTAGCTGAAACGGGATGTTACAATTATCATCTATTAAACCATTATACAATTGGTATGTTATGTTCGTACCACCATGGTACACTTCCATACCACGTGGTATGATCTTATATAATATCAAGCATTACCACCATGGTATAAACTGGTACTAAATGTCCCAATTTTTTATTCCAAAATATATAAGTGGATATCATTTTGAAAAGCACAATTAATATAATTTATTTGTGAAAAAATTAAATTAATAATGAAATCAAAAGAGATATAATTCATTAACGTTTATAGAGGAAAAGTTAGAGACCTTCCATAAATAGTGATATGAAAGATTATGCATTGTTATTGACCATAAGGTTACTTAATAGAAGTTTAGAACTGCTCTCCTTGCCATTACAAGGGACGAGTTAGAGTGCTAACTTTATAGGAGTGATGACTCGCCAATACCGTCATACTAGAAAGTAGCCAAGTGTAATGACAAACTAATGCGTAGTATAGCGCGTTTAGCTTTACTTGTCAACCCGAGTCCTAGATGTGATGACTACTCCGTGAAATTCTCGTTATTCAGCAATTTAAACGTAGTGAAGTTGTAATTACTCTAACCAAGCACAAAGCAGTAAAGTTGTGATTCAAGTTCGAGAGAGGTCACCCATATATGGTCCCCCCTAAATTGCAGTTAAGCCAAATTGTAACTCACCAAGTTCAGATATAATGATAGTTATATTGCGGAAGTTTCTTATTCAGTCTGAAGTATCGACTAAAGGTCTTCAGACCCTCCCATTATGAATATCCGGCGGGTGACTAACCTCCACTGGAATAAGCAAACTGAGGCACTAACGTGCAAAACCTCCTCTACTTGACCAAATCCAGTGCAGAGCGGTGAACTGACTTCTCGACTAAAGTAGTCAATTCACCACATTCAAAACAGTCCAGAATACCGTTCCCAAGCATCGCGCAAGGATTCATCATCTTCATAGCGGAAATGGGTGATCTCCCGCTGAATCTCGGAAGTCTTCGAGGCCGGATAGTACCAGTGCATGAATTTGTCAGCCAGATCATCCCAAGAAGTGATGGACAGTGGCGGCTGAGTTTCTAGCCACCTCTTTGCGTGCCCCGTAGAGAGTGAGGGAAAAGGTGAAGTCGAAATACATCATCTGGAACACCGTTTAGTTTGAAATCATTGGTCAGCTGCAAGAACCGAGAAAGGTGCACCCTCGCCTATTCATCCTTGAGCCCATGAAACTGAATGGAGGTTGTAATCAACAGGATCTAGCAAGGGTTGATCTCAAAGTTGTTAGCAGGTATGGGCGGATACTGGATGACTAGGCGAATGTCAGCGAGCTACGGAGTGTAGAAGTACTCCATGGTGTGCTCCTACGGAGGCAGCTGATGGTTAGCCCAGTCCGCCTTTGGCTTGCCATTGTTAGGAGGATCCTGATTCAATGGAGGAACCTAGAGAGGCATCCCCAGATGAGGTTGCCCTTTGGTCAGAGGTGGATTATGTCCCACGTTCAGGTTGTTCATCCTGTTGTATTCGTCTCCCATGTCGTCGTCCTCCTCAGAATCGTTGCTTATCCGGCTGTCGACTTGCTCTTCCTCCACATCCACTCTCGCTCGCAGTGCTTTCTTAGACTGACGACAGGTCCGTTCAAGTTCCTAATCCAACGGAAGTAACCCTCCCGACTGGCTACGGGTCATGCACTACCTGCACACAAGCTGTAGGTAGTGATGGCAATGGGGCGGGGCGGGGCGAGGCGGATATCTCAATACTCATGCCCCGCCCCACGCTACTACGGGTCGGGGCAGGTAAAACCCGCGCAGGTACACGACGGGATGGGTCGACCTACTCTTATATTTTATTTAAAAAAAACACACAAAAATTTTACTTTTTACGATAAAATGAAGGGGAAAATACTTTATGAATGAAAAATAGTGATAATAGAATGAGTAATTGAGTCTAACCAGTTGAAAAATCGACTCTAGATAGTTGAAGAAAGGTCAAAATTGAAGAAATATGTATACATATTGTAAGAAATTGAGGTAGAATGGGCCATGAACGGGGCGGGACGGGGCAGGACAGGTCGGAAGTAGATACCCATGCCCCGCCCCACGCTACTGCGGGTCAGGTCGGGTAATGCCCGTGGGGGGTTCAAATTACCATCACTAGCTGCAGGCAAACCCATGAAGGCAAAATGGGAAAGAAGGAAAAGAAAACAATACAAAAAGGAAATGCTAAACTAACAGAAATCACGTTTCTTCAACAACCTAGTCGGCCCCGGCAACAGTGCAAAAAACTTGACTCACCAATACCGTCACACTAGAAAGTGGCTAAGTGTAACTACAAACTAATGCATAGTATAGCGGGTTTAGCTTTATTTGTCAACCCGGGTCCTAGATGTGATGACTACTCCGTGAAATTCTCGTTATTCAGCAATTTAAACGTAGTGAAGTTGTAATTACTCTAAGAAAGCACAAAGCAGTAAAGTTGTGATTCAAGTTTGAGATAGGTCACCCATATATGGTTCCCCCTAGATTGTAGTTAAGGCAAATTGTAACTGACCAAGTTCAGATATAATGATAGTTATACTGCCGAATGTTCTTATTCTGTCTGAAGTCTCGACTAAATGTCTTCAGACCCTCCCAGTCTGAATACTCGGCGAGCGACTAACCTCCACCGGAATAAGCAAACTGAGGCCTTAACGTGCAAAACCTCCTCTACTAGACCAAATCTAGTGCAGAGCGGTGAACTGACTTCTCGACTAAAGTAGTCAATTCACCACCTTCAATCAAGGGAGCTTTATCAACCTATGCAGATATTCTCTTTCTAGGTTAAAGCATAAACTACAGGAATGTGATCAGAACTCATGCAATTCTGAAATCATGCCTCAATTGAATACAATCCATCTCAAAATATCATGTACTTGGATTCATACAATCAACCTAACATACAACTCTAGAGTTCTTCATACCTAGGTGAGAGAGGGAGTTTACTCCATAGAGAGAGAAGAGAAATCAGCTTCAGATGCATAAATCATCGTGTGGAGGATGAAATTCAACTTCTGGTTGTCAATCGGTGCTTCTCCACACTTCAATCGAGCTCCAATGGTGTCAAAACTTGATCTAGGTCGCTTTGGAGGTTGGGTTCGTCACTTTCTCTCTCTAAGACTTTGTTTTCATCTCTAAAACTCGGATCCTCCTCCAAAACCCAAAATTGGGTTAAAACCCATATTTGCTCAATTACACGGCCAGCCGTACGGCCATATAGAATTCCGTGTCTGCCCGTGTAACTCCCAAAATGCGGCGCTCCGATTAGTTGCTCGTCGACAACACACGGTCGTGTATAATTCAGCCATGCCTGTGTAAAGCCTCTTAAAAAACATAACGGCCTTGGAGTTCCCTCGCACGGCCAGTACAACCCTAGCCGCGTAATATGAGTTCCACAGCCACAATGCACGCCGCGTACACTCATTAGCAGGTCGCGTAATTTCTTTAGCTTTAGGTCAAACGTCCTAACTTCTTCCAATCGAGCCCGAACTCGTGCTGAAGCCTTCATTCACGTACTAGGACCTTAAATGTCACCAACAAGAACAATCTAGCGTGAAATCGGTTTAAAACACGAGAAATGAGCCTCACACAGTATAAGTATGGTGGACAAAAACATGTGCAAATATCGAGGAAAAGTTGTAGGTCTTGAAAAGTTTGCGGCCTCCATTTTTTGAATCCGAATAACTTTTTGAGATCTTGCAAGTCTCAAACAGTCGGGTTCCATCTTCGTCTCGAAAAAACGTCATTTGCCACCCCGAACGACCTTTTTTTTATTTCGTCAAACTTTGGGCGGCCATAACTTTGTGCTCCAAAATACGGATGTCATGAACTTTTTTTTGATTCCGCATAACTTTTCAAGACCTACAACTTTTAATATAATCATAATTTCAAAATGATGGTTGCAGTTTGTGAAAAAGTGATGGGAGGCGGATGGTTTCGGAGAATGAGGAGAGGCGGTGAAAATGATGTATATATATTAGGGTTTATGAGGAACCGTTAATATTTGACTAAATTGCCCTTTATTAAATTTTGACCATAAAATTAAGTTTGTATCGAATGGTGGAAAAGTGGGTTAGTATGGTGCTAACCCCTTAATTGATTAGCACCTAATCACATTCCCCATTACAACTCAAAATTGTCACTAACTAGCACTGTGATTAGAAGGAAGTAACTTCATGTAAATTGATGTCACTTGTTCCGAAAGTGTTATACTTAAATTCAGGGTATACACTAACTATTAGTCAAATCTTTCCCGCATTTTTTTATTAGCCAAATCTATTGAATTAGTAATAATTAACCAAATGTTAACTTTCAGTTAGCAATATTGACTTCGCAACATGATACTGACTTGGAAGAGACACATGAAAGTCAACATTCCAACATTTTATTATTTTATCAAAGAATAATTACAAAATTATTAACGATAATGTAAAAATGGCTAATATTTTGATGTATTGTAAAAGATTTGGCTAATTATTAGTAATTCAATATGTTTGACTAATAAAGAAGAAAGCGAAAAATCTTTGGCTAATAATAATTAGTCTTTACCCTGATGGAATGATATTATATCGTAAATATTTTGCGAAAACATCATTTGGTTTAGTGTGTTTATGTTGGAAATCCCATTAAAACGCAAAAAAGAATATGTTGGACCCGCTTTTAAAGAGTATTTTCAAAATTACCCGACCTCGTGTAATCGATATTACATCATTTTGATGTATTCATAACTAACTGACATCGAATGTGTGTTCATTAAAAGACAATGTATACAAACAGTAGCATGCAGTTGTACAATATCAAACCCACCGGAAAACAATTTTTTTGTTTATATTACCCCATTGTCATTTGGAATGTATTATCACAAAACCATGACACAATTTGTGACGAAGAGACAAGTCAGACAACCATTATAATATTTTCATGCATGATGACAAAAATATTTGAACGAGCTTCAAAATTGAAATTCCCTCATACTGGACTCAAATATATGAAATGGTGAACTATATTCTATAAACAAACGGGTAAATGACACATTTGGTCACTGAGATTACTAAATCGTGTCATATTTAGTCACTAGAAAAATTTAATATCAATTTTGGTCACTCGAATTACTGACACAGGTCACATTTGGTCACTCTTATGTAGCCTCTGTCCAACTCCGGTCACTCGAATTATTGAAAAATGTCACATTTAGTCACTCGTATTACTGAAACATGTCACATTTAGTCATTCTCCCAAAAGTTTCCGTCCAACTACATTAATGGAGTTGGACGGAAACTGACGGGAGAGTGACTAAATTTGACCAGTTTTCGATAATTCGAGTGACCAAAATTAATATTAATTTTTTCTAGTGACTAAACATGACACAATTTAATAATCTCAGTGACCAAATGTATCATTTACCCATAAACAAACATACCAATGATGGGTAACATATCTCTAACCCCACCAAAAAGTGCATTATTTCCCTTTCTTTGGGCCAACATTTCAACTGACATCATTCTCATCATTGTAACAAAAGTTATAAAATTTTCTTAATTAGCTAACATGTCAGTTTTCCAGGCACCAAACCACCAGTTCGGAAGTCGTACTACTGCTAAACCGTTGTAATTAACTCGCTTCACCTTTCGATTCGAGGATATCCAGCCAGACCCTATAGGCTACTGTCCTCAACAGCAAGTCACTAGCCTATTACAGCAAAAGCAAGCTAAACCATTGTAATTTCTCTCCATTTCATTCTAGTCCTCAAATTCATTAATTCACTGTGAATCAAAACAGAAGGCTAATGACTCCCTACATCTTCATGCCTTCCCCTCAATCTTTAGAAGTTATGACCAGCAGCCCCAATGCACCAATAAGTATATACTGTCCAACAACAACAAAGAAATGACATTAGTCTGATTTTCATCAACAGTAACGAGAGAGAGAGAGAGAGAGTCCATTCACATAAGCAGGCAAACCTTCATCAACAGTAACGAGAGAGAGAGAGAGAGAGAGAGAGAGTCCATTCACATGAGCAGGCAAACCTTGATAATAGGCTTCTCAGTCATGATGATTGTCACCCAGCCAACATACGGTAAGAATCTGCAACCAAACATCACATTCCAAGTTTGCCTCAGTTTCTAAGTTTATAATCCATCAGCCAGATCTCCAGTAACCGAAACTCAAACAGATATAATATTCCATACAAAGAGCTGAACATTTGTAATCATTTCCAAGTCACCAGGCAGGAATCAAGTTATAAATAGGCATGCACAGATTAATTTAGTTCTCATAAATTTTGGGTTCTCAGTTTTCTACTCAAGCAAGCACTTACCCAACAGCCCTGCCCATGATATGATGCCGCTGCAGCCATAGCTGACCTTGAGCGTACAAAAGCCTATCATCCCCATAATTATTGTCTCCTGCAACACCAACAAATAAGTAGCAGCAGATGTACAGTTAGTTACTGAAACCCACAGATTACACCATTTGAAATGCATGAAGTGCTATACTCTGAAGTAATCCCAGTAAACAAAAAATATAAATGTTAAGTTACAGAAGCTAGCAGCACCTTTGGTCAAAACTTCAACGTCCCCAGTTTCTTGTCTTTCATGAACCTGCATAACAAGTAGATACCAATTGCCACTGATCAAACTAAGTTCAGGTATTATTACAAGCACTCCTAGTATGAACTGAAAACAGCTTTACAGAGTAAGTACAAATGAAATTCCCACTGATATCGTGAAATGAATTTATACCTTAATCACACGGTGGACTATCGGAATTTCCCTGCCCTACACAATAATTCAAAAGCACAAGTTAGTGGATATATTAATAAACAACAGCTATAGTGGAAGCTACCAGGCTCAAAGCAACTTCATTTGATTACGCTCAAGTGCAGATTATGGAGAAAAGATGATTGAGATTGTCCTCAGGCTGAAATGTAAAAGGGCTGATTTTGAAAAGCATGTTGGCATCTGACTATCTGAGTATTCCACTAGGCTCTGGGATTAAGAAAATGAGTAACTCACTAAGACAAAAACATGCTTGAAGTAAATGAATTCAATGAGCCAATAACTCAAAATATAATTTTCTTCCAACTAAATGCTTGGATGTTATATTCACTATATTCCTTTCCATTAATCAGCTAATGAAGATCTCAGCAAGACGAACATTTCTCAGTCTCATGCCAGCATCCCACCTCTTGCATTACTGCCCATTGTAAGTTAAGTAGCAGTACACATTCCTTTAGATGCAGTAGCAGTTAAGAGGATCTTACATCAACATTGAAGACAACAATCTCGCCGGTACGGATAGGATCGTTGCTCATGTGCAGAAACAAAATATCACCCTGCAAAGAAACTCAAATTGTGTAAGGATTTTCAATAAGCACAGTAACATGCTGTCATACATAAAGCAGTAAGTGGGGTCTAACATGTGAAAGGTGATACTGAGCAATTAGTGGCAAGATGAGTTTAAGTCTTTCAATTTTATTGAGAAACAAACATTAGAGTTCCAAACATGATTCTCTCATCTCAATTGCAACTGGTCACTGAAACCACTTGATTTATTTGAAGTATCTGCTACAGCAAGTGCAATAACAAAAACTAACAAACTGGACATCAAAGTGCTACTAAACATCATACTAACACAATTCATGACAAGTATGACTACCAACCACACTAGATATGCTAGCATTAGATAACCTAGAATCATACTAACACAAGTCATGACAAGTATGAATACCAACCACACTAGATATGCTAGTATTAGATAACCTAGAAGTATATGCACAATGATCAGGGAAATTCCATCCTGAAAAAAACACTTTCTGAAGTAGGCTTTAGTTCAATTAACCTTCTCAAGATACCGAAACATTTTGAGGTTTGCCTACTTCCAATAGACATCATCCATTTAGTAATATTGCCTTAATCATTCTCTAAACAAAAGCTACCTTCTCAAGCAGTTGACACTGACGACTAAGGAAGTACTAGACAAGATCTATTTCGGAAGAAGAAAACCCGTCATTTTTAATACTAGCGGTCCCAAAAACAGGTAGTTCTTATCCTATATTCATCCTTAGCTGTACCAAGAACCAAACTGGTTACCAGATAGTATTATGGTAAGTAATCATTCTTCCCATCCCTGATTTTACTTACATATTCCGAACACAAGAATATGGATATGAGTATATATCACTACAGACCTACAAAGTTTCACCTGGAGACATAAACAACAATCTCGACTCCCCCCAAAACAGTTGCCTAGCTGGTCATTTCCCATTGGAGTTTCGTTGGGTGAATATTGTCGGCACTCAAAGGAGAACCGAGGAATTTCTTCTTTAAAATATAATAACAAAGAATCATTTCCTTTGGGGCATCATAGCGTTCAAGGGGAAATATCAAGTTGAAGGAACAAAATATAATTTCTACAGAAGGCTATCATATGGTAACTGCAAATAGAAACATATCAGTGAAACATACAGATACACAGTAAGATTAGTAAAATATTTACACACCCTTTTGAATCCTGGTTCCATACTTCCAGAAAGCACAACCACCACTGGAGATTCGCTGCCAGTGAAGCACATTAACGCTTTCCATATTATTAGCGCAGAGGTAACAATCATACCTGTATATAAGATGAGAAGTTAGCAAAAAACCTCACAATCTACATGCACACAGCCAAATATCTCTATCATTCGGTTAACTCAAAACCATCCTCTTACATTCGATGATACATGGAAACAGAATGAGCACTGAGTAAGGTAATAGATCCATAGGCTTTGAAATCGTTGAAACTCAACTCAGGTACAGGTACTGGTCTTTAGTTTTCAATGTAGCTGTACTCACTTGTAGAATAAAACGGTAGTCTCGCATACTTTCAGCATGCCACAGATGTCCATCGACCCAGAAGTAGCAAGAAACAATGAATGGAGCAAAAGTCAAGCAGTGATGAAATGAGTCTCGCGTACTTAAGCATCTATGCCGTGCCATACTACTGCAGGAAATAAGTTCATTCCAGGATCATACTTAGCTTTTCAGGGACACACCTGCTCATGCTGTACTTAGCTTTTCAGACACTATTAGAAGCTACAACCTAAAATCAATGAGTAAACCTTCGCATGTTACAGGTAGATTCAAGGAAAGTGAGGATGACATTAGTTTGAGCATTTCCCAGGTGTTTGCTGCTCTACAGAATGACACAGAGTTCTAAAACCAGATCTAACACTTCCTCTCACTGTTGTAAAAGCTAAACCACAGTCTTCAGTACTCTTGGTCACGTATGCATTTAAGTAAAACTGCCAAGGATCATCCAACATACAGAGAGAAGAGAAGGGGAAGAAACCCAATTCAACAAAAACATAAATTTCCAATCTTACAGCCATTGTTTGGTAAATTCTCGTCCAGACGAGAAACCCAACCTTGCATTTTCCGAAACCACAACACAGCGAAACAATATTTGGCACATCAAGGCTTACAAACCTAAAATTCAATTAAAAATAGACTCCAGAATTCCGGCAACTGAAACAAACTCTCTTCCATTCCCCGGCATGCAATTGGGCAGTCAAAATCACGAACAGCGGGGGGAGCGATCATAGAGGTAAATTGAAGACGAGGTTGGCCAGACTTACCAAGACTAACGCCCTGCGCAAGGAGTTGGCGGATCTGGATGGACTTGATGGAATCAACGGTATCCCCCATCCACCCCATTCTCTCTACTGCTACTGCTTCTTCTTTTCTCGTCTTTTTCTTCCCC
The DNA here is from genome assembly GCA_946122785.1 of Linum tenue. Lineage (NCBI taxonomy): Eukaryota > Viridiplantae > Streptophyta > Magnoliopsida > Malpighiales > Linaceae > Linum > Linum tenue. The sequence continues at coordinate 12,823,895 of CAMGYJ010000002.1, read as the reverse complement.
CTTTCTTTGCGCTTCCTCTCTGCTGACTACTCTAGGGCTTGTCGCTCCTTCTCTTTGTATTCTCTTTTTTAAGTTTCTTGTATTTTCGTCTTGCCTTGCCTTGCCTCTGCCGGCTGCCGCTCATGTAACGAATTTGCCTTTTTCTGTTGTTATTTTAATATTTTTCCTTTCTATTTGATTGTGTTGCCATTTGTTTTGGATTTGGGTTCACTAAATAACTGGTCATCCTATTATTTTTATTTATTTATGAATTTTTCGAGGAACTTTGAAATATCCAATATAAAAAATTATTTTCAATCTCTATAAGTTTTTTGTCCAAAACTCCAAATACTAGTGATCTATTGAAAAATATTATTTTACACTCATAATTTTAGGCAAAAAAGAAAGGTCACGGAATATGAAAATTTTCATTGCTTAGAAATGTTGGCTAACAATAAAAATGAAAGTGAAAAAAATATATTATTATGCTTATTATATGTATGGGTTACGTGAAAGAAATTAAATTTTTTGGGAAACTAAATTTGTGAGGTTGTAGAGTTGGAGAAAATAAATTTGAAAGTTAAATTTAGGTATTTGAAAAGATGGTGACAAAACCATCAAATATAGTATAGTAAAGTTGAGATCAGTTTTTCAGTATTTCAAATTTCTTATAACAAGTGTGAAATTAGAAAAGACTAGATTTGTCTTCACAACTATTTATTTATTTCTTATTCATAGAAATAATACATCAATTGGAGGATTTGAACCATTGTCTCTTCGAAAAAAGATACGAATCATTACTAATTACAAAAACTATACAAATTTGTTATATCTTTCAAAATTAAAAACATACATAAACTAAATTTTTGAAATTTATATTATTATTCCACTATGGTTATCTAGCTCAGTAACTCTCCCGTAAGTATGTCTTTGGTGTTTGATGTTTCAATTTACATATTATGATTATATTTAACTTAGTTTAATAATTAATTTAATTTTTTATCTATTTTATAAATGGAGGAGGTATTCGAGCTCATGGGTAGGAAGGGAAAGTATTTTTTAGGTGAAAAAGGTAATATATGGTCTCAAGCAGTCACTTTGGGCTTGGTTCGAGATATGAAGTTTGGTTATAACGAAGATAGATGAATTTCCAGAGAAGAAATGCTAATCATTCATTGTTCATAAAATAGAAACAAATATTCATTGGAAAAAAAAAGAAATAATAAGAAAGTATTGTTCTCCTATTGTACTCAATTTATCCTATAGAGAAAATAAATAAAATCGAGTCATATATGAAAGAAGAAGAAGAAGAAGAAGAATCATTTCAGTCCACCGATTCTAGAAAGGTAGTTTCAAGGTTTTTAATCCTCTGCTCTACAAAAGTCGTGGCCTTCTGCAATAGATAATTAAGCACGACATGACGTTGTTGGCTAATAGCCGGGACCCGACGTTGATTTCTTATTAAAATGGCAACTCAAATATCATTGGTTTGAATATTGCGTATTGAATGTCTAGAAGTGATGTTGAATTTTTAACTTATTATTAATTTCTGGAACTATCATAAAACAATGATATTTTAGTGCAAACTACACCAATCTACGAAAGTTTTACTTCGGTTAACCAGAAAAGGTAATCCAACATGATTGGATCATTGGGTGAGTTTAAAAGAATACAGTTTCCAAAAACCAAATTTGTAGATTATTTTACTTATTCAATTCATTTATCTTATAGAGTAATTAATCATATGTATCCTTAAGAGTGATTTGGCTTAATATGAAATAAAACCGCCGGAAAAGGAAAATCATGAAGTCACCACGGCCACATCTTGCACACAATTCTTATCCATCTCGTAATTCATTCTCGTTGATCTCCCAAACTCATCCTGATCTGCTGGGCCTATTTTGCTTGTGTCATCCTGACGAAGTTGATGGCGCTGCACGTGAGCTCATAATCAGGCGACATGATGAGAATTTGGCGGACGACTCCCTAGAAAGAAAGCTAGTTGATCAAGATCGATAATGAAGAACAAATACATAGATGCATGCAGAGAAGTGGAAGGCGACGAGGGAGGTTTATTGGAGTGCAGAGAAGTGGCCATGGCAAACCATGGGGAATATACAGGACATCCAAGCTGCTTAACCTGCACCCATCAGATCGAATACAAACAGAACCAAACATAACAGAAAACCAAATGCTCACAGAGAAGAGTTGATGATATAAAATTTAAAAAACTTCATACAAAAGTGAAACACATGCAGGAGACCCAATGCAACCGAAATAGAGCCATCAAGAGTTGAAAAGAAAGAGATAATATCCTCAAAAAGCTTCAGCAAAATAAACTATACCAAACAATCAAGTAGAAAATCAAATAAGAATAGGGGACTCCAACAAATGGAGAGAGCCTCCGGCTAGGTAGAGATGATGGACGTTTACGGTGGAAGATCTAAAGCCGTCAAAGGGAAGCGCCCGACAGCACAAACAGAGAAAAGCAACAGAGGCGATGGCTGAACATCTATGATGGTCAATGGTCGTTGGAGACCCAAATCCCCAATTGAAGTATGCAAAATGAACAAACATTGTTTACGCCCAAAAAATAACCTTATACCACATTGATTATTTACATGGCATTTACTATCTTTATAAATCCATATCAATAATAACAATTAATGTTATTTAAGCTGGGCTTATGGTACTAGATTTTTAAACCCAAACCACTAAGTCTCCGCGAATGAACTAATCTTGTCGTGTGGATAGAGACTAAGTATGGTAGACCATGCTCGTCGCGAGTCTACTAGATCATGCTCGTCACAAGTTTGATAAACCAAGGTGATCGTGAGATCTAGACCATGCTCTTCGCAAGCCTACTAGATCAGGCTCGTCGCGAGTCTACTATGCCATGTTCGTCGCAAGTCCACTGGACCAAGGTGGTCGCGAGATCTAAACCACATCGTGAGATCTAAACCTTGTCCAAGATCTAGACTAACAAGTTGGGAGTAAGAAGGCAAGCTACATGGGAGAGGAAAGCCACAAATATACAAAGTCAGAGAGCTAGACCACGTTGACGTCAAGTCTAGTAGACCACGATGGTCGCGGAGGGAATCGTCGCAAATGGACATCATCGCGTCAAGTTTGGTAGACCTCGTTGGTCGCGAGATCTAGACACAATGTCGGTCATGAGATGTAGAAGGTCCTCGTCTTTCGATATGGAATGGTCATGGTAAAAGGGAAGTAAGTACCAAGACAACAGTTCCAAAAGAGAGAGCAGGTGGTTAACGGAGCAACTGTCAATGATTCCACCTTCAAGGATACGTAAGCCACGCCCGAAGAAGAAGGGAAACAGTTATTTTTTGAAGTTACTCTCTATGCAGTTTTTCAACGATGGTTATCATCTCAAAGCTATAAATAGGAGGTGGAGTTGACAGAGAAAGGGTTGGCCAAATTCAAACCAGACAACACAATGTCAACTTTTATCCTTTTATCTTTTCCTCTACAAATTTAGCCATAGTCGTAGATTTGGAGCTCTCACTGAACCTCCATAGAAGTAGGAGTAACTTAACATAGATCTGTCTCGTGAGTTGTGTAAACGTCAAACACCCTCGTTCGAACTTTGTTTGAAGAGGTAGAACCATGTTAAGTTAATCATTTTCCAACGAAGTCAAGGTGCAATCAATCTCAATTTCAACGCAAGTTTTCTCGTGGGAAAACAAATTGGCACACCTAGTGGGAGCCTTGTGTTTGATCTCATGGCTCCAAGACAGAGCCAACAAGAAGGTGATCTCTCACCAGGGTTTGTGATGAAGCAAGTGACTAAGTTTGAATTTGTCCAAGACACAGAAGGTCTTGCCAGAAACAATGGCATGATGGAGACTTTGCCACCGGCGGCACAAAATGTTGATTTCACCACCAACATTATGCAACTCCACCAGATGTTGGATTAAAATCTCAAGATGATTGAACCAACCGTCAAACCTTGGAGAAGAACCGCCAAGTGATGAAGGAAAACCTTCAAGTGATAGATGAGAACCGCCGATGCATGCAAGTGGCCTTGGCAGGTACTCATTAGATAATATCTCCACTTGATTGTTTTTATTTCAGTTTGGATATGCGTGTGGATAAGATTTTGGAGTTAAGTAAAAATGATTTAAGAGATTTTGGGCAACTTTTAATAAAACCAACGTCGCAATCAATGTTTTTTCCGCAAAATGGTTTAGACCTAACAACAAATAATATTGTTGTGTTAAAAAATATTTCACCCTTCGGTGGCCAGAATACCCAGCCACGACCAGGGAACTTGATGTCTCCAATGACAACTCAACCACCCCCTCGACGTGATAGTTGTGGTGAGAGGTCCACCTCTACTTTAAACACCAGTGATGGGGTATTTCATGTACAATGCGATGTTCAACCACTCGTTCTCGAGACAAGATTAGATGAGACACCTGTCAATGAACGAGATTGTGAAAATTCATTCAACGTGGACCAAGTACCACCACATGCTTGCCCACCCCCAATGCCACCCCTATTGAGTAGGGATGAAGGAAATTCTGATGGACTTAGAACACCTAGAGCTCAGCAGGGGGGCAAGAAAGTCTAATTTCCCACAAGCGGAAGCCGAGATGACCATCTGGGGGTCATGTGGTGTCTAAGAGCCGACATCAATCACAAACAACACATGCTTGTGCTAAGCATACTAATTTGGCTAAGTGTGGAATGGGGGGCATGCCTCCAACCACTTATAGTGGACATGGGGGCATATCTAACAAGTCACGACGTAAGAAAGCCATAAAAAGTTATTGTAGATTTGAAATTTTGGCTAAGTATGGACAAGGCATGTCCAAGAAGCCATATGAAGTCAAATACATGTTACACCCCGCTCTTCCCAAAAGTCAAAATGATTATTATGCCCTTGGGGAAATTTGTCAAATTCTAGTGCAATATTCATGAGGACTAAAAATGCAAACTCTCGGTTCAAACGGTGTCGAGTTTCGACATAAATCGAGTAATTTATGCACGTTAGTTGAGTTTCGGACTAAACTCACCCGTAACTTACGAAATGCCCAAGATATCCCTTGAGCTAATCAAACCCAGATCCCAAATCCCATCGATCACGTGGTTCTAGGTAGACTCTTCCGCCGCCCACGCAACTGTTCTCAGGTCTACTTGCATGAGGGGAAGTTGAGGGTGGAATTCCGGCGGAGGCCAATGTTGTTCTTCTAACTCTACCAGGACACCTACCTAGAAACCTGCCTGGTTAAGCAAGTAGGAGGGCACCTGTATAGGGGAAGTAGTCGAGCAGCAAGGGAAAGTTTCGGCAGCCGGACATGGCGATCGAGATGGGTTGGATCCTGACGAGCATCGATAGCGGGATGTTTTTACCCTCCTACTACGAGGGGATGACCAAAGGAAGCTGGTCCATTTAATTCCATTTGCCAGGCAAGCTGCTCTATTTAAGCAAGTAAGAGTGTAATAGGGTTGGAAGCGAGTATGGAAACTTTGGAGCAGAGCCAGTTTCGACGGAAGTAAGGTGAGTGTAAAGGGGGTAAATTCTACGCCTTACGTAATCTTTTAAGCATTACGATTTTAAGTATTTTAGCAAAGTGGTTACCGTTGCTTGAGTATGTTTGTGGTTGACTATATGTGCATTTTTTGAGCTATGATTTGAAGTGAATGTGTGTTATTTAATTACCTTAAAGTTTTACGTTATGAGTGATTGTTAAAGTTTAAGAAACAAGTTCTTTTTAAGAAGTACTTCACCTTCAAGAAGGTGAAATCGTTTTAAGAGTTTTTAGTCACTAGCGCCAGTCCGTTGCCATTTGAGATTTTGAGATAGAGTAGCAGTTATGCTCTTCGGACTTTTAAGATGAGTAACAGTTATGCTCATGAGATATTTTCAAATGAGCAGCAGTTATGCTCTTGAGAATCGTGGAAGAAGAGCCTTCCACGATAGTTTAAGTTTAAGGAAAGCCTGGATGGGCTCTCATACGTATGAGTTGGAAACCGGGCTAGCTAGTGAGGGATCCCCGTGTCAGTCAAGTATTTAAGTCAGGATTTGAGCTTTAAGAATGGAGAGTAACAGTAACTCCCATACAGTTTTAAGAGTTAAGCTTTTTAATAGTGGAAGTACAAAACAACTTCCACTCAGTTAAGTAAAGTGATCAAGTATTAATAAGATGTTAAACTTAAGGGCGTAGACTGACCCCATCTCACTCACCAGTTTGAAGAGCTAGAGGAGGAGCTAGAGGAGCAGTTAGTGAGCAGCGAGTTCGAGGGCAGCCAAATAGAGGAGGGCAGTATAAGTGTCCCGGAGGATGCTTAGTCAAGGTTTTCAATAGCAACAACATTAGAGATTATTAGTTATTTACATTTATGATTATGAGTACAACTTTGACTCTACCTACCGAAATAAACTCTTTTAACTCTAATAAATTGACCTCAATCAATCGAAGATCATACCCGCCAATATTGCTAAAATAATCCAAATCCTAAGATGACACATAAGGAAAATACAGTGTTGCATAACACTACTTCCATCTAGTCTAACATAGTGCACATAACTCGTGATTTATATTTTGTTTATAATAGAAATTGACTTCTTAATTTTGAATGAGGGTAGATTTTAGGGTTGAGATTAATATTTTTATTTTTTTCTATTTTTTAATTTACTTGTATATTTTTTGGTTTAACTTGATTGTTTATTTATTTTGCACAAATGAAAAGTACATTGCGATCTACAAAATTATATCAATTTTTCTATTTCTTCCATAATGTCACTTTACAACTTTTATGTAAAATACACATCCATTACATAAAGGTTATTAAATGACAGTTATATATTACGCAACAATTAAATTAGAAGTGTTACGAAAGACTTGCGTATTGACTATTGCTTAACAATTTACGTACCGCAAGGATAATAATCATTGCATAAATGATCTTCAATTAAGTAAGGCTTCCATAATGACATTATACAACTATTACGTATAGTAGACATTCAGTACATGAAAGGTTACAAAATGATAGTTACTTCTTACGTAACAATTTAATTATAAGCATTATGTAAGCCTTCTATAATGACTTAGTACTTTACATAACACGCGGTTAATGTTACGTAAAATATCCATACAATGCTTAAGACTTCCGTACGTAATGACACTTTACAATAGTTACGTAAAATACACATTAATTACGTAAAGGTTAAGGAACGCATGTTTTCTTATGTAACTGTTAAATCAGAAGCGTTACCTAATGACATATTTTTTGCATTTATTTTCTTCAGATAACAAGTGAGAATGGGTCGACTTGCCACGCCCCATACCCGCATGGTTATTATCTAACATGACCCAGCCCGTTGGCCGGAATGCTCATATTTGATTATTTATATTTTTAACATTACGTTTAGGTTTGTCAGCCTGTTTAAGGTTATTGACAATCATTCGATCCCGATGATACGTAAAGATTATTTGTCGAACATTTAGAGAAATACCTTCATCGTTTAAGATTATAAAGATGTATCACTAACCCCATTTGAATAATGATAATAAGACCCATACCCGCCCCGC